>ML675616.1:80608246-80646537 GCA_007922155.1 Mesoclemmys tuberculata | reverse complement strand
CCGGGCCGGGCCGGGGGGGGGGAGCGCTGGCTGCGGCCGGTTAATCGGGGTCTCGTGCCATACGTGAGAACCCGCCCCAGCGAGTCTGTGGCGCGGGGCGCAGCGTCGCTCCCTGGCTTGGGCGTAAACAAAACGTGGGGGGTAGGTGTGCCGGGGGCGGGTAGGACTCTCAGGCCCTCGGGGCAGAAGTGCCCGGAGGCCCCCGGGGGATGCGCTGGGCTCCACGGTGGCCCCCGGGGCCCGGTTTCCTGGGCCCCGCTCCGTAAGCCGCTCTGTCTGCGGGTGTTCGCTGGACTCCTGCGTTTCCCCGGGCTCCCTGAGCCGCCCCCAGCTGGCAGCGGGGGGGTTTGTTTGTGCAGAAACTGAAAGCTGCGCTGGCTCCTGGCAATGGGCGGGAGCACCCAGGAGACACGCCGCGAACCCGTCCACAGTCACATGAGTGCCGCCGGTCAGGAGATTAGTGAGTGACCGAGCTACATCGCCGGGCATTGCAGGCACTTTCGTAACGCGGTGCGCCTCGCTAGGTCATCAGCAACGTCGGCATGGGTTTGGGCGTGTGCCGAGGTCTGAATTCAATAGGCTCAGCTTGCAAATAGGGATGTAGTTGCCTTCTGAGTAGATTGCAATAAATTACTTTTAAATATTAAACGTATCATTAGTGTGAGAGCTGACTAATTCTTCCTGTTCACAAATCTCCCTTGGCTTTAAAAACCTGAGGTATGTAGAAAAAGTACTGACTTCCTAGCTTCTATTTTGGTTTTTCCCTAATGAGATGTAATTCTGAGTGACTGCTCATGGCCCTTAAAGATTCCATAGTATTCTTACGGAACCATGCCTAAAATAAGCCACCACCAAAATCAGATCAAACTCTGGGCCTCTTTGCTTCATTAGTGTACCTCTTAAATAGAATGCTGCTATTCTAGTGTCCGTAAAGATACATCTAGAACACTTCTCATATCTCCTCTGGTAAATAGTGGGCCAAGGAAGAGTGATTTGGACAAGCCCATTGTTTTCCTGGTCCGGTGTATATTAAGGTTTGGCACAATTATTCACAATTGGTGAACAATTAAAGTAAAGCAGCCACTTTACAGACATCGATCTTTTGCCTTAAGCCTCATCCAGTGTTTTTTTTATTAGATTATTGTTTATTCAACCTATCGTTTGAGCTTGGGCTTTCTGAGCTACTGAACATTTCTCCCCTCTTCCTCATTCTATTAAGAGACAACCTTGTTTATCCAGGATAGATGTCATTAGCAATGGGTCCTTTCTGATCTGGAACAATTTTTACAACTGTCCAATTTCCCTCCTGGATAATTTGCTGTCTGAAAAATTAGGAGGATTTCAGGGTTTGGGAATGAGCCAGTAGGCCAGAGCAGGCATGATGGTGCTTCCTGTACTATCTGAAGCGTTCTCGGAGCTTGAAGCTGTAGTTTGGAACAAAGAGAGCTCTGATGATGGTCAATATCCGGTCTTCTGTTATAATTTCAGGCACATAGTCATGCTACTTCAGACCCTTTAACTTTTATCAAAGAAGAGTTTTCCCCAACTTGAAACCAATAGACTGTTTTTGTGCCATGTAAAAAATAAATGGACTCGTGGGGTTTGTTTGGTTTATTGCTATGTTCCCTAGCTGCACTGAAACAGCTACACTGGGCTAGTGCATGAAAAAGGAAGTAAATCTGGTTAAAAATCATGGATCTGGTCAGTCTAGTTTTACTACTCGAGCTGGGTGTTTGAAATACAAGTCGTAAACAGCACCACTGGTGAAAAGTCAACAGCCTCTGTGCAACATTGTTTTACATGTGAGTCTGCTTTAAAATATAATTGTATGTTGTCCTGTTAAAAATGCTATTAGGGAGATGTAAATGACTCTGGTGGAGATACTGATTAATGTACTAGTTCAGTTCCTTGCAGTGTAGATGACAAGAGTAGCTGATAAGTAGGGCAGGGGATGGTACTAGCAAAATGCTAACTCTGAAGATGAGGGAAGTGAAGAGGTCTGAGCAGAGCGAACTCCTCATCTGCTTGTAGCAGGAACAAATTTCATTTGTGAAATCCAGACCATGTATCTTGATGTGGTATGGGGCACTGTGGCTAGTGCCAGACCTGATCAAAAAGTCAGGAGGCACTCTGCTTAAATTGTGTTAAGGTAGCTCTGAGATCCTGGACACACACAGATAAGACAATGAAAGGAGAAGTGTGGGAAAGAGAACTGCCTTCTGGATTACTTTGGGCTGGTTGAAGAGCAGAAATATAGATTAATAAATATTATTAAGCTCAAGACTAAGATTTGTCAAGTAATTGGCAAATGTTATCTGACCATGTGTAGCTTTCCTTGTAAAGCTGTTGGGCCAACTTGCTGGACAGTATATAAGTAAAGTTCCTAACAGCACCAAAACTTCAGTCCTTCTTCAGGGATGAGTTTGTCTCAAAACCAAAGTAGTCCAACATAAATTAAACAAATAAAGCAAGTCCTGATGCCTGGCCACTTTCCAGATCCTTCCCCATACTTGCTCCCTGCAGGTCTCTCCCAACTGAGCTACTTGTTGGCCTCTTAACTAAGAGCCAGGTGCCCATCACTTGATCTCTGACCTCAGATCCATCACCTGGGATAAAGCTTATTCACAGATGAGGTGAAGCCAATTTACCTAAAGGGGCCAGCCCTCCTTGTGACAGTCCTACACTTAGAACTAAAATTAAACCTGTTGAACAAACAACGTAATGACTGCTGCAGCTGGTACACTAAAAGCATTAAGTGTTGTTTTACCTACCTACATATACAGTGTGTGATTAAAACAAGCTCTTTAAAATAGGCACATTTTAAAATTGGATACATGACAGTTATTCTTACACAACGTAAAGTGACCTATGACATTTACTGGCATAGAATAGTGCTGAAGCAAGTAGTTTGGTGGGATTCAGAACTGGATTAGACATAAACAATCGCCCTACTTAGGAAGAAATGTTTCCTCATAGCATCCTATAAATGGAAAAGACCCATTAGTTCCTTCAGTCCATCCCTCCCAGCCTTGCAGGAATGTGACAGGCGTATTACATTTTAAGTAATCTAAATTTCCCTCCCTCCTTGATGTCTACTCCTTTCAGGTACTTATGGATTGTTATCCTCTGTGTCTCCCTTAAGCAATTCCATTAAATGTTACCTAGTTTTCAACTGTTTTCCTCAGAAACATGTCCATTTAATTCTTCCCTTCCCCCAATAATGTTGCTGTTCCCTAATTTGCCCATGTATATATATATAAACAGGTCCCCTAAAACTGAATGGAGCATTTCAAATATGGTCTCATCAAGGCCATATATAGTCACCCTATCTATGATGCCTCTGTGCTGCACTGAATAGCATTACACTTTTTTGCTAGCATAACACACTACAAACTTGTCACTCCTAAGTCTGTCAGTATTTCTACTTCCCTGGTTTCACTTTCATTGACTCTCTGTTTTGGATCATGTCCTCACATTTTCCCAAGTTGACTTTACCTTCTCTCATTTTTTATTTCTGAGTCCCTCTGTGTTATTTCCTGTCATTGTTAGCATTCACAGTTCCTATCAGTTTAGTGTCTGTAGCAAACCTCGGTAACATGTTGACTCCCTGTTCTAGATAACTGAATAAGTTTAGCACCTCACCACTTGGAACAGTGTTTCCCCAGTTTCCCTCTCTGTTGGATCATTGCTCTTTATAAACAAAGATTAGTGATAGTCCTCGGTCATTTGCATGAGACCTTGACAGCATCTGCAGTAAGCCTACCTAGCTATGAAGAAACGTCGTCTTTGGTACAGTTGGCATAACTGGGGTTGCATTATTGGGGTTATGCTTTCCTGTGTAGCATCAGTGTTTGGCTACTGTTGGAGATGGTTTACTGGGCTAGTCAGGCAGGGACTTGCTCTGAGGCAACTCACTTATTCCAGAAAGAGATGTCACAGTCAGGCGTGCTCGTTCTGTGCTATGACTCTTTGTACTGAGTCTCTTTCAATGAGAGAAGAATGGTTTCCCCAACAACTGTCTTGAATGGCTTTGGAAATGCAGGGAGAAACAAACTGTCATGAGGCTAGAGACTTCCCTTGGCAGAGCAGAGTTGGGTGCTGCAGTTATGGAAAGCGTAGTTCTTAGGCTGTATAAACTGCATGCATACGCAGGGAGAGAAGGTGGGATCCTTACAGAACCGAACCTTTTGGGCAAATGATCTCTTTCTTGGCAGCTAATGTATGTATGGCGATTACACATGCTTTAGGACTGGTGGTTTTTTTTTTTTTGAGACTGTGCATCCCTGAGGTCTATCTGTCTTTTCCTCCTGCTGCAGTATTCTTAAGCATTGTAAAGATGTGGAGCTTTCCTTCAGCGATGTGTCTGACAAGTCTGAGATCTTCAAAGGCACCAAGAAAGGAATGGTATACCTCACCCCCTACAGGGTAAGTCTTGAGCTGACAGCATTCTCCCCTTTCTCAAGGGATCCCACTGGCTTCTAGTCCAGGATGCTTGTACATGATTGGATAAATCCCCTAGTTATGTGAAGAGGCTAGAAATTCAAGATGGGAGAGAGGATGGTGGAAATAGGTCATGCTTGTCATTTTCTTCACAGCCCCCCCTTCCCAGCTGTGGCCAGTACTAGATTGTTCTCTACAGCACATTTTCATTTGTCTTTTTTATATAATCAGTCAGTGGGGCTTCCACTATTTTCTTTGGAAGTTGTCTTCAGAATCCTTGCTGGGGAGTAGGAGAGAGTGAATGAGTGTGCGTGTGTACCTGCACGCATGCAGAAAACACGTCATGAGCACATCCAAAGACACTGTTTTGGACACCAACCACGGTTTAACTTGGCTTCTGATTTCTCATGCCTGGTGCTGCTTTGTGTATTCCTCCAAACTGAACAGGATTTGACTTTTACATGGACTTAGTTAGAGTACATTATATGGGCATTGGCTTTACCTGTTAAGGCTTATTGTACAGGTACAGTGGCTTAGCTGATTGAAATAAAGGGGAAACTGTTCAGAGTAATTCCAAAAAACTGGACTAGCAAAGTCCTGGAGAATCTTCTACAGGTGTTGGTTCTATACTGGCTTGAGGGGTGAACAGTAAATCTTTCCCATCTTCAGTTCTGTGGCTTATGATGCCCACAAGTATTTCTCATCCCCTCAGGATGCATCTAGTGCTCAGGTGCCAACACTACTCTAGAATTCCTCACTTAGCCAGTGCTTCCCTAGATACAGTTACCAAACTAACTCCGCTGGTCTGAATTCACAGCATTTGGTTTGGTTCAAGTCAAATGGACACTGCTCATTTGGTTTGCGTGTCTTGTTTTGATTTAAGTAGGCATGCCACACTGAATGTACACTGGACACACCAATGAGTTAAATCCTGGAGAGATGTAATAGGTATGTAAGATACAATGCAGCAGCATTTCTCTACACTGCAGTGAATTATACATGGCCTGTGACATTAGACCCTTTTAATGAGGGTGGGAATATTAGCCAGGGCATTGCTCTTCTGTCCCCTGCCTATGGTTTCCCTAATTAAGAATGATCATAGTAACTTCTAAGTGCCTATTCAAACAGGCCACTAGATCTGAGCAGAAAGACCATATGTGTAAGCAGTCCGACACCCCGGTCCATTTCAGTGCAATAGAACTGCAAGCCATGGTGCTGTGTACTGTGTCACACAGATAGAGCAGTAATTTGAGGTTTTAAGGGGAAGAAATATTTTGTAATTTACATAGTGTCAAACTGCACACTACTGTGGAAGTTACACGTTTCAGGTGAGTGAGCCCTACATATACAATTGACAAAGTTCTTTGGGATCTTTCAGAAGGAAAACTGCTATGTAGCTATAGAACAGAAACTTACATGCATAATTGTTCCTGGGCTTTAGTTTCTCCTTACCACCTTTTAAAGTAGTCTCTGGTTTGAACACTCCTGAAATTGCCTCTTTCACTCTAGGTATAAAGACTGCTTATAAATTAACGACTTAAAATGTTCCCTTTTCTCTATCTTGCAGATGATCTTTGTGTCTAAGGGCAAAGATCCCATGCTGTCCTTCATGATGCCATTCTATTTGGTGAAAGGGTGTTCCATCGAGCAGCCTGTCTTCTCTGCCAATTACATCAAAGGCATGATCCAGGCTGAGGCAGGAGGTATGTGTTACAGCTCCAACCAAATTTAACTCTGAGCTTCCCAAGTACTTTCTCCGTTCCTTTGAATTTCTAACCCAGGGCTTGTCCACAAGGGAAATTGACTGGCACAGCAATAGTGAGCTATACAAGTCAATTTCCCCGCGTAGGCATGCCCTAAGTTTAGTGTAAAGCCAAAAAAAGCTTCACATAGTGGATGTTTTTGTCCATTTTAATCTTGTAACTATGATTGAAATGTTATAAGAAAATTATTTGGTCTTTGAATTTCTGCGTGTCTTAGTTGGTCAGCTTGAGAGAGGTGGAGACGGTAGAGGTAATGAGTTCACTAGCTTCAATTGCTGATCTTACTAGCTGCTATTCGTGACTACAAAACGAGCACACTTCTCTGGAGATCTGCAGTTCCTTCCAAACTGAAATGCACGTATGTGCATCTCTGTATGTCGCTGATTCAGACTTGACCCAAAGCTTGTAGTGGCTGAAAATTGTTACCGTCTGCCATTTATGATGCCATTTGAAATGACTTAATGGTCTTGCTCTTGTTCCTAGTAGTCAGATGTCCATCTCAGTGCCAACTGTGATTGTTGTTTCTAACTTGGTAGTTACAGAAAAAATCAGGACAAAAAAGGACCATTGAGACAATTCCCCTCAGGTGTGGTACTGGTTCCTCCTGGTTCGAGGTACCTGGGTAGGTCAGAGCAGTGTGTCTAGAAATCTTACATTTCTGCTGTCTGCTTCTGTACTTGTTTTAGTGCTGACTAGGTCTCCAGGGCCGTGAATTTTATTGCCACTTTTCACTGGCAATAAAATCACTCTTAAATACCAACTTTGGGGAAATGATGCTATAGTAGTGGTGACCCATTTATATGTCAGGGTCACTCTGGGTCTTGAATAGCTAGCGCTTTCTGCATAATCTAGTCATACACTGTAGTGGTCTCTGGCTCCTTTTTTTTTTTTTTTTAACTATGCCAGTTCATTTGCCACACTCCTTTAAATCGTCTCCCTCTGCCCTAGCCTGCCTTGCTGGCTTGGGGTGTTGTTTCATGATGGGAAGTGCAGAGGTGGGTTGCTGATTGGTTGGGAAACTTGCCCAAGTTTAACTACCAAACTACTACTGATAAGACAATAGGAAAGAATAAAATTTGAGCAATACAGTGTTTATAAGTGTATTGTGGAGCTAGCCACTTCCTTTCAATTTGTCTGATTTTTTTTTTTTTTTTAAACTCCAAACTTCTCATGCAGGATCCTGACAACTTTTCTTGGAAGAAGTTAATCAGAAAAGGGGTTTTGGAAACTGGACTTTTCATTTTAAAACTCATACTTTAATCTCCCATCTGACAACTTAAAAACTCCCAATTTGGTTTATCCACTTGTCCTCCAATAAGAAAAGTCACCTTTTTGTACAGTTTGGGTGGCTTATCTTGGAGTCTTGGTACGTAGTAATGAATTTCTGAAAACTCCTAATAAGCCTAAAACTTTGTAATCTTTGTCTAAGATGCTTTGCTTCAAAGAGGTTAAAGAGTCTGTTGGTGGAATATTTAATTCAAATCCTGGCTTGAGTTTCAGGCCCTGATTCAAAGTCTAATTAGTTTGATGGAAAGACTCACATTCAATGGGCAGGCATTGAGTGAATAAAATGTGTCCTCTTTTCCATCATGTTTGTAATTGGATTCTCTTTTAGCCTACCAGAAGAAAACATAGATTTACAGCAACTCTTACATATCCATAGTTTAGACTTTCCTTTTAAAAAATAAGGAAATTCCCAGACAAATCCTTTCCTGGCCTCTTGGAGATTTATCTTGGAGATACAAGTGGACTGAGTGACCAGTGTGAAGATTGCTGGCAGGTCTGCAGTCAAAGCCCTGTTTGGTCTCTCTCCTTTTTTTTTTTTTTTTTTTTTTAAGTTAGGAGGTTCTAGAACTAATAATCAGTATCCAAATTCAAACTAGTTTCTTGGCTCGAACCTTTTAGAGGGCTAGAATATTTAATGTCATTTTTAATTCCCATTTTCTCTTTTAGGTGGCTGGGAAGGGCAGGCTTCATTTAAAATGACCTTCAATAGTGGAGGAGCCATTGAGTTTGGACAGTTGATGTTCAGAGTTGCCACTAATGGTAAGTGATTTTCAGAGCCTTGAATATTCTTTAGCTAGAAGAGCTGACTGGAAAACTAATTTTTGCTGCAGTAAACTCTGTGAGGTGGCTGTGGGGGAATATTCCTTTGAAACTTCTCCATCAAAAAATGTTGTTTTCCATGAGAATGTTTTGTCTTGATTCTGGGCCCTAATGTTACATTTGGTCTTAATACTTTGGTTTTGGGAAACTGAAAAACTTAATTTTCCGAATTCTCAGAAAGATTTCCCTCTTTCCTTTTTAAAAAAAAAAAAATTCCTC
This sequence comes from Mesoclemmys tuberculata, assembly GCA_007922155.1. Taxonomy (NCBI): domain Eukaryota; kingdom Metazoa; phylum Chordata; order Testudines; family Chelidae; genus Mesoclemmys; species Mesoclemmys tuberculata. The sequence continues at coordinate 80,638,009 of ML675616.1, read as the reverse complement.
TGTCTTCCAACTGGAAGAAGTAGGACAATATGAAATTGCAGTGGGGTATGGGGGAATTATACTCTCACACTTATTTCACCCCCCTCCACCCCTCTTTTCCCAATGGGGAGAAAGTATTAAAAAATGGAGTGGAGGGAGGAAAACCTCTAATTTTTGGCTTCCAGAAATTGTTGATGATGATCTAAACCAAAAACTTAATTTTGGTTGGAAACAAGCATTTTGTATAGACTTTCCTGATCAGAAAATAGAACTTCTTAAATGTGTGTCGGGGAGGGTTCACAATTTTTTTTCTGTAGTTTTGGTTTTTATGAAACCACGTTCTTCAGTAGAGAGAACCTTTCAGTGGAGAAATTTTGGCCAGCTTTAGTGGCTAGTATCTGTGTAGATATTACAAAGCAGGGTTAATCTCAGTCATCTCCATAAGCTCCTTCCAGCTCAGGGTCCAGCCCTGCTCCCTAGTGTCCAAACTGGCAAAGCTAACGACCACAGCAGTATGAACTTGGGAGAAGAAGAGATCATTGCTAGATGGGTTTCAGGCAAAGCAATCATGTCAGAACCCAGTGGCTCATAGCTCTGTCGCAATGACAGATCAGACTAAATTAATGTGACGGTTACCTTATTCTTTGCTGTTCCATTTTAATTCACTCAGCACATTGTCATGCATACTTGCTAAACTTATTCTTTTTAGCTTCCCGAGGGGCTCCTGCCCAGAATACTGGCTATGGCTATCCGCCTGTTCCAGGGGGGTATACCCCTGCTCCAGGAGGTTATTCACCTGCACCTGGGGGCTATGCCCCTCAACCAGCTAACGGACCATACCCCTATGTGCCCCCACCAATGAATGGATATGGACCAGCTCCACAACCCATGGGATACCCTTATGCACCACCTCCAGGTAACGCCTTCTGACAGGCTTCACCTCTTGTAATACACCATTGTTGCAGGAGAGGCAGAGTGCCTGTGCTGTGTATACTGGGAGCTGTAAAGGGCTGTTTCAGAAGAGGAAAGAACATAATACTGAAACATAGCCAGTGGATGACTTGTACTGCAGCAGCCCAGCCTCTCTGAGCAGTGTTGTTAGTTTTCTGAGGTCCCTGAAACACTTCCTTGCAAGGGCAGAGGTGTCCTGGTAAAATGCAGCTTGCGTATTATTGCGTCTCCCTAGAGTTCCAGCTCGACAGGAAATAAAAGATGCAACATCCTAAGCTGAGTAACATCTTCTGGCAAAAGACTGACTGCCAGATTTGGGAAGTAATTTTTTGTCTGCAAAGCCCTTGGGGATCAGAGCGTCACAGAAATATAAAATCCTACCGTGGAGCTGCTGTTCTTTAAGCTTAGGTCAAGGCAAGTCACCCATATATATCAGCGCAGGACTGGGGCAAGCTCCCTGCTGTATGTCCCACAGGAATGGCTTAAAGTATCATTTTAATGTCTCCTTTCTACAGGCATGTACCCACCTCCTCCTGAGATGAACCACATGTATATGGCTCCTCCTCCCCCCTACCCTGGCCCTCCTACTGCAGGACCCTCAGCGCCCACTGCTCCTACAGCCTGGGTGGAGCCTGGAATGCCAGGTAAGGGAGCAGGAGGGACTGTCAGGGTCCAATTACAAAAGGGAATTGTCTGTGATGTAGATATGAATGATGGAATTGCTCTTCTTACAAGCTTTTTTGTGAGTCATCCATTTCTAGGCAGTTTAGGAGGGATGGGCACTTTCCAGCATTATGCTGATTCTGTCCAGCATGAGCAAGTCCCTTGCTGTCATGAGCAGACCCAAAGTAAAACTAAAAGAGCCGGCTCTGATGTTGCAAGCTGGTCCGCCTTGGCAGCTTTTGTCTCTAAGTCTGCTTAAGAAAGCTGTATTAAAAGGTCGGGCACAGAAGCCACCTACTAGAGCAGGAAGGGGACTCTACTGAAAATGTTCCAAAAGAATCCCCATGGAACAGGAGGTCTGTGTTGATGACCACAAGTCACACTGCTACTGGATGCTATCAGTTGGAATTGGAAATGTAAGGTTCCAGATCGTTTTATAGTATAGCATATTGCCAGGCTAATAGTCACAGTTCTTCTGTCCACAACTATGCCATGGTTATCTTGTGCATAAAATCAAATGTGACCTAGCTGATGTGAGGGGAGACTTGTCTTACTTCCAAAGAGCTGTAAAGCCCTGGATATCTGTTAATGAGGAAGGATTGTCTGGGGCTTAGAGCACAGCTGGGGAATGTGGGTTCCATTTCCTGCTCTGCTACAGACTTACTTTGTGACATTAGGAAAGTCAATTAACTTGTCTAGGACAATGTTTTCCCCCATCAAAACAAATTTAGGAAGACTGTGTTTCTTGCCTTACCCTGTAGGTGGCAGTAAAGCAGCAGAAGCAGCTTCGAGTGCCTATTACAACCCAGCCAATCCCCACAATGTCTATATGCCTATGGTAAGCAACTGGCTGACTTGTCTGTTGGGCCGGAGGGCACAGGCAAGAGGAGCTAACATGCTTGCTGCTGCAACTGAATCCTGGGCAGCTTGCCATCTTACTGCAGCAGAGACTCCGATCATAGCACCTGTCATGCCTTATCACACTAAGTCTAGTATCCTGCTTCTGGGTGTATCAGAGCAGGCACTTTGCCCATCTAGTCTAGCTATGGGCCATGCTTGATCCTAAGAGGAGGGTGGATCCACGCACACCCACCAGATCAGTTATACTAAGATGGGTCTAGGTGTCTCATTTCTTCCTGACCTCCACAGGCAATTGGCTCCCCAAAGCAGGAGGTTTAGGATCATTTGGTTTCTAAATAACACAGCTACAGATGGGGGTGGTGGAACAATCTATCCACACTCTCCTACAAAGAAGGCCCATCAAAATACTCGTAATTCATCACTGTTCCTGGAATCAAGCTTAGTATTTTTCTGAACAAAAAGTTGTTCCTGTACGGGAACAATATATAGTTCTCTGCTTCTGCAGGAATGGGCGGAGGAGAAAGAGCCTGTGTGCCCCCAGCTAATAAGCTCATCCCCACTCCTGTTCCACCAGAGCATATCTACTCCAGCAAACCTTATTTGTCTTGTAATGCCCCAAGCTGAGTTTGGACATATACCAATCAGTCCCTGCCTCAGAGACCTTGCCATCTGAAGCTCTGTCCTAACAAACTGCCCCAGGAACCACAGAGTCAGTGGGGAGGGTGAGAGGAAGATGAGGATTAAAACTGTGTCCAATCAGTGCTGCTTTTTCTGAAGTACACAAATCCTGATGGGCTTTTAAAGGGACTCTCTTTGGGTTCCTTTTTTTGATGGAGCCTCATTTGAAGCATCGTGGAAACTGGCAAAGTTTCTGGGATGTAACTGAAACGGGGGCAAAATGGCCATAGGTAGCTAGCCTAATGTTTAGGATCACATCTCACTGTCAGCTCAGTATCTCTCACACTGTAACCAACCGAAAAGGCAAAGATTGGGTTCATAAGCTAAGCCTGGGAATGGCTGGAAAGCTGAACATCTAAAACCAGCAGTGCCCTGTGTAAAACAGACATGGGGACTAATTGTTTTTTTCGTTTTGCAGGACCAGCCACCTCCTTATGCCCCCCCTGCTGAGAAAAAGAACAACTAACCCAACAACCAACTGCTCACATTCCTTCTCCCTGAAGACACTTCTGTCACCACCACCCCCTCAGTTCAGTGCATCTCTAGGCTTCCGCGTGTATATAATATACATAGTGTTGGGTGGCATAATACCCGTCCTCCTTAAACAGAGTGTAGCAATACAAGTGGAACAGCAGAAGCGGCAGCTCTGTCTTCCTGCCTGTTTGCTTTTCATCCCAGCACCAGAGCGCTATCCCTCTAAGACTTTTGCCAGGAGTTTGAGGGAAGGGGTGAAATCTTAGACCAGCAGAGAGAGCACATAACTAATGTAGGAATAAAATATTAAGGCTGCTTGATTTCTGGAATGAAGTCAAATGGTTTGAGACAGTGACTTTCAACTTCCTCTGAAAAAACAGTTAATAAGAAGGAAAGAGGCAATAGGCTGCTGGGTTTCCCCATTTTGGCATAATCAAGGCACATGTTACCTTTTTAACTTTGGTGCTGTTCCCTTTGTAAGGTGGGACTTGGAGAATCGAGTGACGTGCTGGAGGCTTGTGTCCCCTCCCGCTTCATTGGAAGAGGGCCACATTGTAACCTGGGAAACGTCTCCTGAGGCACACTCAAACTAGCTAAGCATTTTGGAGAGTGTAGGCTTCAGTGTGGCATGGCCAAGCTCAAGAGCTAACTGAGCAGCTGCAAGGGAGTATGAACTGGCTTTGGCTAAATCACCAGCCTGCGGGCAAGAGGAGCAAACACCGGTGCAGTTATACACCTGCCTTGGACACCGCAAAGCCCCTTGTATGTACCTGTGTCCTTTCCCAGTAAACCTACCTCTCACAAAATGGGTGATGGCTGGAGGAGGCAAGATGCTCCACTTGCTGGGATGCATAGACATCCAGTGGTGCCTGGTTCTTCCTCCTCCTCTCTCCCCTCTGTTGTGAGAGGATGCTCTTCTGTATTGTAAATGTATTTTTGAGCAGATGTGTGTTAGCAGGTCTCGTAAGTGCAGCGTAAGTCAGACTTTGTGCACACCTGATGGTGGTGGCTGCTGAAAGACTCAGGAGGTCCTCGTGCATCTGAACTGCAACTGGGCAGTGGCTTTCTAAAAGCAGCCTGCCTGTGTAGATGTACCGGAGAAAAGCAAATTGGGACTGGTTGGAGGGGAGAGGAATCTGGGCTACAGAGCCCTGCGTAAATGGTGAGTGTGCTGGGGGTGGGAGTTAAGCCACGTCTTCCTTTCATTCTCCTGGAAACTGGCTCCTCTGTGCAGTGATGCTGTGTGTTCAGCCGCAGCTGTGCTGCAGGTGCGGCTGCGTGGAAAGTATTGTGTTCTGCCCTATAACAAAGCATGTTCCGCCAAGGAGAGACTAACCTTTAGCAACAGCCTGACCATAGGGATGGGGACAGAAGCTATTGCCCTGACTACTAAGCAACCTCATACCAGATGCTGGCTTACCTAGAAAACACTGGGGGGCAGGAATTGGTCTTTCCTCCACATGCAGCTGAAGCCATGCTGGTGTGAATGTGCTGGCATCTGAATAGCAGTGGGGGTGAGGAGGGAATCCCAGTGGGTTGGGTGGGTTCTGTTTCTTCAATGGAATTATGGTAACTGGATGGTTCTTACTGCTTGCATGGCGTCCCCCCTGTGGTGAGGCGGTGCCCTTCTGCAATCAATAACCAGTGTTTTTTGTAATGTAGATGTTACTGTTACTGAGACTAGAGCTGCTCAGCTGTGACCTTCTCTTCTCCCTTAGGAGCTACTGCCCCTCAAACTTATTCTCCAAAGAGAATCACACTTGTTTAGTGGAGAACCTCTGATTCCCTGTGTCGGGTCTGCTCAGCCCTGTTCCCCACCCCGTTCTCACTAAAGGATAGGGAATGTTTTCCCACTTGCTCCCTGCCCCCATGAGCTATTGTACCAGCAAGGCTCACACAAGGGGTGTGTGTATTCCTGTAGTTGCCTGACATTCCTCCCCATAGCAGCCATCCGCAAGGGAGGAACTTCCTTTTCTAAGAAACCTTTTTAATCTGAGTCAAAGATTCTCTAATAACTTTCTGGAATTAAAAATGTTCTGCCATGAATGTTTGTAATATTTTTTGCATTGCACTTTAATACAGAAGCATTGAAATCTTCAGGCCTGTGTGTCAGCTGAGTGCTGTATGTGTGCTGATGTAGTAACCACCAGCTGGCCATGCAATGGGCAAGCAAAATGGAATGGATAGGATGAGAATTGCGAAAAAAGATTTGGTTTTGTGATTGTTTTTATGGCTTTGTGTTCAATTCAAGGTCCTTGCACCCTCTCCTCTTTTCCCTGTACACTGCTTAGCTGGGCTGTAGAACTAGAGTGGGGAAAACGGCCGTTAGTTAAAAATCCTACTCCACTTGCAACTCGTGCTGTGATGTATCCTACCCCTTAGGCTAGGAGGGAAGAGAGGCTGCCTTCTGCTATCAGTGACTTAGCTGCTGTAACTAATGTCCCAGTTAACTGAGAACTGGTGTACTAATCTTCCTTCTGCACTTAACAAGGGCAGTGCCAGGGCTGTGGGAGTTCTCTGCCAGTGCAGTATTCCTGCAGCTCTTTTATAAGCAGCTAATCTCAAAAGGCTTACTTGCTCTGCTCCCACAACTAGCACTGATTCTCCTTTATTGGTTCAGGAGCAAAAGTGGAAGGTCCCCAGTTCTTTCCCTGCTGCCCAGTTGTCGTGGTGGTCAGCTGTTCCTCAGGGCACAAGTATATTGTCCACAGGGATTTTAGCCTTTCGTCCACATTCCCCTGCACTCAAACAGCTTGTTTCGTGCAACCCAGACTCGCTTTGGTGAAATGTGGGATAGCTTCAAGGGAGCTAGGAAGCTGGAGAAAAAGCAGTCGGCAAAGTTGCTTGTGGCTGCTTCTGCTGAAGATGGAAATAGGGCAGGTTTGGGACGATCCTACAGTCAAGGCTGAGAATTGCTGCTCTACACACCCGCTGTTAGGAAGCCCTGGTACACTCCAAGCTTGAGGAGATGGAGAATCACATCTGTCTTCAGTGACTAGGGTGACCAGATGTCCTGATTTTATAGACTGTCCCAATATTTGGGGCTTTTGCTTATATAGGCACCTATTTCCCCCCCACACCTGCCAACTGGTCACCCTGTTGGTAACTTGGCTAAAAGCTTTGGCTGGATCAAGGCTTTAGTGTAGGCACTGAATGTGCTGAAGGTCCCCACTACCATCAACCAGGGCCCTGCAACATGTTGGCAGTGGTGGCCTCTATGCTGTCACCATGGTTTGCAGCACTACAAAAGTCAAGTGAGGAGAGGAAACGTGAGATGCTCTTGGCAAAAGGGTGACTGCAGCCATCTGTTAAGCCATCAGCTTGGTTTGCTCAGCAGCCTATGTGTAATGGGAAGGAGGCAAACTTCAGCCATTCTTTGAGCCTCTTGCAGCAGGGGTTGTGGGGAAGGACAGGGACACACTGCTGTCCCTTAGCTGTGTCCTCTAGCGGTCTGCTCCAACTCTCAGTATATATCTTGTGAGGACTGGAAGCAGTCAAAAATGGACACCAGCCTCCTTGACACACCAGTGAGTGATGTGTGGTGGGAGGGCTGACTGCTCTGCGATTGTTTTTCGGTCAGGTAACGAAGTCAGCACAAGAACTGCACTGTTTGTATAAGTTCTACACAGATCCGTGTTCTTGCCTCTCCCCACAGGCTGAGTGGAGATGCTTAAACTGGCCCCAGACCTCCTAACGACTTGTTCGCGTCTCGTTGTGGGGCGAGGATCAAAGGAAGATCTAACAGTGACTCTTGGAGGGCAGGAGAAAATCTCAGTTCATTTTTTACTGTAGGCAGTTACAGGGTTAAGAGGTGACTTGTTAGTTGCAAAACATCTAATTGAGTGTAGTACTGAAGGCTGAGTGCTCATTAAGAATTGACCTTGCCCCATAATCACTTGCAAACGAGCTCCTGCTCCTCAGCAGACCTCTCTAATGTATGCTGTTCCTAGGGTGGGTCTTATGGCACTGGACATATAGTCTGAGATGGTACATCACACGTATGAGTGGTAACCTCACGCTAGCCGGTAACATGTTTTATGCTGCCTATTTAGGCAGCAGTTTCAGTAGAACAGATCTGTGACTCCCTTCTCGAGTTAAATGAAATAGATTTAGAAAAAAATGTCCTGCCTACAGTGCTCAGGGCATGCACAATGGACTCCTTTGGAAAGGCAGGAAGTGTGATCAGTCCATTTGCTTTCTTTGGAAAGCATAAGTTTTAGAGTTCTCACCAGCACCTGGCTGGTTCTGCAAAGCATCTGCCACTCCCTGGTCTCCTTGCTAATTGGGGTGTGTGGGGGGGAAACTATGCAGGGAAAGCACATCATCTGTCTTGTGGTAGGTGTCTAGCCCTTTTCCTTGCAGAGGAAGCCTTGCAAATGTAAACAGGTGGAAATCGGTGCTATCAGCCTGCTGAAGTGGAAGGGAACAAGCAGCTGGCTATTACTTCTGCACCAGGAGGCTGCGGCTGTCTAAAGATTCTCCCAAACTCCTCAGGCCAGCCTTGCAGCTTACAGTGTTGTAATAAACCAGTATCACTTACATCTGGGCGGGAGGATCACCTAGCACAAGACTGTTGCAGTTTGGTCCAAAGCAGCCAAGGCCAGTTCTGCTAGCAGCCAGGCGCACTGGCATCTCCCATTGTATCAACAGTACAATTGTATGGCAGTGGGATGGGTATTACTTGTCCGAGACTTTGGTGGGTTGTTGTGGGGAATGCAGTGGGCAGCCATTTGCCTATGGCACTTGGTGCATGTAGAAGCCTAGCTTAGAACCGTTGTTCAAACTCATCACGAGTTGGCGTCTGTTATTCCCCCCCACCTCCAAGCTGTAGTCTATCCCTTTCATCCAGCAGTGGAGGTTCCCCAAGTGTTCTGAAACGTTCTTCCACCAATGAGGGAGGAGCTAAGCCTGTGCCCACCTCTTTGTGTCCCCCTACCCTCCCATGCTGGTGCCTGGCTGGGATGGAGAAGGTAAGGTATTTGCCTGCCTGTTACCGCATTCCACCAGCAACAGTTCCTCTTCTGCCAACACAAATGTATTATTCAAACATTAATTCTCTAGAACAACTTACGCTGTAATACGGAGTGAGCGCATTCCCTTGCAGACCATGGAGTGCAGCCCTCTGGGGCTCTCAGGCCTGTAATGCAAGTACCAACCTCCTAATCCTATCCCCTGGAAGTGTATTAATGGCTAAAAGGCTGTTTGTCATGGCGACTTACAAATATGTACACAGCTGCCTTTCCCTGAGAGATCCTGGAATCCTAGGAGATGAGATTTTGTGATGATCAAGCTCCTATTTGTAGGGCACTTGGAAGATGTTAAGTGCTAAACATTACTAGTAATTTTCAGTTACGGGAGTGGTATTGTCCCCAGTTTACAGAATGGGAAACTGAGGCTTGGTCTACACTTAAAAATCAGATTGACCTACCTACATGGCTCGGGGCTGTGACAAATCTTACGCCCTAAGCACCGCAGTTAGGTTGACCTACCCCGTTGTTGACGTGGCAGAAGAATTCTTCCATGAACTTAGCCACATCTGGGAGAGGTGGATTAAACAACTTCAGGGGAAAAGCCCCACCCCTCACTGCATGATGTGTCTACACTACAGTGCTGCAGCCCTATAGCTGTGCCACTGTAGCAGAGGTAGGGCTGACATCCCCAGGGCTTGCTAAAAGCTGTGTGCAGAAGCTGCATTGAAATTCAGGATTTTCTAACTCCCAGGTCCCCTGCTGTGGGTTCAGAATAATGCTGCCCCTGAAGGAGCGAATACTTTCACAACTGGAAATGGAGGAGTTCCCCTGAGGGAATTTATCATTCAAAGGCTTCTAAGCAAAAGTAATAGTAGAAAAGTTTCTCCCACATGAAACGTGATTGTATAGCACCTCCAGGAAGACTCACTCCTCGTGACAGGTATGTCAGGAGCAGATCTAAGGCCCTATTGTACATCTAGGGGAAATGATCACTTCAGTAAGCTGTGCTATTCTCTTCAGCTGCTACTGCTCTAGAGGGGGATCAAAGCCAAGTGTTCAAGTATCAAGAGTTAGCAAATTCCAACAGTGGCTGTGCTCTGCGATTGTCTGGCACCAGCCGTGGCAGGGTCTCAAAGCACTTTACAATCAGTAAGGTATTAACCCTCACATCCCACTTGTGAGGTAGGTAACAATCAAGGTGCAGTGGGGGAGGTCTAGGTTGGACATTAGGAAAAAGTTTTTCACTAGGAGGGTGGTGAAGCATTGGAATGGGTTACCTAGGGAGGTGGTGGCATCTCCATCTTTAGAGGTTTTTAAGCTGAGGTTTGACAAGACCCTGGCCGGGGTGATTTAGCTGCGGATAGTCCTACTTTGAGCAGGAGGTTGGACTAGATGACCTCCTGAGGTCCCTTCCAACTCTGATATTCTATGATTCTAATCTTTCCTGAATGAGGGAGAGGAGAACTGAGGCCCTGAGAGGTTAAGTGTAAATCATCACCTTGCGCACTGTGAACGAGCAAAACGTCAGCTCCGTGCAGTATTGGAAACACCCCTGAGAATCATTCTTGGCTGGAGAGGAATGTATCCAGAGGGCCTTGATAAACCCAGAGCTGGTGCCCCTGCCTTTTATGGGCGTCATAGGGCAAATGGGTAGAAGCCCCACCCGTGAGGGTGCTGTCTGATAAAGTCCAAGGGCTGATCCAGGTACATTATGGGGTAGAGGTACCACATGACTACTCCAGAGGGGTTCACAACAACAGTGAAGTTCTGTCCTGCCTTTAGGCCGCTGATGATCCCTCCACTGTACACATCCTGTGCCTGGAAGAGATGGGGTTGGTGTCAGCCTTTCTATTGCACCTCTCATCCCAAAGTACTTTAAAACCCCATTTACAGACTAGGATCTCTCATCCACCCGGGGAGTGTAGCCCCCTCTGGCAGGCCCAATGCGCAGCTGTTCAGCAGGGCACGGTAACGCTGCACAGCAAGGGCAGAGTACTGGATCCCGCCCCACAGGGCTGCAGGAGGAGGACCTGCTCCAGTGACAAACCAAGAGCCAGGATGATCCCAGAAAACCTAAGACAGGTGACAACCCTGCCCTCGTCGCCTCCTAGAAATCCCTCATCCACACACTGAGCAGCCTGACCCACTGAGCTTGGGAGCTCCACAGGGGGCACGGCCCACTAGGCTGTGACTAGTGGCCGGGCAAGCACGTGGGCAAATAAAATCACTGAGCCAGGCTTGTCAGTGATTTGGTACGGCTGCCACGCCCACAGCACCAGCATGGAGTGAGGACGGGCAGGTGCTTCGTAGATGTTTCTCCTCCCCCACAACAGGAAGGCCCCACTTGCCCAGGTTCAAGACTGCAGTGTTCAGAGAGCCCCCGAATCCATGGCATGACTGTGCCGGGGGAGGGGTGAGCCCCAGCCCCAGGGAGTGGCGTGGGTTTGCGGGCTGGGCGCCCAACGGCACCACCTGTTGTGCGAGGCTGAGGAGGCAGGACAAAGCCTACATTCGGGGCAGATAGCAGGAAGGGTCTCGGACTCCCCGGGCATCGTGTGTGAACGTGGGGCTGCAATGCCCACTCTGCGGAGACCAAGGGACTGCCCAGCAGGGGCACCGGGATTGGCCTGCTGTGCTGTCCCTGCTCACCTCGTACACGGCGCTGGCGGTGAAGTTGAGCTTGCCGAGGGAGGTGGTGTAGCGGTACGGCTGGTCCGTCCGCCGGCTGAAGAAGACCAGGGCACTGGCTGAGTGGGAAAGCGGGCGCAGGAACACCTCAATCTCAGACTTCTCCTGGGGAAGCACAGGAGAGAAGAGACAGAGGAGTCTAGGTGTATCTTCAGCTTCTCTGCACCTCTCCCTGCAACTGCCGCCAGCTCCCCCACCCACCTGACGGCTCCCGGGATGGCTCATGGCTTCCCTTGGAGGGGTCTAGAAGCAGCACTGTTCAAATCTCTCTGTTGGGCATGAGGTGCCCAGCCAGACGCTGACACAGCTGACACTCCGGCAGGAGGGAGTGGACTGCAGCCATTTTGCAGAAAAGGACCAGAGGCTTACAGTGGACAAGAAGCTGGATATGAGTCAACCGTGTGCCCCTATGGCCAAGAAGGTTAACGGCATGTTGGGCTGTATTAGTAGGAGCATTGCCAGCAGATCGAGGGACGTGATTATTCCCCTCTGTTTGGCACTGACGAGGCCATATTTGCAGTATTATGTTCAGTTTTGGGCCCCCCACTACAAAAAGAATGTGGACAAACTGGAGAGAGTCCAGCGGAGGGCAACAGAAATGATTAAAGGGCTGGAGCACAGGACTTATGAGGAGAGGCTGAGGGAATTAGGCTTTTTAGTCTGCAGAAGAGAAGAATGAGGGGGAATTTGATAGCAGCTTTTAACTACCTGAAAGGGGGTTCTAGGGAAAATGGAGCTAGGCTGTTCTCAGTGATGGTAGATGACAGAACTAGGACCAATGGTCTCAAGTTGCAGTGGGGGAGGTCGGGTTGGATATTAGGAAAAGCTTTTTCACTGGGAGTGTGGTGAAGCATTGGAATGGGTTATCTAGGGAGGCGGTGGAATCTCCATCCTTAGAGGTTTTTAAGGTGTGACTTGATAAAGCCCTAGCTGGGATAATTTAGTTGGGGATGGTCCTGCTTTGAGCAGGGGGTTGGACTAAATGACCTCCTGAGGTGCCTTCCAACCCTAATAATCTATGATTGCAATTGTTTGATGGCCTCCCTCCTACCACCCATCCGATCCCAGAGCTCCAAGACAAACCCTTTCAAAACCAAGAGACAAGAAAGGGAATAGGAGGACCAACAGAGTAGGTGAGTCTGGTGGGGAGGGAACGAAGGCAAAAAAGAGCTGTTTATAACAACTGTTTCTTAGTTCAACCCTTCCCCTGTGGAGGCCTCCCCAATATTATGCTACCCCTATAAATCCTCAGCTCCCACAGCTGTTCCCTGGCTTGGTTACCCTCTCTCTTGACGCCCAGCCAGTCCTTCTCAAAACTGTTCCCCCATCTAATCCCTTCTTCCTGGCCCTTATGCTGTCAGGTTCACATGCTCCCTTCTGTACCTTAAGGATCCTGCGTCCCTGGATTCCTAGGGCGTCCTGGTTGATTTTGATCATCAGTTGGTTCTGCAGGATCTCCCTGGCGCTACGGGAAAGGGTGCGGAGGTCCGTGGACATGAAGAGCGGGGCGGCAAGCACCGTCCATAAGGCCATCTGGGATCGGGACTGTTCATAGCTGAGGCCAAAGTTTCCAATGATCAGCTGCAGCGCAGAGGGAGAATAGCCAGGCAGCGGGGTGAGGGGCGCAGAGGGAGAGAGTGGGAGAGCAGAAGGGTGGTACAAATTAGCGAGACAACTGCTGTTCTTAATGGCAGGAACAGGATCCAGCCCTGGGAAAGTGAGCACTGGACTCCTGGCAAGCTGTTTCCCTTCCCTCTGGGTGGAGCATGTCTAGCTAATACGGTCAATACAAAGGGGTCCAGCCCCATCTATGCTCCGTGCTAAGGAATGTTAAATGTGTGTTAATTAAAATACTAATGTTGAAACCCACACCTTTACCCTAGTCTAGACTCTTGCCAGTGCCTTTCAGAGTGGCTAATGAGGGGTGGTATAAGGGTTAGGGAGCTCTGTATGGTGTTCCGAGGGTTAACGAATTCCTGCCAACCAGGCTCTCCAATTCTCCACCCTGCTTCTAGATAGGAAACCCTGGAGGTTCTCCTCTCCACCATCCACAGCGCCCAGTTACCATGTCCGGGTCATTCCAGTGGCCAGGGCCAGCCATTGGCTGCAGCACATCCTGATTTGCCGAATACCAGTCCACGATGGAGAGGATGCTGTTCCAGGAGTCCTGAATGTCACCATAGTTACGCCAGAGGTTACAGATGTTCGCCAGGAGGGTGTAGTTCACCTGAAGAGAACAAGATATAAGGGCGGGAGGGGAGAGCAGGCGGATGGGAAAGAGGGGAATGTGCCCACAGAGCTGTGGGATGTACCTTTGTCATGGCGAAGGTTGGGAAGGGGGAGGGGGAAAAATACCAATCACCCCCTTACTGTACTTCTCATCGCCAGTTCAGAAGTCACCAGCGAGACCCACTGGGAACATTGCTGCTCAGTTCTGAGGGCCTCTGTGTCCAAAAGTTGCGGATGGATTGGAGGGAATTCCAGTGACTAAGGGGCAAGGGGACACTTAGAAGAAAATCAAACGAACCCCAGGATCTGCCAGGGTGAGCCTTACCTTGGGTGGAAGCCCTCCCCGATAGGCTGGCCAGCTGCAGGAATAGGCAATGGGACGGCCTGTCGCATTCAAGGCCATTGCCATTTTGGGGTAGCCTTTGAGAGACAAGAAATCCAGTTGGTCAAGGAGATGGCTGGCACCGACCTACATCCCAAGGGGAAAAACGGCAGCACTTTCTGGCACAATTGCTCAGATGACCCTAATTACATGTATTTTCAATGGGGTATTTTAAGAGACACATAAACAGAAAGAAAGAGGCTCAGGGGTGAGGAGTAGGGGAGGAGAATAGCAGAAGCTGCCTTCCTTAAGCATCAAATATTCGAGGGCTTCTCCACCCTCAGGTTCAGACCCCATGGCTGGAACCTATCTCCCTGCCATCAGCACTGCCAAGCCACAGGGTCCCCCTCCAAAACACAGATCCATAAGACAAGCCACTCTCCTGCCACTACAGGGATTTCTGTAGAAAAACAGCTCTGCCTTATGGCCAGTATGGACAATACCCTCCCTGCTCCCCACGACAATATCCTATGCATGTGTAAGGCTCTTTTCTGAAGCTTCTATAGCCCCACTGTGCAGCAGGTGTCTTGGATACCTTCTAAAATCTCAGCTAGGGACCTAGCTAGGATGTGAAGATCTAGAACTGGAGGCACAAGGAAATGAACCTAACACGACATGGGTTCATGCCCTTTAGCAGAGGGGTTCTCGGCCTTTTGCCAAACCCTAGTCCCCCAGCAAGCCACTTCCGCACACCCTTCCTGAAATGCGCCACCAGCGTCCTCAGACATGGCCCCACTTTCTCTGGTTCTTCATGGGAAGCGCCGTGAGAATCGGTGCAACGGGTTATGGAGATGGAGAGCAGGAATGAGATGGCAGTCCCATTCTCCTGATACATGAAGGAGCTCCCATCTGGGGTGGCCCACAGGCTGTGAGAGCCTTGCTTTGGCATCAGGAAAAGAGGTCCTCTCAGTTTCTCTGACACTGAGGACAGTAACCGAGTGGTATGGCTGCAAGTCCACACAGCCTGGTAAACACAAGGCTTTACCCTGGGCCTGCTCTTCTTCTGATGAGTAGCAGCCATCCAGCTTCAGCATGTCTACCCCCCATTTCGCAAAGGTCAGGGCGTCCTGTTCGATCCGGTCCAGCGTGGTGCCTGGGTAGCCCCCACATGTGTAAGTGCCCAGGTCTCCATAAATGCCCAACTTCAGCCCCCGGGAGTGCGTCTGTGAGAAGGAAAAGGCTGTGAGAGAGAGGTTGAAAGTGCCTGGCTGCTGCTCGGGGCAGGTGTGTGTTTATAGGGGGAATGTGTCAGAATGTACAGTGCGTTAGCTGTTCTGGAGCATCACTTCTCACATCTCTCGGCCCATAGACCTCATGCCTCAAGGCCACGCGATGTGATGTGGTTGAAATACTGGCAACCCGCTCTGCTCCCCACCCACCCCTTCCCTCTCTGGATCCAGCCTTTACACCAAAAGAATCAGCTCACGTAGTCCGCCAAGGCTTTGATCCCGCTGGGAAACCTCTCAGGATCTGGGATCAGTTGCCCTTCTGCGTCCCGCTTCTTTGCCATCCAGCAATCATCTATGTTCATGTACACGTAGCCCAGCTCCTTCCAGCCATCGTCCGCTAGACGATCCACCATGTCAAAGAAAAGCTTCTCACTGCCTCGGGGATGGAATGGGGAGAGAAAACAGGCTCACAGCAGGCAGAGGTAACAAAACAAACAAAGCCATTACTAAAAAGCACGCTTAGCAGCTGCTGCTCTTTATCCCCAGAGGCTGCTACAAAAGCCATTCACCCCTCACGAGTCATTCAATCTTTAACCAAGACGGAAAAGATCTTTTAGGTTCCATCTTCCCCTGTCACTGCCAAGGCAGGGGTCTTGTCTCTACAGCAGAGTCTCAAAGGCGTTGACCAGTCCAGTGTTAAAGGACTCCAGCAACGTTCACTTCCCCTGGGACTCTATTCCTTTGCCCACCCGTTTCCCGTTACTCCTCGTGTCTCTGGGCGTCTGAACAATTCTATCCAAGGCACTCATCTGACTGTAGCGCTTGAGCCCCTCACAATCTGTAATGCACTGATCCTCACACCCCCTCGGGAGGCAGGCCTGGGCTGTTCCCCCCATTTCACGGATGGGGAACGGAGGCTCAGGTCACAGCAGGGAACTGACCCTGGGGCTCCCAAGCCCCTAGGGCTGTAACCACTGAACCATCTTCCCTCTTTACTAGCCTGGCTGTTTACACCCTTCATGTGTTTGTTGACAGTCGCAGCTCCCTCCCTCACTCCTGGGGTGGCCAGTGCAGACATATTTTGTCCATTCACTCGTTCCTTTCAAGTCACGCCCTCCAACCCCAGCATCGGTTTTGTTCTTTAAATTCCTTCCCATTTCTCAATCTCTCCCGGTTACTAAGGTCCCAGAACAGAACAAGGAATTGTCAGTGGGGGGCTCACGGGGTTTCTCCCTCTCCCTTGATGACCACATAACCCCCCTTGGAGTTTGTCACTCCTGGGGTCCAGACTGACCCCCAGGTGACCCCACCAGGACTATAACTCAGACTGCGACCAACGTCCCCTCACCCCATTCCCGACCTGCCTGGAATTAGGGGACAGAAGGAGCTAGAAACCCCTGCTGGGGACAGTAGGGACTTGGGAGGCTTCTCCATGAGGTGACTTGGGTCTGGGCCGGCAGTCTATTGGATCAGTGCCAAGCCAGGGTGGCACAGCTGCTGGGGCAGTCAGCCAAACTTTACACAAAGGAGAGAGGCAGGACGTGCAGATCCGGGAGTGTCTGCTGAACTCCCACTGCTCTGAAACTCTAGCTGCACGGATCAGGCAGCTCCAGTGACTAGCATCCAGCAAAAAAGAGAGAGCTCCAACCCAGCACCCGCTATCAAGAGCCCATTGAGACCCCAGGAAGATTCCAGACCAGGGAAGAGCGAGCCCAGCTGGAGTCTGGAGAGGACTCTGCCCTGTCCAGGGGAGAAGAAAGAGGCAAGGAGACTGTTACTGAAGTCGGCCAGTGCCACAGAGCTGCAACACTCCAACTCGGGACATACAACCTCAGCCCACCATCTTCCTTGGGAAGATGGGGCTGGAGGCGTTTCAGAGTGTTAGGAGGTGGGGAAATGGTTTAGATATCATTGCTGATCAATTATTAGTTAACCTTAACCCTTTCCTTCCCCAGATCCTAGCTTCCTGTTCCTAATAAAATCCCCCTACATTGTGCTATTATTTTGGGTGCACCATTCTTTTATTTACTTATTGTCCCGTTTACTGGTCTTTCCACCCGCTGGGAGTGTGGTCACTGATTTCTCAAGGGATGGAATCTCTGTGTATCTGGCACCGCAAGGAGTCACTGGAGTGGAGGCACCAGGAAAAAAACCCCGGTGCTGACCTGCACAAGGAGAATGGACAAGATCCAAATACTGGTGAAAGCAAGCACCACGAGGGAGAGGAACGGGGAGAGGCTCAGTCCATCCCTCAGGGGGAGCGGCTATAGTCTTTATTTGTTTTACAGTATCATCCAGAGAGCCCACTCAGGACCAGGTCTCTGTTGTGCTGGGAGAGGTGCCCGTGCAGAAGAGCTTGTCATCCGAGACGAGATGCTGCGAGGGGGTGTCACAGAACGGCCACAGGGAGGTTGTGCAAGGGTCACAGTGATGGAGACGTAAGATTTCATCGGCTAGCTAAGTGAAAAATTACATGCTTTCGGCAGTGATGATATCCAACCGGTTCGCACCGGTTCACCCGAACTGGTTCTTAAAATAGAAAAAATGCAGCGAACCGGTTCTTAGCCCCCGGAGATTCAATGAAAAGGGGGAGCAGCGAACCGGTTGTTAGCGGCGGGAGAGTAAATTTCCCAGCGGAGAGTGTCTCCCTTGATTCTCCCTGCCGCTGAAATTGACCAGGGCGGGTCAATTTCACTGGGGGGAGAGTGTCTCCCTGGACTCTCGCCCCCGAAATTGACTAGGGCGGGTCAATTTCTCGGCGGAGGGAACTCTGTAGTTGTGGGTGTGTGTCGGGTGCTGTGTGCATGATGTTTAAGAACCTATTCAGAATAGGTTCTTAAATATCACCAGCCTTCATAGAACTGGTTATTAGAAATTTGGGATATCATCACTGGCTTTCGGCTTATTCAGATTATCTACAAACCAGTGATCCCTACTGGCCACCTGTGCAGTGCTGGAACACCCAGGTCCAGATCCTAACAGCTCTTTTGCAACCACTCCACACAGCACCTTCTTATCTCATTTGTCATCCTCTACCTTCCCTGGCTGTCAGCGGGATCAAAGAACAAGGAGGGGAGCCCGGGAAATGGCTGCCTTGATCCTTTTACAGGGCAGAGAGGGACGAGGGGCTGACAACGTTTCAGACCTCAGGCTGGTGCCACAGGCTACTGTTTGGCTTTTGCTTTAAGCATAGGACCTCTTGGGGGGCCTCAGCACAGGAACGAACAGCGCCCCGATTCACCACAGTGTGTAGGTGTGTTTCTGTTGCTGGAGTGAGAGGAAACGTTGTCCCCCCCCTCCCCACCCCCCAAAAAAAGCATCTTATTTCTAGGAGAGGCTTTCAACGTTCTGCTGGGATCCCATCCGCTAGACAGGAGATTCCCAAATGAGATCTGACGTTTCCATGGATAAAGGACCGCAAACGCAGAGACACCAGCTGGAGTACAATGACGAGGGAAGTCAACCCTGTGCATTCACGTCCCAAGCTGCACACACCATCCCGCCCCCAGCTGGGGCCAGGAAAGTGTCCCTCCAGGATGTGATATCACACAATTAAGCACGTTATGACAATTGAAGTTTTCTGCTGAAGCCTGAGATTGCGATGCTGCTAGGGGTGGGAGTCAGCCGAGAGGGACCAGTGTACTGACCCAGTGTGGCAAGTCCCACCTTCCTTCAATCGCTTCTATCACATTTTAAAAGGACTCTTCATGGCACTGAGGTGAGATGGTGCAGGGCTTAGCGATCTTTGCCCCACATCTGACTGGAGTCACGCGTGACATGAATGTGGTTCTCTCACCTCAGATCCTCCTGAGCCGGGTGCCATGGCACAGCCCAGCTCCTGCTCCCAAATGCCTCTTCTCTGCACCCCTGCCTACCACCCCCTCCTTTTGTTCCTCCCAGCTGCCAAACAGTGGGTGGGGGTGCCGGTGTGGGACTCATGTCCGGGGGCTGAGACTGAGAGGGGCAGGCAGGAGATAGAGCGTGCGGGGGGAGACTCTGCCTGAGGCGTCTCTGACCGGGGAGCGAGGGGGTGGGGTGTGGGGGACGGGAGGCTATCTCTGCCCAGAGTGTCTCTGAATGGCGGGAGGAGATGGAGTGGAGGGGGATACTGGCGCTGCTCGGGGTGTCCCTGAGTGAGGTGGGGGCAGGCGGGGAGGAGCGCTGGCTCAGCCCAAGGTTCAAATTTCCCCTCTGCCTTTGCTCTCTAAAGCACTGAGGCCATTCAAACGGCGCACTACAAAAAGACGAGGCTCTGAGCTGAGGGGTGCCCTTCCCCCCCCCTCAGCACGCAGCGCTTCCGGGAACAGCCCCTGGCACTGCCTCGCTCACCTGATGCAGTTGTCAGGGTCCGTCTTGCAGTCAGTGTTACAGCGAAATCTCTCCCATGCCAGCCAGCCCATTGGGGGCGTCCGCATGAGCCCGTTCTCCAGAGCCAGGGCACAGGCCAGTAGGGCCAGGCCGGAGACAAAGTCTGCCAACTTCATTGTGCTGGAGCAAGGGATAAATGCTGATAAGAGAGAGAAAAAACCACCTTTCAGCGGAAAGAGCCCCAGAAATCAAAGGTGTCCGATGGGGGATTCTCCCTCTGCAGCCTGTCATCCAATGGGTAGCAGGGCTCCCCCCACCCATCCACCACACGCAGACTGAGAGTTAGGAGGAATACGATGAGATATGGTGTGTCCAGCCCACTGCCCTGACCCAGCCCTATGCAAATCATGGCCCTCACATATATCATCAGATCCAGGCTGCTGCGGCCGATGTATTTGTGTAGGGTCCTGTGGTGGCTCTAGTTGTTAGTTGTCCCTCTCTGCCTTTGTTTACCTCGGAAGGGAGGTTGTATCATCCACTCATGATGGTGTTAGGGTTCCTTCCATATAGGGTGACCACATGGCAAGTGTGAAAAATCAGGACAGGTAATAGGTGCCTATATAAGAAAATGCCCCAACCATTGGGACTGTCCCTATAAAATCAGGACATCTGGTCACCCTATTTCCACATCCCCACTTCCTCTTCCCTCTAGTCCAGTTGCCTGAGAGTTCATCCACAAACACCATCACCAGTACAGCAATCCATGAGTACCGCAGAGCTGTGACTGTAATGCTGTATGTTAATATACCACCGGCACCACAACATCCACCTCTGCGGCATCTTAACTTCTATCTGTGCCATCACCTATTAGCCAGTGCCCTGCACCGCCAAGCAGCAGAGCAAGACACTTGCACCCGGCCCCACACGCCCTTCCAAGCCCCATAGTGTCAGGTCCCATCTCAGCGACTCATTCCTAAAGCTATGAGTTGGTCAGGGATTCCACGACTTTACACGACCTCCGTGACTTCAGCCCTGAGCGGCACAGCTCCGGCTGTCCGTCCCGGGCGGCAGGGCTCTGGCTTCTGTTATTTATTGTTTATTGCCCGCGTCCTGTCTGTGACTTTTATTAAAAATCGCCATGACAAAATCGTAGCCTGATTTTCCAGTTTGCCCAGCAATCCTCCTGCCTTTCCATTACTCCCCAGGCCTTCCAGGCTGCCATAACAAAATGGCCCAGTCCCAATGCCCTTCCTGGACCCCCAGTGTCTTATTAGTGCCACCTGCACCCCAATGCACCACTGTATCATATACAGGTGGTGCCCTCGTGGACTCCTGTGCCATCATTCAGTGGCAATGGTCCAGTGCGCGCCGATGTCCTGAACGCAGGCTCGCCGGCACTGCAGTTCAGTGACACACACATTTCCAATACGCTCTCTGAGCAGAATCATTGGCTTTTGCTGAGCTGTTGGTGAACTCTCTGCTTTGTCTGTCCTGAGGGCGACACGCTGTTCTCTGGCTCAAGGCTGTAAGGCCCTTTTGCTGCTTATTAATCCTGGGCCACAAGCATGATGGCAACAAAAGCGTGATAAAAAGCTCAACCACCGGGTAGTGCAGGCTACTGGGGGTGGGGGGTGTCTATACCTCACACGAAACCTGGGCTCCGACTCATGTTTGAGTCCACGCCCCACTTCTGTCCACAGACAAATCCATCTGACTCGAGTCAGCAAGCACGCAGGACCTGGGTCCTAGGACTCTGCTAGAGGGATGGACCAGAGCCAGGTCCTGTCAGTCTGCAGTGTCCACACAACTCAAGCTGCAGACCTGAGTCAGAAGGTCGGCGAAGTGCAGCACGGACACGTTAGCATGGCTGTGAGACCCGGGTCCAGCAAGTATAAGTCCAGGATTACAATGTCATGTAGGCTCTCAAACACAGACTTGGAAACACAGAGTCCGCAAGACCAGGTCCCACACACCTGGGTTTACAATGCAGTGTAGACGTATCCGGGGGAGGAGGGGCTACAGGCAGCACAGGCCATGGTTGGCTAGTCAGGTAGTTACAGAGCCCAGACAGCCACAGAGCCAGTCTGTGTCCAGCGGCCTCAGTAAAGAAGCCCACTTTGTGCTCGTTCCAGATGAGCTGTGCTGGGAGATGCCCCAGACAGGAGCAGGGAGGGAAAACGCTTCTCAGTAGATAACACTGGAGATCAGAATGGGTGGGGTGCCTTTAAATACACCCATTCACTTAGCAGCCCCTGTCTTTCCTGTTTTGCCTAGTCTTTAATCCTCCCCTCTGCCTTGGGTGACTTTCTATAGTAGGTGGAGCAGAAGAAGTGTATCTGCTTTGGTTTGCACTGTGTACACAGTCAGATCCTGCTGCTTATCTGCACTATATCTTCAAACTGTGTCTCTCCCTTTCCATTCCTCCTGCCAAGGTATTAGTCTATGCTCTAGTAATCCCCGTCTTGATCACAGCACCTGCCTCCTCTTTAGCCAGCCCCTGCTTCCTCCCTCAAATCCATTTAAAACTTGGCTGCCAGGATAATTTTCCTTTCCTTCCACTGGCCTCACATTCTCCCCCTTCTCGAATCTGCACAGGTTTTCCCCATCATCTTCCATATAAAGCTCAAGCTTCCCCTGGCTCTCCAAACGCTTCATAACCTCAGACTCTGCTTCTGCTCTCATTTCCTGTTCCTACACAATCTGCCCTGCGCTATGCTTTATTCTTCACTCCTGTTTCCTTGGGGGCTGGAGGAGGAGGTGCTGACACTCAGGGCTGAACAGAGGGTTTTGGGAGGCCTGGGGCAAAATCTGAAACTGAGACCCTCCCTTTAAAACAAAAAACAAAAACAATGAAAGGCAGCCCAAGGGGTAGGAGCAGGTTGGAGATGAGTGCAGACCACATTCACCCCACAGCAGTGACTCAGCTCTTGTCCCACAGGTCTAGGCCTAGCTCCTTTCTCCAGATGTTGCAACGTGATTCATGGGGTGACTGAGCTATTCAGGTTTGGCCCTCATGTTGGAGGGGCCGCTAGGCCAAATCCCACGAGTGGCACTAAAACCCAACAGGCCAGGTCTCACTGCCACTCAGTTTGGGGGCCCTCTCAAACGGGTGCCCGGGGCAAACTGCCTGTGTTTGGGTGGTCCTGTCAAAACTAGGCTTTTTCCTAAATATTCCCCATGGCTGCTCCCAGTGGTAGTAGCACTGATGGAAACACTGGTACAGATAGGCTGCCAGCCTTCTAACTCGGTTCTGAGATCATCTACACAACACAGTGTTTATAGCTCATGGAAAGAAGTTCTAAACGGCTTGCATCAAGCATTTAAATATTTAAAATGTGGTTGTGGTTAGAAAAAGAGCAGTGTCGTCAACTTGTGCAGTTGTGTTGCAACTCTTAGAATATCTGTTGTTTTCCTTCAAGCCCCAGCTCTTGGAGTCATAGGATGATGTGAGATGCTCGGCTTTCATTTAAAAAACAAAAACAAAACAAACAAACAAAACCCTACATCTCTAGCCTTCAGGGATGTGGAGAAAAGCTTGAAAACGTGACCCCTAAAAGCTATGGCCCCCAAAAACAGAAAGAACCCCACACTTAGTACTTTTAACATATCTCCTGATTTAAATCAATCTAATGATTTTGGGTGTTTGACTCATGATTTTTGAATGTTTGGGATTGACAACGTTGAACACAGCGGTGTAAAAATAGTACTTTCTTCCTCATCTGCTCCCTGTGGTTTTTCTAGCCCTGTCTTCTTAGCTTAGTGACCACGACAAATTGTGGGTGCTATTTGCTAAGATCATAAGGGGAGACACTGAATAAAAAAAAGCAGCAGCTTGGCTCAGCTCTAGCATAGAGGGCCTCCCTGGCCAGCACAGAGCTGGCTGTTCACCTCCCCATCTTTAGTGTAGGAGAGCAGCAGGGGCTTTCCTGCATCCCAGATATTTACCAATCGCCTGCGAGATCCAGGACACAAGGGAAGACAGTCCCAAGGACAGCTTAAAGTGCATGAGGGGCTAAACCAGCCCCCAGCGACTCCAGGGTAGGGGAGGGTCCAGCTGCCTCACCCTGCACTGGGTTCTCCACTGGTTTAGGGATAATTCAGGGCTGTTTGTGCAATTCGAGTGCCACCATGAGCACAACAAGGGGAACATCCATCCCATCATGGGGTGTTTGGTAAGGTGCTGGAAAAACAGCGTGGCAAGGCAGTCATCCTAGAAGGTCATTCACTTCTTGCTCATGTACGCCAAAGTTGTGCATGTAATCCATGTGCAAACAAAGGCCCAGCTGGGCACTCGCTAGAGTGGGGGAGCCTAGAAGGCCAGCTGGAAGGTGGAGCCTGGTCCGAGCAGAGGGCTGAGAGGCCTCGCTAGGGAAGGGAATAGCTGCAGTGGGGAAGAGGCCCGGCTGAGTGTACAGCTCAGCCTACAGAAGGAATGAAGTGTGTGGTTGACCCTGTCTGCTCTATGTACAGGCAGCAGCTTACCAGAGGGCACCAGAGCTTCCTCTGCCTGCAGCACCAAATGGGCATTCTGTTGGCCTGTGATTAGTGGAAATGAGGCATTTCTGGTTTTCACCCTGATCAGTACAGTTCTACCCACTGATCCCTAGAACTTCCCTGAAATTTGGAATTGGTCAGGTGCAGGGCTTGAAAGTGACAGGCATGTGCTGTCGAGTGGTGTTGGGCAAGCAAAGCAAGGCCCTACGCTAGAAAAAGGGACTCGGTCTGAATGGAACAGAAAGGGGAAGCTGGGGCTGAGGTCTGGGCAGCTGCCTCTAGGCTTCCCCTTTCTGCTTAACAAGGTGTAAAACTAGTTTGGAGATTGGGCATCAAATCTTGAAGGGGTCCCAAGTTCACAGAGAGGCACACAGACAGCAGGGAGGAAATTACAGTTGTTCAGACCTGAATGTTTGCTCTCTTTTTTTTTCAGGATAACTTTAGCTGCAGACACCAAGGCAACAGATACCCTATAAATACCTAGATAAATAAGATAGAATCAAGCACGGCAGGTCCCATTATTCCCTGAGCAGATGGGTCCATATTCTGAAAACCTCACTCAGTTCTGCTCAGTGCTGCTGAGGCCTTGGCTGGAGTATTGGTGAAAGTTCAGAGGAAGGCAACAAAATGGTAAAAGGTACAGAAAACCTGACCTACAGGGAAAGGAAAGGTTAAAAACCTGGGCACCTTTTGTCTTGAGAAAAGAAGACTGAGGGGGGGCCTGATAACAGTCTTCAAATATGTTACGGACTGTTATAAAGAGGATGGTGCTCAGCTGTTCTCCACAGCCACTGAAGGTAGGACAAGAAGCAATGGGCTTAATCTGCAGCAAGAGAGATTTAGGTTAGATTCTAGGAAAAGCTTTCTAACCATAAGGGTACTTAAGTTCTGCAATAGGCTTCCAAGAGAGGTTGTGGAATCCCCACCTGTGATGCAGTCTGCATTAGGGGTGACCATTTATAATATATTGATATCGATAGTGCAACGTTACAACAAATCTCACAAAACATGCCATGTAAGATATCACTGGAAAAGTTACAATTTACTGAATATGACAAGCTCATCTATATGGGTGTATCATCTTTGTATTGTAAGCTATGAAAGCGTGTGATATTTCTGCATCTAAAACTTGTGCTGTGCTATTGGGTGATACCCCCACCCCAACAGATTAGCCTCAGCACTGTCTAGCCTGATTGAGGGCCAATCAAGGGCCATCAGCTATACCATGAGGCCAGGGCCAGAAGCCAGGGCTATGCCTATGATTCATACGTAGGGACATGCCTGTGGACAGGAACTCTAAGAGCTTTTCCCTGCCCAGTGCCCATGTGCTGTGGGCTTGTGTTTGAAACACAGCATGTATAGGCCACATGGCAGAAACTATAACATGCAGCTTCACCATCTCCATTTTGTCTTCATTCCTGCTTCTTACCTCTGGATCAACATCTCTACAACTGAAGCTGTGAAACAAAGGACTGAGATCCATCCAGGTACTGGATGTTAATCCAGAGGAACTGAACCAGCCTGCAAACTCCACAAGACTACTAAGAACCTGATATATATGGACTTCGAAGTCATTTGTATGTATCTGATGGCTTTGATCATTTAACAGCTCTCCATTTTCTTTTCTTTTCTTTTCTAATAAACCTTTAATTTAGATACTAAAGAATTGACTGGCAGCATGGTATTTTGGGTAAGAACTAAACCTATATTGATCTGGCAATGTGGCTAACCCTTTGGGGATCAGAACATGTTGGTAAAGTGAATAGAGTTTTTTACATAACTTATCTTGTTACTGCACCTAATGGCTGATTGGGAGCCAGAGACTGAAATGAAATAAAGGGGGCTTTGTATTTCTTTTGTGGTGCTTCTTGATAACCAGTGTGAGAAATCATGAGGACTGTTTGTGGCTGGTTGGTGAATCTAACGTCAGTGTTAGCCACCAGTTCTGGAAGAATCTGCTCTCCTTTTGCAGACCGCCCTGATCTTGGCATTTTCAAATGGGCTACCCTGGGCACATATGGGTCACACCCTCATTGGAGGCTGTTCAGAACAGGTTGGACACCTGTCAAGGATGGTTTAGGTTTACTTGGTCCTGCCTCAGCACTGGGAGCTGGACTAGGTGACCTCTCAAGATCCCTTCCAGCCCTACATTTCTGTGATTCTATTACGGTTTCTGCAGAGGAGGCCCATGTGGACGGGAATAGCTGGGGAAGGGATGCTACTTGTCAGGACCAAATTGTACTGCCAGAGTAGTGTAGCGAATCTAGGGCAAAAACAACAAGCAGTGGAGATACAGTAGAGGTCAGGAGTCAGCTGCATTTGGAATCTGTGTGGGGTAAATTGGCATTAATGAAGGGTGAACAGTAGCTAATCGAAATTTAGTGCGCATAAAGCAATGTGTTTTCTTTGGGAAAAAGGTAGGCGCTTTAACGTGAGCCAGATTGTAACCATTTCATCAAACTCATTGGGCTGGTCCCAGCAGAGAAATATCTACCTTTTGACCTGCCACGATCCAAGTTGTCCCTGAGCACTTACCTGCAGCTCACCCACCACCAGGCAAGTACGATCTGGCTCTCCAGGTCATAAATTCCCCTCGCCCGCCCAACATGAAGAAGAAAATGATTTACAGCATATTAAGATGCTAGGATTTTACTGAATGTTAAAAGAAAAGTGGTGGGTAGGCAGCATCTTTGTACAGACGATAAAAAGAAAAGAGAAGCAGAACTCCCTCTGTGGTCTGTGGCTGGAGCACAGGACTGGCTGGAGACATGTCCCTAGTTCTGCCACTGACATGCTGTGCAATCTTGGGCAAATCTCTCTGGCCCAAATCTGCTGGCCTCACTTTCCCCATTGCTAAACTGGGACAAGAACATTCACCTCTCACAGGGGATCGTGAAGCTTTCTGCGTTAATGTTTCTCTAGTGCTTTGAGGCCTTCAAAAGGGAAGGCACTACAGAAGTGCAAAGTGCTATTTTTTTTTACTGATAAAGGGGACATGTTAAAGAAACGACTGGGATGTGCCCTGCTCTAAAATCTCAGGATCATCTGCGAGCTTTGAGCTGTGCACAAAACTCCCACTGATATCGCAATACAAGCCTGGATGTGTTGAATGTGCCCCTAAATTCTTTAATACGGCTGCAAGTCTCTAACACACTGCTCCCTCCTAGGGGCCCAATCCAACACCAGGGAGATCAACAGGTGTCCTTCTCTTGACTTTAACAGGCACTGGGTTTTGCACTCTCCCCTCAGATAAAATTGGGAAAGATCCTCAAAGATCTGAGAAGGTTGAGGACCCCATCTTCGAAAAAGTAGCAATCTAAACATATTTAGAATGATGGGATAGGCATTTCAGGGGTCTGGGGAATGGGGACATGGAGCCTTTAACTCTTAGTTTACTTGGCCCATGCCAGCCCCAGGTCAGTAGTGGCTGCAAGTTGTTACCAGCTGCCAGCTGTTCTGTGAGCTGTGTGGAGCATTGCAGGGTCTCAGTCCAGTTCCTACCGGGACAGATGCTCAAGTTACAAAAAATCACCTACGCAGCTTGCACAAACTGACTTTCTTTTTGGCAGTCTCAGCAGAGGCCAAGAATTAAGCAGGCCTAGAGTGGAGTGAACTATTCACTATGAACCACATAGCTAATGAGTTTGATCCTGGCTTCAGGAATTAGCCACAATTTTGACTCATCTTTATTATTCATAATTGTCCAACGAACATATGTTAGCTAATGGAGCGATTGTGAACTATTCCTTTCAATCGTTCACTATTCAGGGGCTGTGCTACTGGTTCCCTGAGTCACATGGGACTGTTTATGCTCCCCAACTCAATGGCCAAAACTTTAGTAAGGAAATTCCTGCTCTGCCACAAACTTCTCTTGTGACTTGGTGCAGACAAAGGTTGTTTTTTCAGCTTGAGGGGTGGCCCCACAAGTACATTCAGGCAGGAAGCTGGGAGGATTCAAGCGCACCTGTGCAGCTTGCACTAGGGCTGCACTGTACCTGCTCTGCGCTCCGGGACTGGTCGGTTGGCACGGCTCCCAGGGACACAAAAGAAAATCCCACTGGCCGGGTGGTATCTTTGCACCTTATCAAGTGGCTAGGGAGCGAGCATAAAACAACCCCGGCCTCGCACGGCCGGGAAGGTGGCAGGGCCCTGTTCAGAGACCAGCCCGCACCGAGGAAACCAATTCAAACCCTCAGCCACAGGAGGGAACGCCGCGCCCGGGGAGAAGGACCTGCCGTGGGCACGCTCTGGGCGGGAGGGAGAAGAGCTGCACAACGAAGAGCCCCCGTCTGCAGCCCCTTGCACGGTCCCACGGCCCTTCCAAGGGGCGCAGCCAGGGCCGGCCGGCCGCCCTCCCCGTACCAAGCCGCCGCCTTCGCGGCGAAGGAAGACGCAGCGTTTCAAAAAGGAAAACATCCTCCCCCGGCCGGCGGGGTCGGCCTGGCTCCGTGCCCCGGCGCCCCGCGGCGAGCGATCGGCCCAGCCCCGGGCCAGCCGGCGGAGCGCGGCACCCCCTGCGCCTGCAGCCGTGCGCGGCGCGCCGGGGCCGCCCGCGGGGTCACTTACCCGGGGGGATCCCGTCGCCTGGCGGCAGTTCGGCGGCTCTCCCCTGCCGGGACGCGATCCGCGCTAGTCACTCAGCGCCCGACGGGCCGGGCCGGCTCCTCTTCGCACAGCCAGCGGCCGGCTGGGGGCGGTGCCAGGCTGGAGCGGCCGCTCTGTCCGCCAGGGCGCGCCGCAAAGGCTCTTCCTGCCTCTGAGCTGAGCGGGCGGCAGAGCAACGCCCGCCCCATAACCCTCGGTTCCCGACCGTGCACGGCGTGGGGCTCGGTCCCGGACCATCGCGGCCCGCCTTGGCAGAGCTGCGCGGCTGGCGCGGGCCCCGGAGGGGCAGGACTGCGATTGTTCAGCCTTGCCAGGGAGGGGACAAAGGCGTTCAGCCGGTCGTGGCACTTCCCCGCTGGAGATCCCTGTGGTTGCTGAAGGCCCCATTATGTATTAGTTGTAAATACGATGTGGTAGAACCTAGAGACCGGGGTCCCACCCATTGGGCTGTGTACTCGTTCTGTCCCCGCCCCTGCAGTGGGCTAGTGGTTACAGTAGTCCCCTCCGCTCCTAGACTTGCTGTCTGAGCTGGGGCACGGCCCAGGGCCCCAAAGATATTTTGGTAAAAATAATGGCAGAGAGACGCCTAAACACCTTTGAAGATCTGGACCTTAGTCTCTGTGTGCCGCTGTTCGCCATGTGTGAAATGGCTCTGCCCAACCTCACAGGGATGTTGTGAGGAGGGAGGCCGTCCTGCTGTCTGGAGTGGTTTGCCACCATGTGTGCCAGCCTCAGGACAGACTGTCAAGAAGCAAGGTAGGGACACCAGACGGGAGGTATGTTCTCTAATTAGATTTCTCCAATCCAACAACAAGGGTGAACGCATAAAGTATACCAGTCTTACCATGGACTCACAGATAGACTGGAATGCCCAAGGGGACTATCTTGCCACGCAGGCAAGCTGGACTTAGTGATAGTTAGTTGCTATATGCCAAAGATCACCAATATTCAGGTTTTCCCAGGCCCAAAAGACCAGTCGCTTATCCCAAGTCAGTTTGTACCTTAGCTCTCACACCAAAGATGCTTGTAGCCATAAATCCTATAACAAGCTATAAAAGGATTTATTAATGAAGAAAAGAAATGGGAGAGTTATTACAAGGTTAAGGCAGGCAGACATATATACACAAATGAGTTACAGTCTATGGTTCCAAAAGGTGATAGAGTAATAGTAACCTGTCAGCTCTGAATGTCTTTTAGGGATAACCCAGGTTGACCCTGGGGATCTCTGCTTCTGTTTTGTAATTCTGATCCTGTGATCTGTGATCCTGCGGAAATTGTCGGAAGCCTGCATCCCAAGAAAGGGGAAAAAAAC
>ML675616.1:80487630-80603246 GCA_007922155.1 Mesoclemmys tuberculata | reverse complement strand
TATGAGTCTATGAGTCTATGAGAGTCCAAAGAGCAAAAAGAGATGAAAATTCTTCTTGTCAGCTATTTGTATTTCCTTCTTTCAGGATTCATGCTGATAGGACAAGTCCTTTTGCACATAGCCTTTTCATGAGTGCAAGGGGGCAGTTAACCAAGTCTTTATATTGCGATACCCCAACATGGCCCAGTTAGTTTGGACAGCTCTTCTTGATGGGCTGAGTTCATCGTTTCAGAGCAAGCATGTGTTACAGTTACAAAGCAAAAACTTAAATGCTGCCTTACAGCAGGTCTAGGGGTACAGATAGATAAAATGAATTTAATTTATATTACAAATGAATTGTCTTTACTGTCTATATAACACACACTATAACCGCGCTAAATTGATTCATTCATAAAATCGCGCTGTGCGCCTGTTAGGAGACACTTAGTAGAGCCGTGCTTTCCTGCTTCTCTGAGAAAGCTGCTCCTTTTAGTCACCACTGAGAAAGCTGTCTCCAAGTCACTAGCTGCCTGCCCCTCCACTGTTTAAATCACTTGTGCTTTTATTATTATCACGGGTAGAAACTGTCTGTCTTGAAGTAGCTCATTAGTTTACGGTAGCCATTAGAAATTGCCTTTAGAGTATCTGTTAGTCAATACTGTGTATCTGTTCTTTAATGTCATAACTAAAGTGACTCTGAAACTCGGTTTAGTAGCTTGTCCTATTACATTGGAACCAATGTCCCACGAGACTCCATACTGTAAATGTGGAACTCTATCTTGAATCATGTACTCCATTTTGTACTCTTCACCAAACTTGTTTTTAGGTGTACACGTGTAATTCCATTTAGATGTGTGAACGAGATGTGTGAATGAAGGGCGTGTGTGTGGTGGGATCAGTCTCCAATGCCAGCCTGTCCTGATGAAATGCAAGTACCACCTTAATGGCTGAGGAATGCAGACAAATCCCTGAAAAAGCAAGAAGGAGCCACCCCAGACAGAAAAGAACAAAGCATAATCAAGACAAGATGAAAGCCATGTCTGCAACTGACTGGTGATCAGTGATCACACAGGAGCCCTGAGGCAGCGTGACACAGTAGGACTCATAGACACACATCAAAATTAAAACCTATAAAAGAATGGGTGAGACTGAGCTTTGGGTAAGGCTCTGCATAGTATCAAAAGGCGTCGGTCCGTGCCTGACAGAGACCCGCTCTCCCTTATGCCCAGCTCCCCCGGCCAGGTAGCCACCATGAGCTGCAAACACCAGCAATGGACTCAGGCTACGATCTCAAGCAATGACAAACTGCAGAACATTTGGGGTTTGTGTGTGTGTGTAGGTACTAGATATTAGCTATTAACTTAATTGTGTTTTTCTCATAATAAATATGGCATATTGCCTTGTCCCCTGAATAAGATCCTACTAGTCTTTTCTTTTACAATTATAACACAGGTGATACAAATATTATAGGTGAAGTTAATGCATGCAGCAACTTACAAGCATTTCATAAAGCCTAAACACTAAATACATTGTTATAAGTCCCATACCCATCTTAAGCGTACTAACACACAGGAGACAGGTTTTCGGCAATGAACTTGTCAGTGCTTGGCTCAGTGCTTGGTTTTCAGCAATGAACTTGACAGTGCTTGGCTAAAGCCTTGGCAAGAGCTGATACGTGGTCTGCCAGCATCACAGATACATTGAAGACTGAGATGCTCAGGTACCATAATAATGGGGGCCTAATAAGTATCTCAGATCGATATAATAGAGACCGCCCAAGCCCCAAGATCTTACACTCAAAGTGTAAGTCTATAGACAATAAGTGGATAAAACAAACGCGGAGCAGAAGGAAATAATGGGACTATATTGGCTCCCACAAAAGAGTGGTCACAGGAACCAGCTGTCTACCTTCTGTTACAGGTGCTTGTTAGGGGATTCATGCTATTAAGTTCAGGGATATGAAATATGCTGTAGAGTTCCCATTTCCCAGCTCTGTCCTGTGTTCCAAGGAATATTAAAGAAATCCAAATTTATTTCAGACTTTGCCTCATCACCTATTGGCACAACATAACAATGCCAGTCTGTGATATTTCTATGGCACCAATCACAACCATATTTAAGAGCCAAACAACAATTAAAGTTTGCCTATAAAAAAGTCAGCAAGAATACAGAGAAGTGGCACCCCTTGTGTGCAGACGCATGGGGTAATGACCTACGCAGCAATGTTTTTTTGTTGGCAATCTCAGCAGACAAACTAAGGATCAAGAGTTATAAAGACTAAGCCCCTCCACCCAAAGCTGCCCCCTGCTTATTACGCCTTTAGCATCTTTCAGTCTCAAGAGACCATGGGCATGTACCCCTGAGAGGTAGAAAATTTACTCGGTTTTATGGCAGCCATATCTATGGCTGAAGAGACCCACTCGAGAGAGACAATCTCAGCCGCATTTGTCAGATGTAAAGGTGGTGTTTTGACCGCTTGAGATCTGCCTTTTGCGAGCTCTTTTCTCCTCTGCTAAGCCGGACTGCTCGTAGCTTTGGAGACCTTTATTGAGCTCTTGTTTCCAAAGGCTGTGGTCCTCAGAGTGATCTTCCCAGTTATCCACTTCCACGTCCATTTCTTTGAGGCTCGCTTGCACACATCTTTGACACGCAATTTTGGGTGCTCTTTAGATCTTTTCCCAGATGCCAATTTACCATAAAGGGTGTCCTTTGGGATGCGCCCATCATTCATTCGGCACACATGCCCAAGCCGGCAGAGGACTGTTTAAGGAGTGTCTGCATGCTAGGTATACAGTCCTGCTGGAGCACCTCAATGTTGATGACTCTGTCCCTCCAGGAGACTCCAAAAATTCTTCAAAGACAACACATATGAAAGCAGTTGAGTCTTTTTCCTGATGAGAGTATTAGATCCGTCCATGTCTCGCTCCCATACAAGAGTACTGATAACACATGCGTGATACACACACATTTGTGTGTTTTGTCACTTTGTTGTTTTGCCATACTCTCTTGTTCAGTCTAGATACTGTTGTGGCAGCTTTTCTGTTGCTGATACTGAGTTCTGTTTCAAGTAAAAGGTTGACTGCTACAGTAGACCCCAGGTATGTGAACTCATTCACCACTTCAAGTTCATAATTACTGAGGTTGATGAAGGGTGCTTCTTCAATTCCTTGGCACATTGTGTTAATCTCTTTTAGGCTTATAAAAAGCCTGAAGTCTTGGCCGGCTTTGGAAAAACTGGCCATGTGGTTTTAGAGATGGGCTTCTGGGTGGGTTGTCTGTGAGATGCATGCTTCTCACATGGGCTTCTTGGCAGGGGCGGTCTGTGAGACGCATCCACAGCCAGTGTCTTTATCATACCTGTTCTGCAGATAAACAGAGGATTGCAGTCTCCAGCTCTGCCAGGCAAGCACATTTCATTAGTTCTAGTTATTTTGGAAAAAAACCCAACACCTCCTGCCGATTTTTTTAATTAATGTCACTGTGCAGTTAAAGAAACAGTTTTCTCTCTGTGCTTCTGTTTCCTCACCTGTAAAATGGGAACAACCATACTTACTTTCCTAACTCACAAGAAGGGTGTGAGGATTAATTCACAGATGTTTGTAAAGTGCTTTGAGATCCAAATTTGGAAGGATCTAGAGAGGTGCAAAGTATTATTATTATTTATTAATAAATCGTCCATATACTGCAGTAATGGGAGCAATATCAATGCCTGAGACAATAATATGATGTGCATGTTACATAATTTAATTCAGAAAGGGCAGAAACAGACACCAAGTTTCCTGTTATATGCTGTGCTTGTGATATACCTGCTATGACTGGGATCTGATTATTTTGGGGGAGGGGGAGAGGGGAGTCTTAAGTCCCTGTGGGGATCAGGGAGCCCTCTGTAGATTTGTACAGTTATGGTTCTTGGGTTACATGACAAGAGATCAGCTACCTGAACAGTGGGGTAATTGGGGTGACCACCTGTCTTGAAATTCACAGGCTCTGGTTTTCATGGTTCTGTCCCACATCCTGTAGGTCTCCATCTTCTAGGATAATTAAACTCCTGAATTAAATGTGGTTAGGGAACCTTCCCTCTCAGCCTGCCCCATGACCTCACAAACAGCAACAAGCATGAACCACAAATTGCCCAAAGAAGATGGTTAAGGGGTGACTTGATTACACTCTCTACGTAGCTACACAGGGAACAAATATTTGGTAATGGGCTGTTCAGTCTAGCAGACACAGGTGTAACATGATCCAATACCTGGAAGCTGACACTAGACAAATTCAAACTGAAAATGATCTGTAAGTTTTTAACAGTGAGGGTAACTGACCAATGGAACAATTAACTAAGGCTTGTGGTTGCTTCTCCATTGCTGGCAATTTTAAAATTAAGAAGATGGGATGTTTTTCTAAAAGATATGCTTAGGAATTATTTCAGGAAAGTTCTGTAGCCTGTGTTATATAGGATCATCAGACTCGATGTTCATAGCAGTCCATTCTGGCCTTGGAATCTATTAATAAGTTTCTAAAAGTTCAGATGCTTAATTAGAATGGAAATCTCATCAGATCAGACTGCCTCCGGATATTTCTAGCACTTCTCTAATTTCATCCAGACCAGAAATACCTTGAGAATAGCCTCTCATGGGAAGTCTAGTGCTTCTGTTTCCAAAAGCTGGTTGCTCAAGAGGTAAAGGGGTTTTTTAGTTAGAGCTGATTGTGGTTTGGATGTTGAGCAATGCCCCTGGTCAGTTTTTATGTGACCTAAGAAATGGGATGAACCAGTTTGTCATGACACAGAAGTGATACCATTGCTTCATCAGGACACAACTCTGTCTTCTTCAATCTCGGCACCAGATGCAGGGCCCAAGCATAATTTTTTCGGGCCCAGTACAAACTTTTAACATGGGCCCCCTCCCATAATGGGGGTTGCAGCCTGGGCCTGGCCCCCCAGGGCTTCTGGGCCCTGGTAAAGTGTACCCTTCCCCACCCCCATGTGGGGGCCCTGACCAGGCATCAGGGGAGGGCACAGGTGGTTTTAAGTCTTATGCTGGCAAAAGGTACAGCAGTTCTGGGGGCCCATATGGGCCATTTCAGCAGCCAAGCATAGTTAAGAGCGCTGGCTTTTCTCTCCTTGGCACACTCACTATGCTTGCCCTTCAAATAGCTCTGTGCCAAGTGGGGAGCCCCCTCGATACAGGGGCATTCTTCAGGGCCAGCTCCACCAGTTGCATGGCCCCTTTCTCTTAGGGCAGCGGAGCACCATAAACCAGTCAGCCCGCGTGGAGAACTGGCCTTGCGGAATCCATGATCAGGCAGCTCTCCTCCAGTTAACCAGCAGGGTGTGTGGTTTCATGCAGCCTGGGCACAGCAGCTGTGCGAAAGTTAGGAGAGAAAAGCAGGAACCCGCCTTTTAACGCCATTGCGATACGCTGGAGTGGGAGGTGGGGCAAGGACAGATGCTTCGCTCATGTGCAACCAGGCCGCTGGGTGGATCCAGTCTCGGGACTGTCCCATCCAAGTAGGGACACATGCAGACAAGCGTCCGGCCGGCCCAGGACTCGCAGCCACTCCCTTTGTCCTCTGCAGCGGAACGGGTCCAAGTTGGGCTGATGAGAACAAGCACAGCCCCGGCCACACGTACGCCCACGGCCCCAAGCCGTGCCCGCAGGGGGGTGGGTCCAGGGAAGGAAGTGCGGGGCACTCCGATCAGACGCGGGGCAGGCTTCTTATGACGTGGCTCCCCCCCAGCCCCGCTGGGGTGGGGCGGGGAGGACTGAGACCAGCTCCCCCTCCTCCGTGTAAACTCAGCCTGGTGGAAAACCCGGGTCGGCTCTGGATCCCGAGCCCGCCGAGCCGCGCCGCTGATCCGGGTTTGGACCGGGGGCGGGGGGCGCACGAGCCGCTGCTGGCCGCACTTGTTTGTAACGTGCGGCGGGCCGAGCCCGGAGCCGGGGACGGGCGTTGCGGTGAGTCACAGCGGGGCGGGCGCGGAGCCGCTCCCGGGGCCAGCCTGTCCGGCGGCCGCGCGGGGCTCGTGGCCTGGCTGGGTTCGCAGAGCAGGGCCCCCCTTGGCTAGCAGCGGAGGGGAATCCCGCCCCTCTCACGGCCTGGCTGTCACAGCGAGAGCCCCTCCTGCTTCCAGCAGCCTTGGGCTGGCTGCGGGTTGGCTCCCGACTGCCCTGGCTGGGGGCACGTCTCCCCATGGTGCTAGTCTCAGCAAAGAGCTTGAGGTTTGCGTGTCCTATGGCATCTCCCAGGCCCCAGGCCCTGGTGCAGTTCAGCGCCTAGGGTGACATCCCCCGCTCCACCCATGGCCCTGACAAACTCCAGTTGACTTCAGCGGGTCAGGATTTTAGTCCTCTGCCAGGCCTTTGACTTGGGGCTGGGCGGCGTTTTAATGAAAGAGCTGGAGAGATGTAATTAAACAGGGCACGCATCAAAGGGATTCAAAACTGGCTCACTGATGGGTCTCCAGATGGAACTGTGCACAGGGAATTGTCATCAAGGGGGTGTGTTTCTAGTGGGGTCTGACAGGGACTGGTTCTCGGCCCTTCGCTATTTAACATCTTTATCGGTAACCTGGAAGAAAACATAAAATCGTCATTGATAAAGTGCAGATGACACAAAAATTGGGGAGTGGTAAATAATGAAGAGGATGGGTCACTGATTCAGCGTATCTAGATTGCTTGGTAAACTGGGTGCAAGCAAACAGTATGCATTTGTTTACTGCTAACTGACAATGTACATGTAGCCACAAAGAGTATAGACCACAGTTACAGAAAACAGTGACTCTGAAAAAGATTTGAGGGGGGTGATGGATAATTAGCTGAACATGAGTTCCCAGTGTGACACTTGGACAAAATTGCTAATGCAAATGACATATTGCATAGGCAGGGGGAATCTCAAGTCGGAGTAGAGAGATTATTTTACCTTTGTGTTTGTCACTGGTGCAGTCACTATGGGAATACTGTGTCCAATTCTGGGGCTCACAATCCAAGAAGTTTGTTGATAAATTGGAGAGGGTTCAGAGAAGAACCACAAGAATGAGCAAAAGGATTAGAAAACAGGTCTTATAGTGACAGACCCAAAGAGCTCAATCTATTTAGTTAAACAGAGAGAAGATTAGAGAGAGATTTAAGAACATAAGAACAGCATACTGGGTCAGACCAATGGTCCATCAAGCCCAGGATCTTGTCTTCTGTCAGGAATGATGCCAGATGCGTCAAAGGGAAAGAACAGAACAGGGCAATTATCAAGTGATCCATCCCCTGTTGTCCAGTTTCACCTTGTGGCAGTCGGAGGTTTAGGGACACCCAAAGCATGGGGTTGTGTCCCCGACCATTTTGGTTATGAACCCAGATATACTTTTGGCCTTCACAACATCCGCTGGCAACGAGTTCCACAGGTTGACTGTGTGTTATGTGAAGAAGCACTTCCTTTTATTTGTTTTAAACCTGTTGCCTATTAATTTCATTAGGTGATCCCTGGTTCTTCTGTTATGTGAAGGGGTAAATAACACTTTCTTATTTACTTTCTCCACACCATGCATGATATTATAGACCTCTATCAGATCCCCCCTTATTTTTCTCTTTTCTAAGCTAAACAGTCCCAGTCTTTTTAATGTCTTCCTGTGGAAGTTGTTCCATACCCCTAATAATTTTTGTTGCTCTTCTCTGTACTTTTTCCAATTCTAATATATCCAGAATTGCACACAGTATTGAAGGTATGGGCGTGTCATGGATTTATATAGTGGAATTATAATAAACCTTTCCTAATGGGTCCTAACGTTCTGTTAGCTTTTTTGACTGCCGCTGTACACTGAGCAGATGTTTTCAGCGAACTATCCACAATGACTCTCATTATCTCTTTCTTAAGTGGTAACAGCTAATTGAGACCCCATAATTTTGTATGTATAGTTGGGATTATATTTTCCAATGTGCATTACTTTGCATTTATCAACATTGAATTTCATCTGGCATTTTGTTGCCCAGTCGCCCAGTTTTGTGAGATTCCTTTTTAGCTCTTCTCTGTATGCTTTGGACTTAACTGTCTTGACTAATTTTGTATCATCTGCAAACTTTGCCACCTCACTGTTTATCCCTTTTTCCAAATCGTTTTTTGAATAAGTTGAACAGCTCTGGTTCCAATAGAGATACTTTGGGGCATCGCTATTTACCCGTCTCTATTGTGAAAGTGGACCATTCATCCCTATTCTTTGTTTCCTGTGTTTTAACTAGTTACTAATCCATGAGAGGAACTTACCTCTTATCCTATGACTGCTTAGTTTGCTTAAGAGCTTTTGGCGTGGGACCGTGTCAAAGGTTTTCTGAAAGTCCAAGTACACTGTTTTGACTGGATCACCTTTGTCCACATGTTTGTTGACCCACCTCAAAAAATTGTAATAGGCATGATTTCTCTTTTCAGAAGCCTTGTTGGGGAAGAGTCAAGACATCATGTTCATCTTTGTGTCTGATAATTCTGTTCTTTAGTAGAGTTTCAACTGATTTGCCTGGTACTGAAGTTAGGCTTACTGGCCTATAATTGCCAGGATCACCTCTGGAGCCTTTTAAAAAAAATTGTTACATGAGCTACCTGCTAGTCATCTCATAGAAGATGACTTAAGCCAGTGCTGCCAAACTCGTTTGCTATGCAGGGCCACATTTTAATTACATTTATTTCAAATGGGCCATCCATGCTGAACATCCAAAAACAGCGCTCTGCAGAGTCTTACCCTCCGCCATGAAATCTCACCACAATGTGGAATTCGGTGGCAGCACACCCTGCTGAGACATCTCCCTGTCATGAAATCTCATGGCCTTCGCCTCTCAGAGGCAGCAATGGGCCGGACCAAAAAGGTTCCCGAGCTGGATCAAGCCCACAGGCCGGACAAAAAAATTTCATGGGCCGTATCTGGCCCATGGGCCAGACAAAAACGGTTCATGGTTTGGAGGCCACATGTTTGACGCCCCTGACTTAAGCGATAGGTTACATACCACAGTTAGCAGTTTTGAAATTTCATATTTGAGTTCCTTCAGAACTCTTGGGTGAATTCCATTTGGTCCTAGTGACTTATTACTGTTAACCAATTTGTTCTATATCCTCCTCTACTGACACTTCAATCTTGGACAGTTCCTCAGATTTGTCGCCTAAAAAGAATGGCTCAGGTGTGGGACTCTCCCTCACATTCTCTGCAGTGTAGACCAATGCAAAGAATTCATTTAGCTTCTCCACAACAGCTTTGTCTTCCTTGAGTGCTCCTTCAACACCGTGATCGTCCACTGACCCCACTGATCAGGCTTCCTGCTTCTGATGTACTTAGAAAAATTTTTGCTGTTGGTTTTTGTGTCTTTTGCTAGTTGCTCTTGAAATCCTTTTTGAATTACAATCTTGATTACAGTGTATAAATATCTAAACGGGGGAAAATATTTAATAAGAGGCTCTTCAATCTAGCAGAAAAAAGTGTAACACGGTGCAATGGCTGGAAGTTGAAGCTAGATAAATTCAGACTAGAAATAAGGTGTAAATATTTAATGGTGAGAGTAATTAATCATTGGAACAATTTATCAAGGATTGTGGTGGCTTCTCCCTCACTGACAATTTTAAAATCACAGTTGGATGTTTTTCTAAAAGATCTGCCCTAGGATTTATTTTGTGGATGTTGTATGACCTGTGTTATACAGGAGATCAGACTAGGTGATGACCATGACAATGATCGCTTGTGGACTTTAGAATCTATGAACCTCTGTACTGGAAATCCAGTGCTTTTCGCCAGCACTAAATTAACTTTAGCTTTCTCCTCATTAAGGTGCTTAATCCCACAATGGTGTCTGAGTAACAGATTTGTGACATTATAGTTGTCGTCTTAGCAGCAGATTGCAGAGTGGCACAAACTCTGGATCTATGCTGTGATGCAGAGGGGCAGCAGGAGAAAGTCTCACCCTGGCTCTAAATCTTCAACAGTAGCAGGGGAAATAAGAAATGAACTGCTCTGGGGAGAAATGATGGTCTCTGGCCTCAAGTGAGCTTGTGAAAATCTCTCCTTGAAAGGCTTCCAGAAAAGAGGCGCGAAAAGGGGGAAATGTATACAGCAGAGAGAGGAGTGTACAGAGGCCTCTCAGTGCAGTGAGGGAAATGGGCATCCAGGGCTCTGGGGTGTCTATGGGACATTGGACACCCTGAGCCGGTTTGTCAGAGAAAGAATGCTCATGAGAGCTGGGCCTCTGCACACTGAGGGCTCCATGCGAGAACAGGGACTCTGCGTGGTGCCGTGTTATGATAGGAGTGTTTGTGAGCACTGGGGCTGCATGCCGTGATCTGTTTCAGTGGCCTGGGC
Organism: Mesoclemmys tuberculata; assembly: GCA_007922155.1. Taxonomy (NCBI): domain Eukaryota; kingdom Metazoa; phylum Chordata; order Testudines; family Chelidae; genus Mesoclemmys; species Mesoclemmys tuberculata. Next base: position 80,592,946 of record ML675616.1, on the reverse strand, counting down.
TGGGGTTGTAGGTGGTGGCTTGTATAACGCTGTCTGGAGTGGCAGGGCAGACAGCCCAAACTGGTGGTAGGTTCTATAATTAGATTTCATCAAGCCAGTGACAAATGTAAATTCCTGGATCACTGTAACAGTCTGACCGTGGAGTCACAGGGAAGCTGGATTTAGTGATAGATGGTCATTTACACCAAAAATCACAAAATACTCAGCTTGCGCCTAGTCTCAAGAGACCAGTCACTTACCCAATATCTCCTGGTACCCTAGATCTTAAAGACAATGCCTGTAGCCAATCCTGTTATAAACTATCTTCTAAAGGTTTATAAATTAGGGAAAAAATAAGTATTTACACGTTAAAGCAAGCAAACCTATGCATACAAATTAGTTGCAATCTAAATCTTAACAGAGTAGTAGAAATCTGTCAGTTCAAAATGTCTTTCAAGGCAAACCCACTCAGGATTAAACCCTGCGAATCTCTGGCTTCAGTTTAGTGTCTCTGACCTTGTGAGAGTTCAAACAGAAAAGAGATGGAAAATTTTCCTGTGACTTCGTCTTATTTCCTTCATTCAGCCTCCAAGTCTGTAGGACAAGCTTCCTTGGGCATAGCATTTCCAAGGTGTGACAGACCATTCACCAAACCTTTGTATTGCGATGTTCCTTGATGGTCCACCTGATTTTGACAGTTCTTCTGAACGGGTGGTGGGAAACTCTCTTCCTCTCTGAATTCGCAAGCTTAGTGCAAACATTTTCAGTTATAAAGCAAAACTTACACATTTCCTTATAGCATGATATACTGACGTTACAGATAACATAATGCCTGCAGCATTCTATACAGTCTAAACACTAAATATATTCTTAGTAGATTAATAACTTTTTTGAGCAACAGTAAAGCCTTGTCTAAGACTAAAAAAGTAACTTAACATATGTCGACTTACAGCCACCGCTATAATTACAATTATAATTATAATCCTGCACAGGAATCTTGATCTAAGAACTATTTTCAGTCGACACATAGCCTTTTTAAAAGGTTTTGGAATCTTTTTTGTAGTCTATGGTTTTATAACTTTGTTAAAAACAAACAAAAAAAGTCATAGGAGCTGAAACTAAAGGTGCTGGGAGTGCAGCACCCCCTGGCTTGAAGTGGTTTCCATTATATACAGGGCCATCAAAAAGTAACTGCATGATCTCTAGATTATTTTTGGGCATGATATTTTTGGAGAGCTTTCTAATCCACCATGAAAGAAATTTTCAGATTGTGTTGTAACTTGATCTTCCTCCACTAACATAAATGAGCTGATGCTAAATTACAGGGGTTAAGATGAACATTTAAAAGTTTGTCAAGGGGGAAAGTAGTATTAGAGAGAAAGTATGAGCATTAATTAACAAATGAAAGAGGGGAATAAATTAATGATGGCTCAAAAGTAGCTGAGATACCAAACTTTAAAAAAAATAGCCTTTTAAAAAAATCACTATCTAGTGTGTAATTAAATGATGGATGTTAGTAGCATGGATCTATAATGAACATATTTTGGCAGCCAAATCTTGCAAACTGTTCAGACTGGCTTGGGTTTATGTGCACTGAAGGTTTTATACAAATAATTAAGATAAATAAGAAGGGATAAGTTGGAAGAAGGTTTCTAGCATGTAGCTGTAAGGATCTGAGAGAGTAAACATCACTTCAATGAAACTCAGTGAGGTACTCAAGTTTATGAGACTCTGGTCCCCTGAGACATACTAAAGAGCAAGTACAAGAGGAGCTATGTTTGCTTACCAATTGGACGAGAAGGCACAGCAGGCACAACACAGCTACAAAATGGCTGCTTCAGAGCAGCAGTAGCTTGTATCTGCACGTACAAAGGACCAGCGACTCCTCAGATGGTATTCTGGGGAAAAAAGGTCCTAGAAAAGTGCAACCCCGGGAAGATTTGGTCAGATCAAGACATTCACAGCATTTGTGTGTAACAGCCTAGTGGGCCCACCTGGTAACCTGACCCAAGCCAAGCGCATTGTAGACAAAGGAAAGAGTCTCCCGGGTGGGATTAAATGGCAGAATAAATGGCCACACTGGGGCACTGCCATTCATTAAAAAATCAGAGTCCTGGAACAAAATGGGAAAGTTTAAAGTGCAATTTCAACAATATTTGTGGTGTGACAGCGCTTGCTTATTTCTGCACAGCAGGGCAAGATTCCAGGTGGTCATTCTGCAGTGCTGCTCTCGCAGCCTGAAACCTCCAAAGCTGGGACGGTAATTATCCCCTGAACGTGTTTGGGACAGCAGCAGCAACCCCCTCCCCCGTCTGAGCAGGCCTGTGTTTACTGGTGTCACAAGGAGCTTGCTCCAGCCTTTTTAAAACGTGTGAAGGTGAGGAGCAGAACATGGTGAAATCTGCAGCATCTCCAGGCTAAGCAAAGCACAGAGCCTGCTGACAGCTTGCTACCTCCCAGCTGAGCCTGTTTGGTTTGAGATGGAAAAAGCCCTGCAGAGCCTCCCAGGCGTGCTATTGGCTCCTCTGCGTTCTTATTGGCGGAGCAAAGACTAGGCCAGTTGGGGGGAAGAAGAGCAAGCAAAGTCATTGCATTGCTCCAAGTCCTGGCTCATGAGGGAAGGGGAGGCGGGAAGAGGAGCTGAACAAGGGTCGCTCCCAGCTGTTGTTGGGAAAATCCAAATAGGGCAAACGCCCTACCTTGCCCTACCTAAATGGTGTCCTCTGGAGCATGGATTGTGAGCAAGAGTGGGGATATAGGAAGCTCCTCAGACCAAATCCAAGAGCAGGATTAAATACTGAATTCAGTGGAGAGGTATCACCGGGGTTTGTTCCCCGTGATATACAGTAGGTAACACGCTAGACCAGGGGTAGTCAATTGGTTTTTTCAAGGTCCAAATTTCTCAGTCAAGGTATAGTCAAGATCCAGACTCCAGAGAAAATAATAATTAAAAAATAACAATAATGCGGGTAATAAGTAACTAGAAAGATTTTAGGGTCCATTCAAAACGTCTGGCTTTGGCCCTCACTCCGCCTGTTGACTATCCCTGCTTTGGACAAATGGAGAGCTTTGAGACATTGGAGGGGGGGTAGTGGAGGCTTATCGTGAAATAATGTATTCCAGTGGCCCGCACAATTTATGTGCTGTCCATACACCCATGAAAAACTAGGGCCTAATTCTCCTCTCACTTACAGGGTCAATGGAATTACTTCCAACTGAAGTGAGAGAATTGGGCCCAGTGTCCCTGCCTAAAGAGCACTGCTTAGGGATGGCCACTTTGGAATATTGGGGGGGATTTTATAGGGAGGCAGGAATGTAAAAGGAGTGGAATCCTGAATGCTGATTGGCTGGGGTGACGGCCATGATTTATAATCCAGTTCATCCCTATTGTGTTCTGCATTTCTTTGTCCAAGTTTTGCTGGAGAACAAGTGCTTTCAGGCTGGAAGACTGAAAGGACCGCACTCATAACATTGGTCTGTCTGACCCACTCTGTACTGTGTGTTGGGCTGCACATTACAGGGTGCAGATGGAAACTGATATGCTTATAACAAACACTCTCCCTTGTAACAAAAACAAAACAGCTGTTCAGGATCCAGAATGAACCACAGAACCTCTTTGCAGCCTTGAGAATTGAATTGCATATATATTTTAGAAGGAAACAGTTTAAAATTCATTGTTCCTTCAGTTATCTTCAGGTGGCAGTATCGGGGCACACAGGGCTGGGCTTGGCTCAAGTTCAGGGTTAATATCTAGACCAGAACTCCCTTTCCACCCAGTGACGTGAGTGTCGGAGCTCAGTGCCACTTGCTCCACCTGCTGTCAGTGTGGTCCAGGGAATCCTGATGAACATGTGCTCTACCCTGTCATCGGCATGGACTGTGCTCAGGTTCATTCTGTTGACTTTATGATGGGGAATATACGTTTGAGTGACGTGACCTTGTGTTTCGGTTCCAAGCTGCCCTGGGTCTGTGAACCTGCCATCAGCACCCTCCCTGTAACTGGGCGTGGGGACCAGAAGGATGGAGCACTGTGGACCCGTGTCAGAGAACTAGCCTGTTCAGGGAAGGAGCCAGTGAACTGCAGTCTAACCATCATAGCAGGTATGGTATGGTATCTCCCTGCCCCCGTCCTGTCCATGTTCTGGGCAAGCCAGGCTACAGCATAGAAGGAAGGGGACTGGGCTGAGGGCTACGGCTGGACTTGTAGGTGACCCGTGGGAGGGCAGGGGAAACATTTGCTACAGAGGAGAAGCATCAGACTGGAATGCCCTTTCCACCCAATGACTAAGTGTCCGAGCCAGCGCCACCTGCGCATCTGCTGGCAGTGTGGTTCAAGGAATCCTGGTGAACATGTGCTCGGTTTGAAAGGCACTTCCCTGTTCCTCCTGTCCCATAACACCAGAGCAAGAGCACACTCAGGCCCGGTCTACACTTATCTTTGCGATTCAGCGGCAGTCGACGGGAGATACACAAGTGACGTAAATCACTTGCGTATCTCCCATCGACCTTGCAGCGTCTCCTTTGTGTGCCGTCCACACTGCGCTGCGCCGACGGGAACAGCGCTCCCTTTGACACAGCGCTACGCCACTTATCGGGGTTTTCCTGCGTCGCTTGCTGGATCGACTGAGCGGGTCTACACCGTCAGTGTAGACCCAGCCTCAGAGGAATTAATAGATAACCAATGTAAAAGGAATAAAGGGAAAATACCAGTTAAGTGACACATAATTAATCTGTGGAACTCACTGTGGTAGGCTATTATTGAAATAAATAGGTAGTGACATTCACAAAAATTTAAAGAAGCAATCATTTGTTTGAATAAAATAAGATAAGAAGCCACAGATCCTCTGTGGTGTAAACAGGCTGTGCTCTTTTATGCTAGCTGATGATCTGGACCAACATCTGCAATGAAACTTAGATTAAACATTGTACAGTAGACATCAAGATGATTATTTGCTGGAATCAGGATTTTTTTCCCCGTGGTCTAGCTCTGCTTAGTGAGGTGCCGTGTGGAGGCTTTACACCTTCCTCTTCAATATTAAGCAGTGGCTGCTACCTCAAAAACTGGATACTGCGTTAACTGGCTCGATAGTCTTTTCCAAAGCAGTTGTTGTTCCAAAGCTGATTGCCTTGTGATATCTCTCTTTGCCCTGCCAGGACAATGAAGCTGAACGAGCGAAGCGTGGCACATTATGCCACATGTGACTCTCCGGCAGACCATGCCGGCTTCCTACACAAGCGCGTCGAGCGTCACCACCATCACCACCACCACCATCACCACCACACCACTTCCTACCACCGTCGCTGGTTCATCCTCAAGGGCAACCTGCTGTTCTATTTTGAAGATCGTGAGAGCCGGGACCCCCTGGGGCTTGTTGTGCTGGAGGGCTGCACGGTGGAACTGTGCGAGGCTGCCGAGGAGTTTGCCTTTGCCATCCGCTTCGATGATGCTGGCGCCAAGGCCTACGTGCTGGTGGCTGACTGCCAGGCGGCCATGGAGGCCTGGGTGAAGGCGCTCTCACGAGCCAGCTTTGATTACATGCGTTTGGTGGTGAGAGAGCTGGAGAAGCAGCTGGAGGATGCCCGTAAGAGCTTGGCTGCCTGCCACAAATCTTCAAGGAAGTCGTCATCTGGCATAAAAAGGCATTTGTCTAATCCTGCTATGGTGCCCGTCCAGGAACAGCCTGCCATCTTAGAGAATGGCTACTCCACATGGGGCAGTGGTTACATCCCGGCCGGGGCCTCCAGCTCTGACCACAATGGAGGGTGTTCCAAACCCCCACCCCTGCCTCCACGCCGGCGCTTGGCAGCTGGGACTGGATGCGGAGCATCCGCCACTGGCCTTTCTTTGACTGGGCAGGAAAGCCCTGTGTCCCCGGAGACAGCCTGTTTCTCCAAGCTACACAGCTGGTATGGTCAGGAGATTGCGGAGCTAAGGCGGGAGTGGCTGGAGAGCCAGAGGAGCAGGGAACAGTGAACTGGGGAAGGCAAGGCAAGGCACGGAGTGACATCAAGCCCATCTTGACAATACCGTTGCTGTGCTTGGTGACCTCTCTCCCTTCTAGGAAAATAGCCAAATAAGAGACAATGTTTTTTCTCCGTCCTTTCTGGAGACATTGCATGCTCCATGTGTGGGATCTATGAGAGACACAAATCTTCCCAACACCTTGTTTTCACCTCCTGGGTCTCAGGCAGTGTGTCTTTCCCTGGGAAGTATTGCAGTGGGGCTGAAAATGTCAGGAATTCTAGATTTTGAATCTGGGATGGAGGTTGTGTAGTGACCAGACTCATATACACAAAATGGGCATCGTTCTGCTTCCATGCAGGTGGCTGTTTTTATTTCCTGCCAGTCTGGGATAGTGGATGGCATGGTGTGTTTTATTGTCACCCCTTCTTTGAGTAATCCCTTCTGATTTCTTGTCAGCAACTGAATGTTTGTTTAGGTTAGAGGCAGGAACATCTATTGCCTGTTAGCTTTAAAAATGGCTGCTTTGGTGTCACCCTCAAGTTCCTTCTGAGCCACAGCGTGATCAGTGGTGAATTAAGACTGGATTGAACAGAGTGACTGAACTGGGCCCTATGAAGTTTTGCAGCTCTCCCTCTACCTGGATTCAAGCAAATTTGGGGCTCTACAGTTTTGGCTGGTCCAGAGGCCATATTTCACCTTAATCTGTCCCAAATGGTGCTTTATGCCAGTCTCAGTCTGTGATTTGAGTGGGCTCAGATTTATGGACATAGAACTTCCAGTCTTCAAATCTAGAATCAGATCCAGTAGTGCATTATAGTACAGGTTGGCTAAAGAGGAGAAATGTAAAAGACCACCAAATGATTCTGGAACATCTGGTTGTATCAAGCATGAGGGCAGGTGCGACTCAATAACTAACAATTATTTACACAAGCCTGTTGTACCAACACTCCCCCCCCACCAAAAAAAAAAATTCTTGCCAGAGGTGTGGGGTGCAGGGATCTGTGGATCAGTGCCCATGTTGTTGCATGTTATGAAATTAGCATATCTACAAGTGTATTTCAGGTGCCTTAGTATTTATGGAGGATAAAGAGATGCAGTGAGGGACAGTGTGGTACTTGGGTGCACCACCTGTCATTTTCACAGGCATAAAAAAAACTAAACTAAACCCTGCTAAACCCTTCTGTCAGACTTGCAGAGACCCCACAAACTCAAGTTTCCCCCTCTCTGAATGTGAGCTTGGAAGCAAGACTCCCAGAGGCAGCAAGTTCTGGATTGAACCAAAGGTTAGGGGGCCAGAGCTCCCAAATTCTAATCTTGACTCTAGCACTGATGTGCTGTGTGGCCTTGGCCAAGTCAATTAACCTCAGGTTCCCCATCTGGAAAATGAGGATAATATTCCTCCAGCTCCCAAAGGCTTGTTAGCCTCAGTACAGTGCTCTGATTGTGCAAAGTGCTGCATGTGGTGCATGTTCACAGTTATTAGGGTGTGGCTAAGGACAATAATTGTCCAAATCCTAAAAGTGGGCCCTCATTACTGAAACACACGCGCACATACACACGCAATGTGGAAGAGGAAGAGAAAATCAATGAAGGAAGGTCAAAGATAATCGTGCACGCTGTAGGGATGGGGCAGAGGGGCATGAAAAGAGGCATCTGAGGTTGAGAGAGAGAGGTGGCCTCTCTCAACACCAGTGACATCAGTGCATCAGCTTAGAAGTGGAGTAACGCAATGGTGAATCAAGCTTTTATAAATGAAAATGAGTTGAGATAGGTTGCTAGAACACAAATTGCTGCTAAAAAGGCAGCTGGGCTTCGTGAGATAAAGATACAGAGAGAAGAAAACCAAATAGTCCAGGGTCTGTGTAGAAAGGTGGTGGTAAACGTAATATAGAGGTAGTATTTATAATTGTCCTACTCTTTTCATTTATCCTCTTAATAAGAACTTTGTTTCATAGCAGAATACATTGCACAGATCCCTGCCACCAAAGAATTAAAAGTTTTTAATTACATGTACCATTAATGAACCATACTGTGAGAACAATAAGCTGCTGCAGCTTGTGCACTAATAAGCTTCTGGTGCACTTCTTGGCTGGTTGAAGCATTCAGCCTTCTTCTTCACCATGCACAGGAGAAATGTTCAAAGGCACAAAAAGGAGTCAGGCCCCCAACTTCCATTGCCTTTCAGTGGGAGTTGGGTGCCTAACTGCCCTTTGTGCTTTTGAAAATCTCCTCCCAGCGTGGTGTACCAGTAGTCTTACTCATGCATGCCAGCTGTGGTCTACTTCTCTGTTAGGGGAAACTGGATCCTAACACAAATAACTTGACAATTAAATAGAGCAACCTGGAACTGTGAACAACATAATATGTGTATCTCTTATTCACAGCTGCACTTCGGTTTCCTTGTAGCATTCTTTGGCTCAAATCCCCACCCCTTTATCTGTATCATATCTACTGCATTCATGATTTAAAAGGGACATGTCAAGTAGGGCAGGCTCCAATGTACGTATGGGGTTGGGGAGATAGAAAGTGTTTATAAAAGTTAATATGGGGAGAAACATTTTCATGACTTTTTTTTTTTAAATCAATAAAAAGTTGTTTTGTTTGGAAGGTTAAGCCTTCCCTGGAACAGTTGCTGAGAACTAAGACGTGAAAGTGACTTGAAAGAGAAAATAAGTAACCAAGCCAGTTTTGCTTTGGAGCTGAAATTGTAATAGTATAACTGATTTCAAGTCAGTTTGATTTTTAAGGTTTTTCACATTTTAATAAGACTAAGTAGTGTTAATAATACTGCTAAAAACTTTATTTTAATATTTTTGCCTATTCCATTACAGTGTTCATGCTACCTGGCTTCATATCTAGTGAGTGTGCTAAATAGTTATCTTTGAGTCTGACCCACAGTGTTACCTTCAAGCATCCAGTCTTTTTCTTGTGATGTTTTTGGTCCTAATATCCCTATGTCTGTGAACCACGGACAGAATACCAATGTCTGTGTGATTTGTGTTTGGGATAATTTTGATCATTAATGATCAGAAACCAAAAACATAAGTGATATTTATGCCTGCCCTACAAATGTTTTTCTGACTTCCCTAGCATGACTTTAGATTCACTGATTTAGGGTTTTCCTCATCTCTGGCCCACCCCAGTTCCATAGTAGGTACTGGTGTGCAAAGATCTGCTCATGTATAGTTGTTTTTTCTCTGCTGGTTGAGCAAAGGCAAGTGCTCCCTTAGGCAGGGGCTCAATTAGCTAGCATGTGTGTGGCCCTCTGCTCTCTTTTGGACAGAATATCAAATCTGCTCATCTGTGTATCGGTCTTTCTGAGTGTGCCCTTGAACTGCTCCCTGGGCAGAAGGTCCAGATTTTTGTTACCTGATATTGCACAGTTGAGTTGGTTAATGGACCATATGCTGCCTTTATATCTGCAGGCACAGATCACTACAGGGCAAGGGAGAAACATCACTGCTGGCCAGCATAGTCTCCCCTACAATAAACAGACAGTTTTTAGCCAAACCTTTTTCTTCCAATCATTCAGGTTGAGGCTGCTTGTTCCCCTCCCACCCACACCCCTTCATTATTCTTAAACAGTGAAAATCTCTGACCAGCAACACAGAACAGAATTCCTAGCATGGAGGATTGAATACTTTAAAGTTGAAGGGCTGCCCCCTGAAGGTCCTCAAGCTGCCATCTTTTGCAATAAATCTCTTTGGGACAATATGGAAAGCGCTTTCTGTCATAAATGGGAGGAAAATGGGGTAAAATGTCAGTAATAGAGGGAGGCTGGTGGTTCTATTTTTTATGAGCTCTGCCAAAGATATGGCCTAATCCTGCCAAAGTAATAACTGAAGGTCATTGTACTCTTCCGAGGAATGGTTTTGAGCTCCAGTTCTGTTGTTTTATAGCTTTATTTACCGACACTTTGTTGTAAAAAACACCCAAAACACTATGATCTTTACCACTTGTTTCAAATGGATGCAGTACTGATAGTAACCAAAAATATGTCGTCATTTAGTGGACCCATGTGAATTTAGGGTTACATACTATTTCCCAGTGGCATACTTGTTCCTAGCCAATTGCAGCAATTTTTGTGATGTTTTAGTAGAAGGCCCAAAGATTCAAATAGCCATGGAGACTGACTTGCCTGCTCACCATACAGATGGCATCTCCAAATGAGTAACAGGAGGTGATATTGGGAAGCTTGCACAGCTTCAACCTGTGGTGTACGTGGTCTGTGAATTAAGTGGAGTTTAGTCTCCAGTGCTGCTAATCTAACATCTTTTGCTATCACCAAATTCACTTGCAAAGTCTGTACAATTTGACAAAGAACACTAAGAACAACTTGTGGTATGTTTCTCCCTAGTTATCTTGAAGTGTTTATATATTAAGTAGATACTGTATTTTTTTAAAGAAGACAATTTTGCATGACCTTTATTTTACATAAAAAGCAGTATATATTGTGCATAATTGTTAACATTTGTATTTTAAGCTAGTAATGCTGAATAAACATGTTTTGAATTTGTAATGTGTGTTATTAATTGAATCAGAGATACAGTTTTAAATGACCCCAACAGGGCTACCATAACCCAACAGTTCTTAGCACTTACAGCTATTTTGCAGATATTCATCTTCTGTTTTACTTTGCTAAATTACATGCCCCATTCCAAACACTGATGCATCTTTCGTATGGAGTTGTGTAAAATGCTATGTTCTTCTTCGAGTAATTGCTCATATCCATTCCAGTATAGGTGAGTGCACGCTACCATGCATGGGTTTCCGGAACTTTTTTCCCCTTAGCAGACCCTGTAGGGTTGGCTCCGGTGCCCCCTGGAGTACCGTGCTCATGCCACAGCACATAAGGCACCGCCGACCCTACGGCCCCTCAGTTCCTTCTTTCCGCCTGTGACGGTTACTGGAACGAGTTTGCCATTGCAAGTATCTCAAACCCTTTGTGTTGAAGTTTTCTAAGTTAGATAGTTAGGTAGTTATAGAGTTAGTTAGTTTGTTAGATAAGAGCCCCTTCGGGCTCATCAGGGACCCAGCCATGCCCAGATCCCCCGGATTCAAGCCTTGCCCTGGCTGCGGTAAGGCTTTTTCAGTGAGTGACCCACACGAACGTTGCCTAAAGTGTCTGGGGGAACACCACCGCAAAGACAGATGTAAGATCTGACAAGCCTTTAAGCCAAGGACTCAAAAGGAGTGGGACATTCAGCTAAAGACTATCCTTATGGAAGAGGCTCTCCGTCCCGCGTCTGAGCCTTCACGCTCCACATTGGCACTGAGCGTCTCCTTGCCTCTGTCCCCCCGTCAGCTGAGGGAGAAGGGGCCGGTGTCTCGAGATAAACCCGTGCTGGGTGCCCCAGCTGGCTGGTCAAGACCCCCAGCCGGGGAAGAGTCTCCTGCCAGACAGCCATTATGGGTCGAGCATGGAAGCTCCCGTCCAGCTCTGAGGCTTCCTTGTCAAGCTCATCTCTGCACCTGGAATGGTCCCCAGCACTGGAGTCCTCCGGCACCAGATGCCATTTGAGGGTCGACAGACGCCGGTCTTCATCTTCGGGCTTGAGGTCTCTGGCACCGACTTGTTCATCGCGGTGCCATTCTAGATCCTCTTTGAGAAGCCCGGCACTGGAGCGCTCACCGGCACCACACCGCAGATCCCGTTCGCCGGAGTCCGGCTTGGCACCACGTGGGTCCCGTTGGCACCGGTCAGCCTTGCCAGAAGGTAAACAGCACTGAACGTTTTCAGTGCCAAGAAGACGTTCGTCTTCATCGGAGCGCACCTCATCCCGGCACTGTTCTCGTCAGCACCGGCGCTCTACATTGTTGAGGTCATCCAGGGGTCGCTCCCCTGTGCGAGGCAGCAGGCAGGATTGGAGCGGAGGTCACCGCTCCAGAGACCTGAGCCCCCAAACAGTGAAGGGGCCTCGGGATTCCCAAAAACTCTCACAGGACACCAAACAGCCAGTACTGATGCCGGCACCAGGGTGGCCCCAAGGACCATGGCAATGGCCTTACTGGGGACTTTGGGGAGCTCAAATGGGTCCGGGCACCGTCTTGATTCGTTCTTCAGTTGCCCAGTCGGTGCCCCCTGTGATCCATCTGTGCCCAGGGTAGCCCACTGATAATGTCAGGGTCAGGGCAGGCTGTAAAAGGAGAGCAAATTTTCCCAGCACTGGTGGGTGACACTAAAGTCAGATTTCCCAACCAGCCACAAACAGTGCTTCTGATTCCCCCACATTGGTTATCAAGAAGCCACTATACAAATACACACAGCCCCCTTTACTGCATTTCATTCTCTGGCTCCCAAACGGCTACTAGGTCCAGTAAAGAGACCAGTCATTTAAACTCTATGCTCTTTACTCAAAAGATTCCCTCTGATCCCAAAGGACCAGCCACAGTACCAGATCAGTATGAGTTTGGATCTTACCCAAAATACCACACTGCCAGCCAATCCTTTAGTAACTAAAACTAAAGGTTTATTATAAAAAGAAAAACAAACAAGAGAAATGTTAAAGGCTTAAAGCAATCAGATACATACGAATGATTTAAAAGTCCATATACATTAGGTTTCTAGAAGAATTGTGGAGTTGCAGGCTTGTATAGTCCCTCTGGTAAACATCCAGTACCTGGATGGGTCTAAGTCCTTCAGTACAGTTGCAAAGTGAATTAATCCAGAGGTGTGTCTGCAGCTGGACAGGAACAAAGACAAAATGGTTTCTGTGGTTTGATCTTATATACCCTCTGTCACTGGCCATGTGGCTTGTGGAACTTTACAGGAACCAAAATGGAGTCCAGAGTCACATGGGCCAATCCTGGTAACTCTTCAGGAATCCCTGTGCCTTTTGCTTCTGTAAAGGTCTTGATGGGCCATTAAGCGAGCTATTGTCCTGCGGCCTCTCTGTCTGGGGTGTGTTTTATACAGCATAGTTTGAAATACAGGGATATCAAAGATCTCCATAATTTCCCTCACACATATCACACATGAACACAAATATAATCATCTTATTGAGCACTTTATAACCTTTCTAACAGTACCTGACATGGCATGTCTCACATGAATTGTTATGATTTTGACATATTAATGTCACATAACACAAATGCGCCCCCCCCCCAATCCAGTCTGCATGACACCCCCAACGTGAGACTGGTGTAGAAAGGAGTAATCAGAGCTCCTGAATACACCTCAAGGGCCCCCCCAATCGGGTCAGCATGACACCCCCTGCCACTGAAAAGGGGCACGAGGACCATTCCTCTGAGGAGGTGTCGGACCCAGGTGAAGGACCCTCCTTGGGGCCTCGGAAAAGGGGCATGCAACCGCAGTCCTCCTCTTCCTTCCCTGATGAGGCAGCCCTCTGGGACCAGAGGGCTCCATTGAGGGACTTCAAAGCTCACCAAGAGCTACTGAAGAGGGTGGCCGCAAACCTCAACTTAGAAGTTAAGGAGTTGTCAGAGGAAGAGGACCCCCTCTTTGGGGACTATACTATACAAGATCCATCCCGGGTAGCCCTGCCGGTGCATGACAGGGTTATGAAACTGGCCAAGGCCCTGTGGCAAACCCCCACCTCAGTAGCTCCTACTTCCAAGGGCACCAAAAAGAAGTACTGTGTGCCGGTGGAGGGGTTTGAGTTTATGTTCATGCACCCAGCCTCGGGGACTCTGGTGGTAGACGCTGCCAACCAGAGACAGACAAGGGTCCCAAGGTAGTACGCCCAAGAACAAAGATAACAAAAAACTGGACTTGTTCGAGCGTAAAGTGTACTCCACTGGGGCCCTGCATCTGCATATTGCCAACCATCAGGCACTGATGGGAAGGTACAAGCTGAACCTCTGGAACTCTCTCCGGAGGTTCACGGAATCCTTGCCCCCCAGGACCAAACAGCTGACTCCGCTACGGTCGTGGATGAGGGACGCATTGTGGCATCAGCAGCTCTGGCGTCAGCCAGTAATGCGGCGGACAGTTCCAGTAGGGCCATGGTGTCTGTGGTGGCCATGAGGAGGTGCTCCTGGTTGCAGTCATCGGGGCTCTCCCAGGAGATGCAACAGTCGAGCCAGGACCTGCCCTTTGATGGATCAGCTCTGTTCTCAGACAGAACTGATGAGAAGCTGCATGCTCTTAAAGATTCCCGGGCCACCCTGTGTTCCCTAGGCCTCCAGGTATCAGCTGCTCCAACAGCCCCACCAACAGACTAGGCCATTGCCTAGGCCCTATCCGCCTGGCAGGGGTCGAGATAGGAGTAGAGGGTATGGCAGGCATAGCAGACAAGCCGCCTCCTCTAGGACCCAGCAGGGATCCTCCAAATGCCCCAGTGGTAAAAAGGGCCAGTTTTGACGGTGCACCCAAGGGTGGTACCTCCCCTGCTCCTCTGGATCCATCCTGACCTTTCCTGGGCAGGCTGCACACGTTCTTTAATGAATGGGTGAGCATAACCTCAGACCGCTGGATCTTGGACATAGTACAGAGAGGTTACGCCATCCAGTTCGCAGCCTGTCCGCCACACAACCTCTTGCCCCCGTCCCCCACCCCTCTTCAGGCACCCCTCTCAGGAGCAACTACTCATACAGGAGGTCAACAACCTCCTCAACCTGGGGGCGGTGGAATTGGTTCCCCTGCGGAAAGAAGGGAGAGGATTTTATTCCTGAAGGACGCATATTCCATGTATCGATCCTTTCCAGCCAAAGGCACTTTCTCTGGTTTGTGGTATCTAGTTGCCACTATCAGTTCACGGCCCTCCCATTTAGCCTCTCATCTGCCCCCAGGGTATGGCGGTGGTGGCCGCCTATCTCCGACAGTGGGGAGTCCAGATCTTCTCGTACCTCGACGACTGGCTGATAAGGGGCAGGTCCAGGGCCAATGTCCAGGACTATATATCCCTTGCCTATGCCACTTGCAACAGGCTGGGTCTGCTCATCAACGAGCAGAAATCTATGCTGTCTTCGGTGCAGCAGATAGAATTCATAGGGGCCTCCCTGGATGCAGTGAGAGCCAGGGCCTTCCTCCCGCAAGCCAGGTTCGAGGCTATGGTGGTGAATATCGCCCAGCTGCACAGGTGTCCTACGACAAGGGCCAGGCACTGCCTGCAACTGTTGCGTCACATGGCAGCCTGCACTTAAGTGGTGAGGCTAGCACGCCTCAAACTTGGGCCGCTCCAAGCATGGCTGGCCTCAGTGTACGTGCCCAGCAGACACTCCCTGCACAGAGTGGTCACAGTTCCCCCTGCAGTGTTGGGGTCCCTAAACTGGTGGTTGAGCCCCAGAGTGGTGTTGAAAGGAGTCCCCTTCAGGGATCTGGTCCCATCGGTCACCCTGATCACCGACGCCTTGGATGTGGGGTGAGGAGCCCACATCAGTGTCAACCTGAGCACCCAAGGTCTCTGGACGGAGGAAGAGAAAACCGTCCATATCAACGTGAGGGAACTCAGGGCAGTCAGACTGGCTTGCAGAGTGTTCCTCAGCTTCCTAATGGCAGAGTGGTATAAGTGCTGATGGACAATACCGCAGCCATGTTCTCTATGAACAGACAGGGGGGCACAGTCTTTGGGACTGTGCTGGGAGGCAGTTCGACTTTGGGACTTCACAGTGAGGTATGACTTTCATTTATCTGCCTCTCACCTCCAGGGGGTCAGGAACGACGAGGCAGACCGCCTCAGCAGGTTGTTTCTACCACGCCATGACTGGTTGCTGCATCTGGACGTGGCAGCTTCCATCTACCGCAAGTGGGGTGTTCCCTGACTGGACCTGTTTGCGTTGTCCTGGAACAAGAAGTGCCCGAGATTTTACTCGCTCCAGGGTTGCGAGTCGGGCTCCATCTCCTGCGCGTTCCTCATTGAATGGATGGGGACCCTCATGTATGCATTTCCTCCCATTCCGCTTCTGCCCAAGATCCTCTTGAAAATCAAAAGGGACAGAGCGGACATGATACTGATTGCCCTGGCGTGGCCGAGGCAACACTGGTACAGCATGCTCCTGAACCTCTTGATTGCCGACTCTGTGGAGCTCCCGAGATGGCACGACCTGGTGTCCTAGGACCACTGCTGGTTGCTGTACCTGGACCTGGACTCCCTGCACCTGACGGCCTGGAGACTCTGTGGCTGATGGAGGGAGGGCGAGCCTGCTCGGCACAGGTCCAACAAATTTTGCTGGGCAGCAGAAAACCTTCAACACAGGTCGTGTACCGGGCCAAGTGGAGAAGGTTTACCTGCTGGGCAGAGTCCCAAGGGTTGCTCCCAAGCCTCTCGCCGATTCAGGCCATCCTGGAGTACTTGCTACAGCTAAAACTCCAAGACCTAGCCTTCGCCTCTCTGAAGATCCACCTGGTGGCCATGTCGGCCTACCATCAGCCACTAGAGGGGAGATCTCTATTCTCCCATCCAATGTCTATTAGGTTCCTCAAGGGGGTGGAGAGGCTGTACCCGCAGGTCTGTGACCCAGTGCCTCCCTGGGATCTGAACCTGGTCCTCTCCAGACTGATGGGGCCCCCCTTCAAACCTATGGCTTCATCCCCGCTACTGGTCCTGTCATGGAAGGTAGCCTTCCTGGTGGCTACTACTTCAGCTAGGAGGGTCTCTGAGCTTAGGGCGCTGACCTGAGAGTCCCCCTATACAGTGTTCTTTAAGGACGAGGTGCAGCTGAGACCCCACCCGGTGTTCTTGCCCAAGGTGGTCTCGCATTTTCATTATAACCAAGATATCTTCCTCCCCGTGTTTTTTTCCAAAACCACACGGTTCCGAGGAGGAGCAGAGGTGGCATTCCCTGCATGTGAGGCGAGCCCTGGCCTACTACATTGACAGGATGAGACCCTTCCAGAAGACGACGCAGCTCTTTGTCGCCACGGCGGACTGGATGAAAGGATCGCCAGTCTCCACCAGCGCAACTCCAAGTAGATCACCTCCTGCATCAAGTGCTGTTACGAGCTGGTGGGCGTACTGCTCCCCAGGGTCATCACAGTGTACCCAACTAGGGCACAGGCCTTGTCATCAGCCTTCCTGGAGAAAGTGCCCCTGCATGACATGTGTAAAGTTGCCAGCTGGTTGTTGGTGCACACCTTTACATCCCACTATGCCATCATTCAGCAGGCGAGAGAGGATGCGGGATTCGACAGAGCTGTGCTGCGGGCAGCTCACCGGTAACTCCTACCCACCTCCAAGGTACTGCTTTTTATCACCTGTACCGGAATGGATATGAGCAATCACTCAAAGGAGAAAACATGGTTACTTACCAGTAACTGTTATTCTTCGAGATGTGTTGCTCATATCCATTCCACACCCACCCTCCATCCCCGCTGTCGGAGTTGGCAGAAAGAAGGGACTGAGAGGCTGTAGGTCGGCAGTGCCTTATGTACCATGGCATGAGCATGATACTCCAGAGGGCGCCAGAGCTGACCCTACGGGATCTGCTAAGGGGAAAAAAGTTCCGGGAACTCTTGCACAGTGGCATGCACTCATCTATACTGGAATGGATATGAGCAACACATCTCGAAGAACAACAGTTACTGGTAAGTATCCATGTTTTTTGCTTTGTATAGTAACCAGTTTGCGTGGGGAAATAAATTAAATGAGCCAAGGGTTGGGATCACAGAGATCATACTGAGGGCACTCAGTGTCTTGGAAGCTTGGGCCCTGCATATAATATATATGCTAGCACGACTTCATCTACCACCGATGTAGAATGTAGCATCTATTTAACACTACACAACACTGTACAGTACCAAACAGATCAGAACATCAGATAAGAACCAGATAAAGAACCTGATGCAAAGGAAACCACATGGGAATTTTAGATCAGAAGAACGCAGTGACTTCAGTTAGCCCCATTGTCCTGACACTCTCTACTCCTAACAAAAATGCTTTCTTGGTATAACAGCCAAGCAATAAGGGCCTTGGTTTTATCTGAAAGATGGCAGCATGGCATCCTTTCACAAGAGGCTGGGGCACTTCCTGCTGCACACAGGTTTTCATTTAAAGGTCTTCCATCCAAACTCTGACCCAGCTTAGCCTATGCAATCTGATGCGAGTGCCACAGCCATGAGGAACAGTCTTTCTGGTTAGGCTTTTTCTGTTCAGGCTTTTTCTGTTCATTAAAGGATGTAGTCCATCCTTCTGTGTCAAAGACTGCCTCTTCAGGAGTGTGAATCAGGGGATGTGAAAGTAACTGCACTGGGAGGGCTGGGTCCTTGCAGAGCCCACTGTGACACAAGGACTCCTTATGTCCAACTGGGTTACAGGAATGACCACATAAGGGTCTGTGCATTCTGATTCACCACCAATGTTGTGTGACATCTTAAATGAAAGCTGGGGTCATGCTGGTCATTAATATCATTGTGAACATATATTTACATGCTCAAAATATGTTCTTAGCTTCTGTATCACAGCAGAGGTAGAGAAACAGGCTTTCTGTCAGATCAGTGATATTTATTCACCTGTCTCTGAGGCTGGATGTTAGTTAAGTATTGTAAGCAAACACCATGGATGCCCATTACATGTGAAGCCAACAGAGAAATGTAAACTCAGCAGGACATGGGAAAAATAAGCCATAGATTGTTATCCTGTCTGAGTAAAGTGAGTGAACTTTTGGGATATGAGTAGAAGACAAAGACGCCCCTTTATCCCGCACCTAGGAAGAAAATGGGCACAGCTTTTACATTTATGAAAACGGGACCTCAGCCAACCTGGGCTGAAATGCTGCAGAGGACTTCTGAGGGTGAAACTTCGTTAGCAAGGTTAGCTTGTTAGTTTAGTCTCTAGAAAGCGTGTTGCATTTCTTGTGTTATATAATTTGTATGTGACTACCACTTGAATTTTGAATGTTTGCTAATCTTACTCCTGTTTTCCTATACCGAGATCTGCGTGCTGAGCTATGAAGCAAGGTGCTGACCCCAAGGTAAATTTTACAAGCTGGCGTGCACAGCGGTCCCCTGAGCACAGCAGAGCTGGCATTTCTGAGAGCATTCAGGGGATAAGGAGCTAAAGACTAGGGGCTGCGGCCCTGACGGCTAAATTGCAGGGCACAGTGAGGGCTGGCATAGCCCCGAGGGCAGCACTGGGGCCTGCCCGACTCAGAGGGGGTGAGGCCAGGGAACTGAGTGACACCCAGTTATGCACACGCAAGGGTGGCAGTACCAAGAGGCGAGATAAAGGCGACTCAGGCCTCGCCTGCCCCGCCCAGGCCTGTGAACCACCTTTGCCTAGCGCAAATCTGCTGCCCCCACGTGCCCAGGCCACGCCCTCCCAAGCTTCCCTCGCTGGAGGCTGTCCCTAACCCCACCCTACACTTGCGCATGCGCACCGGCGCCACCATCGCGCTTTACCCCGACACCTCCCCCTCCCTGCCTCCCCGTCCACACCCGGTCATCGCGAGATTTGACGAGGCGGCGCCCAGACAGGGGGGACAGCTCGGGCGCGTCGCTATAGCAGCAACGGCAGCGCGCGCAGGGGAAGGCAGGAAGATGGCGGGCCTAGCCGGGCGCTTGTTGGCGGCAGCGGCCGGTCCCAGTTGGCGGGCGGGGCCCGGCGGGCTCCGGACCGCCCCCGCGGTGAGGGCTGTGCCCTCGCGGAGCGCGACGGTCTCTCGCAGCGGCGCCATCTTACCCAAGCCGGCCCAAGTGAGTGAGTGACAGGGAGGGGGGGCGCCGTGTGTGAGTGAAGTTGGGGGAGCAACCAATCGCGGACCGCTGTGAGGCGTTTATTTTCGTTAGTGACAGGAACGTTGGCCAATCAGGGTAGAAGTCATGGCCCTGAGGGGCGGGACTAAAGTTGAGGGCTCGGCCCAATGGGAAGAAGTGTATGGGGGCGCTTGGAATGCGGAAGCGCCCGCGGGTGTCTGCGGCGCTGCTGCGGCGAGGGGGCGGGGCCGGGACGAGGGGGAGGGGCGTAGGTAGCCGGGAGCATTGGCCGGACGTGACGTGACACTTCCCCCTCCCATCCGGCGGGGCTTGTCTGGGTCTGGGCTCGGCACAGGGCAGCTGGTCCCCGTCCCTCCCCCACTCCTCGCTGGCAGGCTGGTGGGGGGTGGGGTGGGACAGCCCCGAGTGAGGGGGTTGGTAGGGGCGGCAGCCGAACACCGGGCCTGGGGCAGGGCGCTGGTGGGGGGGATCCCTGCCCCTGTGACAGGGGCCGTGGCGTCGCCGTGCTCCCGCCTTCAGGCCTCGTCTGGGAAGGTTTTTGCTGCGACGGAGGGGTCGCTAGCCTAGAAGATCCCGCCCAAGAGGAGCTCCACGAGAGCCAGCCGCGGCTGAGGGCGGGGCTGATGGCTAGCAGCACGCGGGGTTATTAGAACGAGTGTGTTCAAAGCCCCTGGGGAGGGACCTTTTCAAAAGGGCCGTGTGGGACGGGGACCCAGCGTGAGAGGAGCTTCATAGATCTGCTGCACAGCAACGATCCGGTTATAATAGACCGCAATAGAATTGAACCGGATCAGCTCAGGCTAGGTCCTGTCACACAGAACAGGATTGGGCCTGGGATCAGTCATAATGTGAGAATGCCGGAAATGATACTGGAGATCCCATGTCCCACTGTCCAGCATGGATTTGGGGGCATTGTTATATCTGATTGTACAGTTTTTCAGACATGCTATAAAGCAAAAACCCTGATCACTCATGGTTACCAAGAAATCCCATGGCACTTTTTGCAAGAGTAAGATTGTTAAACCCACTAGTCAAATTCTGGGTCAGTCTTCCTCAAACTTCTGTTAGAGTTTATCGTGCATCCTTCAATTTTCTTCCTTGCTACAAACAGAACTGCCTTTTTTCCAGCTGCATTTCAGTCGTTGCTGAGTGACCTTTGTGTTTTTAATCCATAAAACACTGTAGGATGAAAGGTGCTATAGAATAATAAAGTTGCTTCATAACGAAGAGCTCAATGGATGAACATACAGGATTTCACCATTCTCTTTAATATAATTCAATGTACTGTCTAATTTTTAAAAGACTCTTTTGATTGGGTTTAATACTACCATTTCCTTAGGGAGACTATTCTACCTTCTAAAGTCCCTTCTACCCAATAAAATGCATCTTGTTGGAGGACCTGGTTACAATATGGTTTGGTCTTGCAATGAAAATGAGTTTGGAGACATGTTA
Organism: Mesoclemmys tuberculata; assembly: GCA_007922155.1. Lineage (NCBI taxonomy): Eukaryota > Metazoa > Chordata > Testudines > Chelidae > Mesoclemmys > Mesoclemmys tuberculata. The sequence goes on along the minus strand of ML675616.1, from coordinate 80,571,938 downwards.
TAACCATGTTTCCAAAATGTACTACAACTTTGCAAAAGTCCAGTAGCACAATTCAGGAATATGGGTAAAGAATGATTTCATGTATTCTGCAAGACTCTGCTGTGTCAGAGAACAGAACTGCTGTTGCTGGATCCCTCAATACAGACGATTTTTACATTGGAAAGGAAACTTAGCTATTTCAGTCTGATTATGCCTATATCCTCTTATTACCCAGAACAATTCTTCTGCTTCCTTACACACAATTTTTTTCCATTCTCATCCTTAATCAGTTTTTTTTCTCTTCTCTGAATACCCTCTAGGTTATCAATATTTTTCTGAATGTTCAAAACAGAACACAATGTTCTAGATGTGGTCTCAGCAGTTTAGAGTTCGTTCCTTGCACTGTCTGTGTATCCCCATATTAGAGTAATGTACATCTATTGATTTAAAATGGAACTTGCTGATAGAGGTTAATTTGTTTTGATTGAACATGTATAGATGCCCTTTGGCCTCCTACGAATATTTACCATTGTGATCCCTTTCCTCTACCTTGGGACTCAAATCAGTAAGAATTTTGCAGCCTTGCTTGAAGAACATGATATCTTTGTCCCAGAGGATGATGATGACGATGATTAAAGGTATGACGTCAGTGCCACTAACAGTTCAGTTGTGTGTGTTACTATTTGGCTTTAGAGAGAGTGAGGGGATTACGTAACTGGGTCATGCAGACTGCTACAGCTTTTCAATGTTACAGCTGAACATTCAGTACTGGTGCTTGACCCCATAAAAAATCATAGAAAAAGGTAGTGCATTTGCAGGTTTTTATCTATGCTGGATCTGACCTTACAAGTGTTTGAATGAAACCTCTAAAGAAAACATAAAAGCTGTAGGTGACAGTTGCTTCCGAGCTAATACTATATTGATACTGTATTCAAAGTCTTGTCATTTCTGTTACATATAAAACAAACTGGCTGTTTGTAGTCACTACAGACTTTGCTGGTTCATATGATTATTTGTACTAACATACCTCTTTGCAAGTGTTCGTGGGCGTAGCTTAAGTGTCCTAAGCTAATTCCAACTTTATTACATTCTGTTTACTTAAAAAATCCCCTCTTCGTAGGATGACTTGTATTCCATTCCAAAGCTGGTATTTCTCAGACGATGACTGATCCTTATGTATGCAGTCTTAAGAGTACTCATTTCTTTCAGGCTGAACATTGTTTTATTGGTTCCCAATCCTTTTGAGTGAAAGCCCCACTAGTTAACACTATGTAAAACACACACCCTCCCCTCAGCCATAAACACACACAACCCCTATAAACATAATAATACAAAAGTACATAAATAATATTCTTAACTGAGTAGGAAGCTAAGCCTTCCCTGGTGCAGCTACCACCACCTGCCCTGAGTTGCCCTGCCTCTTCCTGATGGAGGGGGTAGGTAGTGGTGGTCTGCCCAGGGCTGCTCCACTCCAGTCAGGCACCCAGCCAGCTTGGGGGAGCTTGCTCCTCGAGCTGGTGCTTGGGGTGACTGTGCCCTGCCAGCATGGAGCTGGGGGAGGCTGCTCCTCTGGCTGACACAGCTCAGGACTGCTGTGCCTGGCCAGCATGAGGCTCGGGGGGCTAAATTATCTCAATATTATTGAAGCCTCACCAACCCCCCATAATCTTTGGTGCCCCCCAATGGGTACACACATCCCAGCTTGGGAACTGTTGATATAAATGATCTTATGATGGTTTGTAATAACTTGAAGATTAAACTTTGGGTGCTCCCAGTCCTGTATTATTTCAACCCTCTCTTTATCTGCTCTGTAGCAGAGATTACTCAGTGAAGACAAGGCAAATGGCATAAGATTAAATGGGGGTAATATAGTTTATGTGGCATACATGTGTGTGTGTTCTTTTGCGGTTCAGCAGCACAAACATTCCATCATATTTCCATATCAGTTAGTGAATACATGTCCTTTGTTAAACCCATTTTCCATAGTCCCCCTGGCCATGTTTTCCTCAGAAGTGTTTGCAGTTGCTGTCAAATTGTGTGGCTGAAAACAGGGAATGCATCAGTCATCTTAAATTGTGTGTGGTTAACAGCACAGGTCACAGCTCATTGGAAACTTGTTTCACATGACCCTGCTTATGGGCTTTGCCCCTGTTTGTTATGGACTGGAACCAGTGTTGTTTAGCTGAAAGGTAGCATGTGGCTGTTCCATAGTGCTGACTAACTTTCTTTTTACCTCTTTGCAGGTCTATAACGGAAGAACAGAAAGGAGAAAGCCCTAGACAAATAAATGGTTCTGACATCACTGTCTGATGCTGCTCCCTTGTTTTAAGCATGAAGGGAGGTGCAGTTGGACCTCCCTCTGTACCAATGAATCTCTTCAAATCTGTACGGTAATTGGGATGGGGTGTATAGGTCCAGCAATCCCTGCATGCTGTACCTTACACCTCCTGAGAGACACTTGGGTTCTTGTAATGAGCATGGGAAATATAAATTATTAGATTATGAATAAAGAATGGCAGACTGAGCCATGTAGGGATTTATTGTTTGTTTTCACTCTTGTCAGCTAAAGTTCTTGTTAATTAGCACTGATGTTTCAGACATTTCTTTTTGGCTGAAGTTCTGTCACTTCCTTGCCCTAGTGGAAGACCACATATGCTGAAATCGAATGCACTGCTTAAAACCTATCCATATACTATAGAAAAATAATTCATACTGGAGTAAGCAGGGCCACTGCACGTGGACTCGCTTTAAAAGATAATCATTGAAAAATGACAGTGGTGTAGGATTATTATAATGCTCTTATGCAACCTGCATTAGGTACCATTAACTTCACCTCACAGTAAAGAGAACATGCAACTTTAAGGTTGAAGAGTTATGTCAACTCACCATGATGCTCAGATAGACACTTTACCAGAAATTACTCCATATCTGAACTGGCGTTGCATGAACATGCCTATCAGTCAGAATATAAGACACATTAAGTGTTATGTGCAAACCTTAATGCTAGTTTAGTTTTGTGTGCTTTGTTTTTAAAAGGTACTTAACTGTGCTTGTACATTGTTGAAGTATTTTCTGCCACATTGGGCTAACAAGACAATAACTTGTTTATATTTCAGATATCTCAAAACGTGTCACTTATGTGGTGATGTGGCTGCAGGAAATCATCTTTCCCATTTAATGGGTTATATTCTCTTTCTCAAGAAGCCATCACTTGATGCTAGAAATCTCACCTTTTATCACTCTGTTTCAATTTTAATTTCTGAGAAGGTTCTTCTGAGGCCTCACATATCTGGAAATCTTAAATTTCTTTGCTCCCTTTTAGTCATGAAATAGGCACAAAAACAACATTAATCTCATTTGCCTCCTAACGGTGGGCAGTACCCATATTCATTCTTTCAGATCTGTCACAGTCTGATACCTTGCACAGTAACATTTTAATTAGCCTGCAGGCCCCCTCATGTTAATTGTTGTTACCTTGTCCTGAACAGATGGATCTAATAATATATTGCTTTATGATTTTGAGATCAGAGTATTTCAGCATGCTTAATTTTGTGCTGCACTCAAAGTGGTTTTGCTACCACTAGATCTGGCTTCAGAGTGCTGTATAAGTATTAGTTTAATTCTATGCTGGCACAGCATTCACTCATGACTGCAAATGGACTAGCTACAGAAGTGTGGGTTGGGGAATTTCCCCAAGAGTAATAGGTATGTTAAAGATCTTAAAATGTTTGATTAACCAGCTTTAATGGGTTGTAGTCAATTGCATAGGCAAGTGTTGCTGGGGAAAAAAGCAAGGAGCCCAAGGCTGAGAGTTTGGGTTGGTTTGTTTTTTTAAGTTAGACTTGACTCAAGTTGCATGTCTGGAATTAGCAGCTAGGTAGAATTCATACATTCTTTAGTTAGCTTGGACATACCAACTGATCAGCAGCTGTCTCCAATACAGCAACTCTCAGTTCTACTATAAAATTTCAGTACTGGCTAGCTCCTTAAAATTTTCTGACCTCCTCCTGAGGTGGCTTGTAATTAATATCCTATCCCCACAACGAGAGTCTTACTCCAAGAAAAGGTTGAATCTAATTGAAGTCCCCCGACCTAGTTCAGCTCATTGTATACTTGATGGTTTCTTACTCATGCCACAAGATATCCCAGAGCAAGCGAAATACTTTAAAAAGGGGACAGAAACAGAAGATAGAATCCTTGCCGTGTACAATCCATTCTGTCAGTAAAATAGCATACAAAGTGGTAAGATGGATACTTTCCTTATGAAGAATTCCAAGAAGTGCTCTACACTATACAGAGCTTTATTAGCCATAAGACAGTGAAATACAGAATTAGTTTCTCAGTCAGTTTGTCTCAAGGGTCATGGCCCGCATAGAACTTGGACAGAAAATCCTTGGGTTGTGGGGTTTCTGTCTCATGGAAAAACCTCATGATGTGTGTCCGCTGCTTCCATGCACGAATAGTTTCCTGTAGTTCCATTTTCCCCTGCATTTATACAAAAAAGAGCCAGGGTTCATAGATCACTTCCTAGTAAGAGATCTTAGATAGCTTAATCAGATAAGAACAGAATGCAGAGCTGGTTTATTTCCACCTCAGCATTCAGAAGGTTTTAAGTGAAACTCTACTAGTTAGCTCAGTTACTCAGTCCTTTTAAAATCTGCTAACCTCACCTGTACAGCCTTCTAACTCTGCCACACTAACAAGCACACTCAGGCTTACTCTCCCCAGCTTCATGCACTGACTTTCTCCTCTCTTCCCCCAACACTCAAACACAGTGTCTGCTCTCAGGACCGGCACTCCTAGCTACCCAGCCATTTTTCCAACATCCATTCCTCTCTGCAGCCTGGTAGCAGGTGTCAAGCAGCACAGAAAAGAAAGGCCAAGACTCTCCTCTATAGAGGCGTCATGACTTGCCCCATTTCCTCTGCCAGAAACCCCCAGTCCCTGGATTAGCATCCCCTTCTTGATAAGTAACAAGACTCCTGGTTTCCAGGCACCTTTATTTTAAAATACCTATGCAATACCCAGTTTCACCAGTGAGATTACTTAGCTGTGCGTGTAAATACTCTACTGATACCATGAAAACAAAAAATGGGTATTAAATTTCACGTTTAATCTAATCTGGGACTAAAATGTCAATCAAATTCCAAAGACAGGAATGACTGCTGTGATCTATTAGCTTGACCTCCTTTAATTGTATTGTTATTACATGGTGTACTACAGAGCAGAGTTAGGGTTGTTTGCATTTCCCTACCTTAACATGATTTTAAGTGCAACTTTAATTCTGGATTTCTGGGTTTATAATGCTTGGTTTGGGGATAATTGAAGAATCCCTCTAATCTTTTTGCCCTGAAGTTATTGATACATACGCTCAACATACACTGATGTCCGTCTTGGAATTTATATAGCATTAGAGATGCGTGTGCAGCTCACAGTTTAAAGGGTCCTATTGGTAAAGAAATACCACTGCAGAGTTCAGTTAGTCTTGCTTTGGCAACTTGTTCTGAAATGCTAAGGAATGGTGTTTGGTTTGGTCTGGTCATTTTATTCTCCCTTTGATATAAACAGGTCTAGAGCCCAAAATACATATCTGGCAAGCACATCTAGGAAATCTTGACTCAGCTATGCCTCCACTTAAAAAAAACAAAGCCATCCTTTACAGCAGAAGTACCTGTAACATGTACTACCTCAGACTGTTATTGAAAAAAAACACAGTAAGATGGAAGTGTGGAGAATTAGCCATTTGTGATCCCTAACACTTTTTATAAGCAGAACCAGCGTTAGTAGGGGATATGGACAGGGAGGTCTTTTTCTCTTCTGTGACTGAATACATATCCTAACTATGTTACTCTGATCATAATGAGCTCCATTATATCAGCTTGTTCTATAGAACTTTGAGAAGCAAAGAACCATCCCGTCCCACTACTATTTATTATATGCTAATTACAACACGTTGTAGATTTGAGAAAGTAAATGTTTTTGTTCTGTTTTACCTTTATAACCATTAGGTCAATTACTCTGATGTCTGTGACATGGGCATTCTTCATGAACATCTCCCGCACCTTATCACGCCCCCGTTTCACCGAGATGTCCAGATGGTATAGGTGTACTAGAGAAAGAGCAGAGAAAATTCACAGGAGTCATCACCAATGTTCTGAAGTTTCTCACCACATAGTTTCAATTTTCAATGTATATGAGGTGACGCATGGGGGGCACATGGGGTCATGCACCCCACCCCCTAGAGTTGCTGCTTGGCTTGTACTGAGCATGCTCAGTAACATCTTAAGCCACCACCCTCACTCTGTCCTTCCACTATTGGCAAGGACGGGTCATCCCTAACTGCAAAGAAAAATTTGTTCTTGTTTCTCAGCTAGAAGTTAGTAAAAATTGTAATCAGAAATTGATCAGGCCAGTTTTTCAGATTTAGGCAGTTATAATATGCATGCTTATTTTGCAAAGTTTATTGAATGAGCTTCACCCACTACTTGGCTAAGAAATCAAAGCTAAAAACTAAGACATATACAGTGTCTGTATTCTCCTCCTCTAGGCCCCTTCCATCCAGCCACTGGGATGGGGTTCACCTTGAAAATTGTGCTAGTTACAACTGAAAAAATATATATACCAAGATGATGTGCAGCAACACAAAATAAGTGGCATAAGATCCAGTTACACAGTCTTGATGCTTTTTGTCCCCAGTTGGTAGGATGTATCACATCATATCAGAGAAGGTAGAGGTACAGACAGTAAGGCTTATTTTTCACTGAACATCCAGTATTGTTCACTGAAGGAGACAGGATACCAGTTTATACAATAGGGAAATTAAATTGGAGAATATGGGGATTAATATGAGATTTGAAAGGTGGATAAGGTACTGGCTAAAGGGGAGACTACAATGGGTCATACTGCAAGATGAACTCTCAGACTGGAGGGAGATCACGAGGGGAGTTCCTCAGGGATCAGTCTTGGGACCAATCTTATTTTTATTTTTTTTTAAATTGTATTACTTTTGTTGATGACCTTGGCACAAAAAGTGGGTCTGCGCTAATCTAAGCAAATGAGACAAAGTTGGGAGGTACTGTCAATACAGAGGACTAGAATATCATACAAGAAGATCTAGATGACCTTGAACACTGGGGTAATAGAAATGGGATGAAATTTAATATTGCAAAGTCATGTGCTCAGGGATTAACAAGATTTTTTTTGCTATAAATTGAGGACTTACAGTTGGAAGTGATGGAGAGAGAGAAATACCTGGGTGTATTGGTTGATCACAAGAGGACTATGAGCTGTCAATGAGATGCAGCCATGAAAAAGGCCACTGCAGTCCTGCAATGCATCAGGTGAGGTATTTTCAGCAGAGATAGGGAAATGTTCATACTATTATATAAGACATGGGGTCAGACTTGATCTGGAATACTGTGTGCAGTTCTGGTCTCACATGTTTAAGAAAGATGAATTCAAACTGGAACAGGTGCACAGAAAGGCTACGAGGATAATTAGAGGAATGGCAAACTTACCTTATGAAAGGAGACTCAGAGACCTTGGCGTGTTTAGCCTAACCAAAAGAAAGCTGAGGGGAGATATGATTGCACCCTACAAATTCATCAGAGGAATAAATAACTAAGAGGGAGAGGAGTTATTTAAGTTAAGCGCCAGTACTGATATAAGAATAAATGCATATAAACTGTCCATCAACAAATTTAGACTTGAAATTAGACAAAGGTTTCTAACCATCAGAGCAGTAAGGTTCTGGAACAGCCTTCGAACGGGAACAGCAGGGGCAAAAAAACGTAGCTAGCTTCAAAACTGAGCTTAATAAATTTGTGGAAGGGATGATATTGTAGGTAGTCTCATCATGACACGTGGCCAATCTGCAATTGCTAGCAGCAAATATCTCCAAGACTGGTGATGGGTCACTAAATGGGGAGAGGCTCTGAGTTACTAACAGAATTCTTTCCCAGGTGTCTGGCCGGTGGGTCTTGCCCACATGCTCAGGGTCTTAACTGATCACCATATTTGGGGTGGGGAAGAATTTTGCCCCAGTTCCCATGATGGAGACCCTAGATTTTTTTGCCTCTCTCTGAAGCATAGGGCATGGGTCACTTGCATGTTTAAGGCAGGGTAAACAGTAGATTTTCTGTAACTTGAAATATTTAGATCATGATTCGAGGACTTCAGTAGTTCAGCCAGAGATTATGGATACAGGAATGGGTGGGTGAAATTCTGTGGCATGCAGGTGGTCAGATTAGATTACCATATTTTCTGGCCTTAAAATCATTCACATTAACTCAAAACTACCCCAGGGGTGAGGTGTGTGTGTGTGGACGGGGGTGGTGGTGTTGAAGGGAATATAGTTTGTGACCTGTGCCAATAATACATGCACCATACTCTTTCTGCTGCTGAATGATGGCAGCCCACACAGCAGAAGCATTTGGTGTCTAAACACATCATGATTATGGGCAGGGAAAACTCATGTAAGACTAAAACTCTTTAGAGCCACCCCAACTCCATTTAAATGTTAAAGCGCTTCACAAAGAAGGGGGACAATCCATCACGACCCCAGTTTTACAGATGGGGAAACTGAGGCACAGACCAGCAGAGTGAGTCGGCAAAGGTCACACATCAGGCCAGTGGCAGAGATGGCAACAGAACCCAGGTGTCCCGAGTGAGAACCCGGCCCAGCACCCAGGACGCTGCAAGTCAGACAGACGGACAGACAGAGCTCCCCCCACTAAAGCCCCAAGGTCAGCGCCGACCGGCTGCTTGGCAGGAGGGCGGAGAAGCCCGCAACGTCCCCGCCGCGCTCGCACCGGGGAGGTCTGGCGCCGGAGCTCCCCGCAGCCCGGCACGCTCGGCTCCGCGCCCCCAGCCCAGCCCAGCCCGCCGCCCGGTCCCGTAACCGAGCCACCGGCTCCGGGCCTGCGCAGGGCGGCCCCTCACCGGCATTGGGCACCTCGCGGTACCAGGCCCGGTACAGCTCCCGCACCCGCCGCTTCGCCTGGCTCAGGTCCCGGCTGAAGATCGGCTTCACCGCCGCTGCCGCCTTCGCCGCGCCCGCCCCAGCCACCGCCATCTTGCCGCGAGAGCAGCGGCGGCCGCCACGCCCCTTACACCGCCCAGACCCGGGGGGGGGGTCTATAGAGCCTCGGCTTCTGATTGGTTGGTAAAGCAGCCACTCTCCGCCTCCCACCAGTGCCCACCCACGCCGGCAAACGATTGGGTGAAGTTCGAGGTCCTGATCCCTGATTGGACGGGAGTGGCTCTTGTTGCCTAGGTCACCGAGCTCCCCCCTCCACGGCCGGAAGCAGCCGGCAAGGAGGGGGCAGGCGCGTCCGGGCCGTCCCGTTCTGCGTCGCCGCCGCGCGCCGAGGGTCCCGGGGCGGGCACGGAGGCAGGGCCATGGGCGGCTCCGGCAAGGGCAGCGCCAGGCACCTCGCTTTAAATGGCGCGCTGCAGCCCTGCCGCCGCCCGTGAGCCCCCGCGCCTCCGCCCTGGCCTTCGGCCGCCAGAGCTACCAGCTCGGTGGTGTCTCAGCGCAGCCGCGGCTCCAGGGGGCTGCGTGTTCCGCACAGGGCGGAGAGCCTCAACTTCAGCTGCAGCCTGGGCATCTCCCGCGGGGCCTGCCCGGTGAAGGGGCATGGCACTCCCTTCCCCCACCCCCATAGACCCCAGTCACCTCGCAGCCCACCCATCCTGCAGTGCCCCTGTACTCCCCCAACCCCGACTGGGCCCTCCCAGCCCCACATCACTAGGATGCACTCACCCCCATATTTCCCTCAGTCCCACCTGGCACGTTGTGCCACGTACTGCTCACAAACCACCTGGCAGTGCCCCAGCTTTAAATGATTATGCATATCTCCTGTCAATCACATGCCAATGGTCCCCACCTGTAGAGAGAGCAGAGGGGTCAGAGAAAGGGATGGAAGGTGGGGATGTATGGCAGAGATTTCTCCACTGGGCTTCCCCACTCCCTGTCCCACCCTCTTCAGGTGTCTGGGTTGGCACTGCATGTCATGGGCACACAGGTTAAGCAAGTGGAGCCCCCCCTCCCAGAGCTGCATTAACTGATAGTGTCATGGGTCCACTTACGGTTCTCCTGTGAAGGTGAGGTCTCCCTGGAATAACCCTGGGGTCCATTTGCAGCCCTAGCTGCAACCCATCCTCCATGCTCATGTTTGCTTTCAGTTTTGACCAGCTCCCTGCACCCTTCCTGAAAATGTGACTTGCCTCTCCAAAAGGTTGTGCTCCCCTGCCCAAGTTGAGAACCTATGTTCTAATGAAACACAGCTGTTATGGGAGAGCATGCTATCACAGTCCTGTAATATCTTGGACAAGCCTTTTGCTTACAGTACACCACAGAGATGATCTCAGATAGCTAAAGTCAATCCAGTGGATGTTTTTGAGTATCAGGACAGAAACAATCAACTATAAATAGTCAGGGAACTAGGTGGCAATGGAGGAGGCCACAGACCCACTATTTGCCTTCCTGTCTCTCTTATGACTCTATTGCAATTCCTCTCCCTCACATTCTCCCCTTCATTCCTTTATCCAGGGCACCATTTTTACTTACCTGTGGGCTTTTCTCACCAACCCCTTCAAACCTAGTGTAAAGCTTTCCTCACTAGGTTGGTAAGTCAGTGTCCTCAGATCTTCTTCCCCTTCTTTGTCAGGTGGAGCTGATCTCTTCCCAGAAGTCCTCCATCTCAGAATACCATTCCATGGTCATGGAAGCCAAAGCCCACCTGTTGACATGATCTATGCAACCATGATAAAAACATGATAGTAACTTTGTATAAGATTTTGGTTTTCTTTTCAAGAAGAAACAAGGAAAACAGCAAAGGCTTCAAACAGAAGTAAAAGGCAACAAAGGTTGTAAGATCTCATCAACAAGCCACTCTTCAAGGCCCCAGAGAATTTCAGCAGTGGACAGATTGGAAGCAATATTTTGGAAGATTTTGCATTGCAAAGAAGCTCCACGAGGAATCTCTAGATATACAGATATCTTCTTTAATTTATGCTATGGAAGCAGGCAGAGCATATCTTTAAATTCTTTGACTTTACTGAAGACAGTTACAAAGATGACCATGAAAGTATTCTGGCTCTGTCTGATGCATACTTTATACCTCAGAGAATGTTGTTTATAAAAGAGTATGTTTTCACCAGAGAATTCAAGAACCAAGGAAAAATATCGAATGTTTTATCAGAGCTCTGCATACACAGGCTGAAAACGGTGATTGCGGAAATCAAAACATGAAAATAACAAGAGACAGGCTGGTTATTGGGTTAACATATAAACATCTTTCACTGCAGTGCAGCTCCAGTTGAAGATATACTTAACCCTAGCCACAGCTATACAGAAAGCAAAGCAGTCTGAACTAGTGAAAAAACAGAACAAAAGGCAGGAGCAACGTGAAAAACCTGATACTAGCTTAGAAGTTACAAAAAGATTTGAGTGTTAAAAGTCATTGTCCTAAAACCCCTGAGTCAAGAAGAGAGAACTCCCAGGCTAAGAGAGAGAAATTCCAGTTTACATGCACAAAGTGTGGAAAAAGTCATATCCCAAGAGATGATGCATGTCCAGCCAGAGGAAAAGGGTGTAATAAATGCATACAATATGGACAGTATGTAGCACTTTACTGCACTTTACTGTGGACAATCAAAAGCCATTATTTCTGAGATCTACAACTTGTGATGACAAAAAGCCTGCCTGAAGAGTGAAACAATATTCATGGCAAGACTATTGACTTTAAAATTGACCCAGGAGCAAATGTCACAGTCTTTTCACAAGGGATTTACAATCACCTTCAACCCCTTCCGGAGCTAAAGTCACCTGATACAGTTCTGACTAGCACTTGAGGTTTTCTGAATTGCATGCACCAGTTCACCACAGAAACAACTTACACTCTGAATGCATAACTATTGTCTTTGTATGTGATCAAAGGATCACAGACCAACAGCCTTATCCGACATAGCATGGCTTCCATGATGGACCTAATGAGAAAAGTGGAAGAACTCAATGGAGTTTTTGGTGATGCTGGCCTTTTTAAAGGACATCCATTAAAAATAACGTTTACAGACAATGCTGAACTATATAGTGTACTTTCACCTCATAGGATTCTTATCTCATTCATTCATAAAGTGGAAATTGAGTTAAAGAGAATGGAACAGATTGGCATAATCAAGAAAATCTCTCAACCAACAGCATGATATGCCCAGTGGTATCAGTTATAAAAAGAAAAAGAAAAGAAAAGGGAAAATAAGAATCTATGTGGCTATTAAAAGACTAAATGAAGCAATTGTGAGGGGAAAACATGTCCTCCCAACACTGGATGACTACCTCCCAGCAGTGAAAGGAGCTATTGTTTTTTATGGTGAACTGGCCCATGAAGTTCAGATTACCTCAAGAGATAGTCAGAGCTGTGTCAAAAAAGAATTTGAAGAGCAACTAGCAAAAGACACAAAAAAACCCAGCAAATTATTTTCAAGTACATCAAAAATAGGAAGCCTACCAAACAATTAGTGGGACTGCTGAACAAGTAAGGTGCAAAGGAGCACTCAAGGAAGATAAGGCCATTTTAGAAAACTAAATGAATTCTCTGCATCAGCCTTCATTGAAGAGGGTATGAGGGCGATCCCCACACCTGAGCCATTTTTTTTAGGTGACAAATCTAAGGAACTGTCCTAGATTGAGGTGTCAGTAGAGGAGGTTTTGGAACAAATTGATAAAATAAACAGTAATATGTCACCAGGACCAGATGCTATCCACCCAAGAGTTCTGAAGAAATTCAAATAGGAAATTGCAGAACTACTACCTATGGTATGTAACCTATTGCTTAAATCAGCCTCTGTACCAGATGACTGGCAAATAGTTAATGTAACAATGATTTTTTAAAGAGGCTCTACAGGTGACCCTGGCAATTACAGGTCCCCAAGCCTAACTTCAGTACTAGGCAAACTGGTTGAAACTCTAGTAAAGAACAGAATTATCAGACACATAGATGAACATAATGTGGTGGGGAACTCAACATGGCTTTTGTTCAAAAGAAATCCTGCCTCATTAATCTATTCGAATTCTTTGATGGGGTCAACAAATATGTGGACAAGGGTGATTCAGTGGATATAATGTACTTGGACTTTAAGAAAGCCTTTGACAAGATCTCTCATAAAAGGCCTTTAAGCAAAATAGGCAATCATGGGAGAAAAGGGAAGGTCTTTCCATGGATCAGTAACTGGTTAAAAGAAAGGCAACAAAGGTTAGAAATAAATGGTCAGTTTTCACAGTGGAGAGAGGTAAATAGCAGGGTCTACCAAGGATCCATACTAGGACCAGTGCTGTTCATTATATTCATAAATTAACTGGAAAAAGGGGTAAACAGTGAAGTGGCAAAGTTTGCAGATGATACAAAACTACTCAAGATAGTTAAGTCCAAAGCTGACTGCAAAGAGTTACAAAGGGATCTCACAAAACTGGGTGACCTACTGGGCAACAAAATGGTAGATGAAATTCAGTGTTGATATACACAATCTAATGCATATTAGAAAATATAATGCCAAGTATACATACAAAATGATAGGGTCTAAATTAGCCATTACCACTCAAGAGATCTTGGAGTCAATTGTGGATAGTTCTCCGAAAACATCTGCTCAATGTATAGCAGCAGTCAAAAAAGCTAACAATGTTAGGAATGATTAAAAAAGGCAGAAAAAGACAGAAAATATAATATAACTATATAAATGCATAGTACGCCCACACCTTGAATACTGTGTTCAGTTCTGGTCACCCCATCTCAAAATGCGCGCGCGCGCACACACACAAAAGAATTGGAAAAGGTGCAGAGAAGGGCAACAAAAATGATTAAGGGTACAGAATAGCTTCCACTTGAGAGATTAAAAAGACTGGGACTGTTCAACTTAGAAAAGAGAAAAATAAGGGGGGACATGATAGAAGTCTATACAATCATGAATGATGTGGAGAAAGTGAATAAGGAAGTCTTATTTACCCCTTTACATAACACAAGAACCGGGGGTCACCCAATGAAATTAATAGGCAGCAGGTTTAAAACAAACAAAAGGAAGTACTTGTTCACGCAACGCATAGTCAACCTGTGGAGAATGTCTCCAGGGGATGTTGTGAAGTCCAAGAGCATAACTCGCTTAAAAAAAGAATTTTTAGATAAATTCATGGATTCAATGGCTATTAGCCAAGATGATCAAGGATGTAACCCAATGCTCTGCATATTCCTAAATCTCTGACTGCCAGAGGCTGGGACTGGAAGATGGGATGGATCACTCGGTAAATTGCTCTGTTCTGTTCATTCCCTCTAAAGCATCTGGCACTGGCAATTGTTGGAAGACAGAATGATGGATTAGATGGACCATTGGTCTGACCCAATATGGCCAGTCCTATTTTCTTATATACAGTATTCTCCAAGCTGGATGCCTTGAGTGGATTCTGGCAAATTTCTTTAGCCAAAGAAAGTATTAAACTGACTACATTTATCAAACACTTTGGGAGATTTTTCTCTAGAAGATTACCTTTTGGGAGTACCAGTGCACCAAAATTTTCCAAAGAAAGATGTCAGAACAGTTAACAAACACAAACAGAGTTGTAGTTTTCATGGACAATATTCTGATAGGAGGATCTTCAACGGAAAAACACAATAAAACCCTCAATGAAGTCCTAAGCCTAATCAGTCAGTCTACAAGGAAAAATGCATTTTCAGCCTCCCAAAATCCAGGCCTGGATCAAGCACCACTGAGATTCCAATGTTCATTGATAAGGTTAATGTGATTTAACCCAACTATGAAATATGTTCCTGAGAGAAATCTGGTAGTAACAGACACTCTGTCATGGAACCCAGCATTGCACTCAACTCTCTGTGAGCTCGAAGATAATGTAAAGGTGTTTATGGATGTTATGGACACACACAGACCAATGTCAGAAAAGAGATTACAGCAGCTACAGAAAGCAAACTCGATGGACAAGCAACTTCAGGAAGTTGCAAGTTATGTTAGGGCCAGCTGGCCCAAGTATCTAAAGGACCCTAAGGAAGGGATAAGAAACTACTTCACAGTGTGTGGACAATTAGGTGTCAAATTATTGTCATGAGTAAAAGCAATTGAATCTCAATTCCAAAAGCAATGAGAGGAGAAATCTTAAACCTCATCCATGAAGGACATCAAGAATTAACTAAATGCTGCAGATAGACCAATCAGTGAGTATAATGGCCAGGCATCAGGAAGGACATAAAGAATAAAAGTATCTTCATGTGAAAATTGTGGAACTAACAAACCTACACAACACAAAGAACCTTTAATAACACCGCTACTAGACAGAACTACCAGGTGCAGATTTATGCAGATTCAGAGGACATCATTACCTTCTCTTTGTGAACTATTTTTCCAGGTATGTAGAAATGTACTTGAAAGACATAACATGTTGCAGTGTTAATGAGAAACTGAAGTGCACTTTTGCTCACTTCAATATTCCAGAACCACTAGTGATGGGCAACATACAACAATTCACTGCAGCAAATTTTAAGTCATTCTGAATGAAATATGATTTTGATATTACTAACAGCTCACGTTATCCAGAAGCAAATGGAGAGACTGAGAGAGTTGTACAGACAGCCAAGAAAATCCTACATCGGGAAGATCCCTTTCTTGCTCTTCTGAATTACAGATCAATACCAACAGCAGCTACTGGTTATAGTCCTGCACAGCTTCTGATGAGAAGATAATTTAGAACTAGTGTTACAGCTTTGGAAAATAATTTATTTCTAAAGTGGCCAGACATGGAAGAAAGTAGCCAGATCAGCTAAAAAGGTTTAAAAGAGTTTTTGAACACTTTTAAAACAGAGGTGCCTCAGAGAACTGCTGGGTCTAGAATCTGGTGGCTGTGTCCATGTCAAATTGAACAGAGAAAAGGATGGACAGTACCACCTGTAGTGAAGAAAAATAATTCAGTGCCCAGATCATATGAGATTGAGATCAACAGAGAAGATTTCAGCAGAAACCATCAATATCTACAGTTTATTCCTCAGAAAACAAACGAGAGCAAACTCTACAGATGGTGGATACAGAACAAGAAGACGACTCAAGGATTCTAGGCCAACCACAGCCAGTCATTGCAAATAATGGACAGCCAGATGACCAAGTTGTTATGAGTTCAGATTGTGTCATTAGAAAATCTTTATGATTCAGAGACACTTAATAGACTAATACGTAGTGAACTTCAAAGACAGTGTAACTGTTGTAAATGGTAGGAATGTAGAATTTGGAGACGTAATGGAATGCCAAACTGCATTATATAGTTCAGTCACTAGGTGGTGCTGTGTGTACAATGCTTTATTAAAGCTAACCTCAACCATACCTGGCAGAGCATTAAAGGATCTTATGATGAACACATCTGGAGAGTACCTTGCTAAGAAGGAAGATCTATAGTCAGTCCGTCTCTGGAACAGAAACATGACACTGACAGTATTTTAGATGTAATAACTGTATTTTTTGAAGGGAGAAAGAGAACCAACTGAGATAGTCTGGAGCTGCTGTTGTTAAAGTCCAGTCTTGTTTGCTGGAAGACAAACAAGACAAACTCATACCGAAAGAGAAAGAAAAGAACAGCAAAGACAGAAAATGCAGCTTGTCTTTGGTGCTGACATCTGCAACCTCCCTGGCAGAGAAGCAGGCACAGTACATGGTCTTATTAGCTACTTCAAAATGGGGCAAACTTGTACCAGCACTGGGCTGTTTAGGCTTTTAGCTGCCTTTCCGGTCACGGGCTCACAGAAGTGTTGCAAAATATACCGGCTTGGCCGGCTAAACCAGACTCTTATTAAACAAAAGGGAAAAGAGAAACAGATAGGAAAGAAGAAAAAGTGGGGAAGGAGGTAGATAAATCAAAGGTAGCTCGAGTAACAATAGCAGCAACACTGCAGCACCACAGCACCTTACCCTGCCCACTTGAGACCCCAGGTACACACTCAAACAGCCACTATCCATGTTGCTGCAGCTTTGCTGTCATTGTTACTTGAACTACTTCAGGTATGTCTACACAAGGCACAATCACCTCTCAGCAGCAGTGCAGACATATGATGAGTGTAGCTGCTGGCATGCACGGTAGAGGTGTGAACCTGAAACGTCTATTTCTGCCCCTTCTTCATGTCTGGGATATGCGTGTATTGCAAAGAATAATGGAAGGGAGAGGGTGCTTGGCACACAGTAGTGGCCATGCATGCAGTTTTTTTTTACTGTAAGTCTGCAATGTAAATCAGTGTCCCCCCTGGCTTTCTTGCTGTAGATATTGTCTTGGTCCCATCCTGTGCACTAACCCGATGGAGACAAATTGTAGCATCTAATAGCATAAGAGTGCAAGTATAGCGGTCCAACCATCCTGAGAATGTTAGCATGTAGTTCCAAGGACCCTGTGTTGCCTTGACCCATGCATAATCCCACTCTTGTCCAGGGCCCAAACAGAAGAGTGAGGAATAACATATGTATTATGATAAGGTGTGGCCAAGTAGCTATGAGAGAGTCACTGAAGGCAGATGTGTAAGCCTCAGATTCGTCAGAGTCCTGTTCCTGGGCAGCTGGGAAGTGGTAACCTTAGACTAATGAGACCACCTGGGCTAATTAGGGGCCCACCCAAGACCTATTAAAAGCTCTTGCTCCAGTCAGAGTTTGGAGCTGTGAGCTGAAGGAAGAAGAGTGACAACCAGAAGCAGGAATGGACTAGAGGGACAGAATCACAGTAGGGGGAAGCTACCACTACCAGGAGGGTGGCTACTAAAGCCTGGGAAGGGCAGCGTGGGGAAGCAGCCCAGGGAAAAGACTACCAGTTTAGGTGCACCAGCAGCAGGGGGCTGCTGCCATCAGGGTCCCTGGGCTGGTGTCCTAAGTAGAGGGCGGTCTTGGACACCCCCCACTGGCCACAGCTGGGCTGGCCAAAGCTTTCCTCAGAGAAGGGGTGAGAACCCCATGGGCCCCAGCCAGGGCTATAGGCTACGGTGAGGGCCAACTGCTGAGGGAAGCGCCGGACCCAGGGGCTCTGGACAGACACCCCATTAAAGCACCACACCATAACTGGTGTCAAAAGAAGGATCTCATTGGCACAGCGGCCAACCTGCCTGCTCTTCCACATGGAGGATGTGGTCAAGGTCTTGATATAGGCCACAGCAGCTCAGCAAGAAGCTACCAGGGTCCAGGCAGCCACCCAACAAGAAGCAGTATGGGTACAGCAGGAGACAAACCAACTGCTAATGAATCAGGTCACTCAGGACTGGGCTATACTACAGGAGGTAGTGGTCCAGCTGAAGGCCCTGACCACAGGAGCCCAGGCCCATGATAGTCTGCATGTCCTGAGGGCTACAAGCTACCTCCAAAAGATGACTGCAGGAGATGGCATAGAGGCGTACCTCCTGGCGTTTGAGCAGATGGCCATATGGGAGGTCTGGCCCAGAGACCAGTAGGCCAGTATGCTCACTCCTTTCTTGTGCAGAGAGGCCCAGAAGGTGTATTATGACATGGCCGCTGAAGCAGACACTGACTACACCCAGCAGAAGGCTGAGATTTTGGCCAGTTCTGGAATAATGACAGCCATGAGGGCCCAGAAATTCCATGACTGGTGGTACCAGGAAGCCAAGCTCCCGTGATCCACACTGTTCAACCTGATCCACCTCGCATGGAAGTGGCTGCAGCCAGAGACCCATAACACAGAGAAGATACTAGAACTCCTGGTAATGGACTAGTACGTGAGGGGGCTGTCCCTGGACCTGCAAGTTTGGGTCGGCCAGAATGGCCCCTTCCTCCTATGGTGAATTAGTTGCGCTGGTGGAAAGGTGACTCCTGGCCAGGGAGCTCTCACAGCACCCCTGGGATGAACCTCATTGCTTCCCAAGACATGTCCCGACCCCAAAGGCCTGGCCGCCTGAGGACACTAGCCGAACCCAGGTGGGTAACAAGGATGCTGAGGAGCAGCCAAACACCATGAATGGACTAGGGGACCTTGGCGGGGAAGGCTGGAGGAGCTGGCCAAGCATCCCAAAAGTTAAGGACCCACCCAGAGTGAGATATAGTTGCTATATGTGTGGGAGCTAGGACACATCACTGCCCAATGTCCTAACACAGAGGAGCCTATGCAGTGTAGTCTGGGAGAGTATAGATGCCCATGAGCCCTGATCCACTTGGTGGGGGTTGCACTGACTCCCCACAGGTACACCAACCAGTCAGGCTGAATGGGATGGAAACATACACCCTGGTTGACTCTGGGAGTTCGGTCACGCTGGTCTCCAGGACACTGGTAAAACAATACCAGTTAGCTCAGGCCAAGTGCACTGGGATCACATGTGTACATGGGTCCGTTAGCTACTACCCAACTGTCTAGGTTCAGATTGAAGTCCTGGGGAACACTACCAAGGTGGCATCTGGGGTGGTCCCAAAGCTACCCTATCCTAATAGGCTGAAACTTTCCCAGGTTCAGAAGCCTCATCCTACTGGAGGAAGGGGGCGGGGCCTGGAACCACCATAACCACCGCCACGAGTAACCAGACCCCTGTTTTCGTGGAATTTGCCCCAGAGTTGTCTTTTACCTCCGGGAAACCCTGGAAGTCCCAATGACAGAGGAGGGCAGACCAAGCCTTAAAGACCAAGATCTTGACCCAGAACCAGAGAGCTGCCCTCATGGGAAGAGAAGCTAGGGCTAAGGAGGGGGAATCAACTCAAGTGCAGGATGAACCAGAGGCTAGTCTTGGCCTCAGTGACACCGAGCTTGGGGTCAGAGTTGAAGCGGGCTCTCTGGGGCTTGGCTGGGTTGGCCCTGCTCGAGAGACATTCAGCAGAGACCAGTTGAACGATCCCCAATATGACAATGCCAGGAAGGCGGTGGTTGAAGTGAATGAGATAGCTGTGAACCTAGTGGGCCCCCTAGGGAAGTCATCCAGGGGCCATCAACATATACTCGTCATCCTGGACTATGCCACTAGATAGCTGGCGGTTGTGCCCCTCCGGAGTGCAACATCCAAGGCAATAGCAAAAGAGTTGCTCCTAATCTTCGCATGGGTAGGTATACCCAAGGAAATCATAATGGAGCAAGGGAACCTTTCATGTTGAACCTGATGAAGGACTTATGTACACTGCTCCACATCCGGTCCATACAAATCTCAGTCTACCACCCCCAGACTGACGGCCTGGGGGAATGCTTCGATGAAACATTAAAGAATATGATAAGGAAGGTGGTAAGTCAGGATGGAAAGGACTGGGATGCCCTGCTCCCCTACTTAATGTTTGCCATATGGGAGGTCCCCCAGATGTCTGCAGGGTTCTCTCCATTCAAGCTGCTATATGGCTGCCACCCCCGTGGCATACTAGATATTGCTAAAGAGGAATGGGAGGAGCAGCCCAACCCAGGGAAGAACACAGTAGAGCATGTGAGGCCGATGAGGGACCAGATCGCTCAGAGTGCAGGAGCACCTAGAGAAAGCACAGGTGGCCCAGCAGTTCTACTATAACCCCCATGCGAAGATCCGGAAATTCCAACCCAGAGACCAGGTAATAGTACTCGTGCCCACAACTGAGTGCAAACTCTTGGCCAAGTGGCAAGGGCCATATGAAATCATAGAAGCTGTAGGAGAGGTGGATTATAAGGTCCGGCGGCCAGGGCGCCAAAAGCAGGACTGAATCTACCACATCAATCTATTGAAGCCCTGGCAAGATAGGGAGGCTTGCATAACCACTCCAGAACTGCCGCCCCAGGGAGATGGCCCTTGTGAAGATGTGCGAATGTCTGATGAATTGACCGCAAAGCAACAGCCTGAAGTCACCCAGCTGATGAATGCAACCAACATGTGTTCTCCAGCAAGCCAGGCCAGACCATAGAAGCCTACCATCATATCACCATGAACCCTGGGGCAAAGGTGACAATGAAACCCTACTGCATACCGGAGGTAAAAAGGGAAGAGATCAGAGCAGAGGTCAGGAGGATGCTAGAGCTAGGAGTTATCGAAGAATCACACAGCCAGTGGTCCAGCCTGATTGTGCTGGTACCCAAACCGGATGGCATCATGAGGTTTTGCAACGACTTTTGAAGATTAAATGAGGTGTCCCAGTTTGATGTATACCCCATATCGCGGATAGATGAGCTGGTCGACCAATTGGGGAAAGCACAATTCCTGACCACCCTCGACCTCACTAAAGGATATTGGCAGATCCCACTTGCAGAAGACGCCAAGGAAAAAGCTGCTATTTCCACCCCCAAGGGGTTGTTCCAATACACAGTGCTCCCTTTTGGGCTATATGGAGCCCCAGCCACCTTCCAATGACTAATGGACATCCACACGCCAAGTATGTGACCGCATACTTGGATGATGTGATTATACACACCCCAGACTGGGAGACGCACCTGCAGAAGGTAGGAGCAATCCTAGACACTTTGCGGAAGGCTGGCCTTACTGCTAACCCCACTAAATGCGCAATAGAACTGGCTGAAGCCAGATATCTGGGATATGTTGTGGGAAGGGGCATAGTAAAGCCTCAGCTAAACAAGCTGGCAGCGATATAGCACTGGCCCTGGCCAATTCGGGAAAAACAGGTCAGAACGTTTCTGGGCACCGTGGGGTACTATAGGAGTTTCTTTCCCCACTTTGGCCAACCCCCTGACAGACCTGATAAAAGCCTGGGACCCAGGTATAGTAAAATGGATGGAAGCAGCTGAGGAAGCCTTCACAGATCTCACAACTGCTCTCTGCAGCAACACCATCCTGATAGCCCCAGACTTTGAAAAGGAATTCATCCTGTAAACTGATGCCTCTGACATTGGGCTGGGAGCAGTTCTATGCCAGATGGTAGGAGAGGAGGAACACCCCATCTTATACCTAAGTCGCAAGAATCTTCTCAGAGAACAAAAATATGAGGTGGTAGAAAAGGAGTGCCTTGCCATGAAATGGGCAATGGAAAGCCTCCACTACTACTTACTGGGGTGGCAATTCATCCTCATCACAGACCATGCCCCCCTCCAATGGATGCATCAAAATAAAGAAAAGACTGCATGGGTGATTAGATGGTTCCTAGCACTACAACCATTCCACTTCTGGATACAGCACAGGGCTGGCAGCAAACACAGCAACGCAGATAGTCTACCTAGAGCACACTATTTTGCAATCCAAGTAGCCCAACCCCATTGTGTTGAGTGGCGGGGGAGGGGAGGATGTGTGATAAGGTATGTCCAAGTGACTATAAGAGAGTCACTGAAGGCAGATATGTAAGCTTCAGATTGGTCAGAGCCCTGTTCCTGGCCAGCTTAGGTTAATGAGACCACCTGAGGCTAATTAAGGGCCTGCCCAAGACCTATTAAAAGGTCTTGGTCCAGTCAGAGTTTGGAGCTGTGAGCTGAAGGAAGAAGAGCGACAATCAGAAGCAGGAGCGGACTGGAGGGGACAGAATCACAGGGGGAACCTGCCACTACCAGAAGGGTGGCTACTAAAGCCTGGGAAGGGCAGCGTGGGGAAGCAGCCTAGGGAAAATACTGTAACAGTTTAGGCGCACCAGTGGCGGGGGGCTGCTGCCATCAGGGTCCCTGAGCTGGTGTCCGAAGTAGAGGGCGGTCTCGGACACCCCCCACCGGCCACAGCTGGGCTGGCCAAAGCTCTCCCCAAAGAAGGGGTGAGAACCTCATGGGCCCCAACTGGGGCTATAGGCTATGGCGAGGGCCAACTGCTGAGGGAAGCGCCGGACCCAGGAGCAGTGGGCAGATACCCTGTCAAGCACCGCACCACATCACAATACATAGAGACATACCGGTCAAACAATCCTTGTAACAACTGTAACTGGAGTGCATCTTGCAGTTTGATGTAATTCCTGTTGTTCTTACCAACGAGTTTGGAAAGGTGTATTCTGTGGATAGCTTTCATTTGATTCAATCCTCACAAATGTTGTAGGGAGGATGTATGGACTGCAGGGAAAGTTTAAGAGTGCAGCTAGTAGTGTAAAGGGTTGGGGTTTTTTTGTTTTTTTAAAGGAGAAGCAACTCTTCTTTGAGATTAGCTAACAGGTTCTGATTGTAATCGATGCTCTTGTCAATAGAGAAGCCACCCTGCACTGCTATGAAGTCATGCAATGCAATGTCCAGAATTGATGAGTGCCCTTTGGAATATATGATATGTAAAATAACTAATGTGGAAAGACTGCAAAACAAATTTCTGAATTTGGCAGGTTATTTTCTCTGTGAGACTGATAAAAGCACAAAGAAGCATAAGTAGGCACTGAGAAGCATGACTGACATGTATAGATCATTACACCATGCTGTTGGCATGCATAGCCAAAGGCAGTAAAGCAGAATAGTTGGGGCAGGGTGGGGAAGGAATTGCCTGGCACTCATATGTAGAATTCACTCAAGGTTTGTAGCTGTTTGAAATTTGTACTGGGAGTTGTGGCATTTTTATATGGTAGTATACATAGTGACAAATAGTTGCTGAAGTGATAGTTGTGCTTGTTGGAGCAAGTTCAGCAGCTGCATAAGAAATTAGGAAGCACCTTGTGGTACTGACAAACAGAAAATCGGCTTCAGTAGGTAGGTACCCACAGCAGCTCTGAACTCTGTGATGCTATGGATGTTCTGCGGATTGTTGTGTATGTTGTGTACTATCGTTTGCCATGCAGATGTAATGAGACCAGGTGACTGAAGCTATTCAGTTAAAGGCATGAGAATGGTGTAACTTTTAGGAATGTTTGTACAATGACATTTGGATAATAATTAACTGCAGTTGCATTATGGAATGGAGTACATGTGTGTTTCTTCAGCATCACATATTGGGGTTGTTTGCTGGATGTATCAGGTGTCATTTGCAGGAAGTCTTCTTTATTACTCTAGTTTATGAAAACTCTTTCCCATTGGAACTAGTGGTAGATGAGAAAGAAATTCCTCCCTGAGACAATATATTCTTTCATGCAGTGCACATCAGCATTGGTCTTTGTGGAGTCAAACTGCTACATGTGTAAGCCTGTCAGAGTGTGAACTTGAGACAGGGCAACATACGTTGTTCCTTCTTTGAATATAGTTGATCCAATATCAGCTATAACAGAATCTATCTGCAAATCTTGGAATTTGTGAATGGACACTGTTTACAGATGGTAGACAAATCATTAGCAGAAATTTCACTGAAATTCAACATTGGTTGAGGCTCTCACAGCTTATCATATTTAATAATGATTTCCTCCACAAATTGCTTGGGCATGTCGTATTGGATGTATTGCACAAAGCCTGTTCCTCCCTTTACCAGGCCGTTTTTAATGTCAGTGCTACATTGCGAAGTGATGGCTAAAGAGGTGTCTAAGCCTTCAGCTCTGGATTCATCTTATCTTCCTGCTGAGTTTCTTGCTTGCCACATCTATAATTTTGGAGTCACGTTAATTAAGTACATCTAATTTGTTTAGGGTGGAATTAGCACAGTTTCAAGCATCAGTTTTTAAAGTTATCGCATGCTTTCCATTTAGGCATGAGACAAGCGGGAGTTGTTCATTGTTTTCCTAGGTCATAAAGATTTCAGTAGCTTCCACGTACACACCCAATCAATTTTGACAATGCACGCCCCAATCTTACTAAAGTCATTGGCTTCCAGTTTTCAGCATTCCCTCAGTTAAAAAGATAGCCACACTACTCATCCTTCAGTTGCTGCATATTAATTTGTAGTTCAACTTATTTGAAAAATTGCCAAAAGTTCACATGCCTAATACTGTCAATAGTATTACTAGTATCTGCTGTAGTTAGTATGTCAAATACATGTTCTCTCTGACACGTGTCCTCTACATGACATCTCCAAGGAGAATAACATGTTTTCCTCAAAGGAGCAGGTGATACTCAGTTTTGAGATACTCATGCAACCATAGGTATATTAGTGCCAACGTTGAGTTGGACAGCCTGTTATTTCATCCACAGTCAGAAGTTTAATTTGTTTCAGTGTTTTTCCAGCTGCTACTAATGCCTCTCCACTTGGCTATCTGTATTTTAATGACTTTCCATGTTTACTTGAAGCATGAGAAGATGATGTAATGTGATTGCTCCAGTATTATAGGCTGCTAAATCTGTAGGTGCAGCCATCACACAGTCTAAGGGAGATCCACCTGTGTCCTGTATGAATTTAGAGATGGTATGGATTGCAAAGCTTGGCCTAGAACCAGTGGGAGCACTGTCCTAGAGAAGAAGACTGTTGAACACATGAACATTGCTCTTATAATGAAGTCTGTGCTTAAAAGTGAATGTTGCTTGTGTGACCCAACTGGCAAAGGGTTCACTCTTCTAAAACAGCTTCTCCTAGCAGGCCTGACAACCTCATTAGACCTAGCACACTACCATTATAATATTTATCCATAAAGAATGTCATGGGAGATCTTAAATAAAAGCCAGGCCCACACTGGTCATTTATGTCATTGTGAAATGTATGTACTGACACTATGTAAGGAGCTATGTGTATATATTGAAAAATGTTTTAAAGTCTGAATCAAAGCTGGGTGGACAAGTAGGTTTTGCTAGACAAAGGATGTATATTCACTTATCTGTCTCAGTTCACATGTAAATTAAGCATTGTAAGCCAGGCCCTGTTTGCTACAAAATCAGCGTGAGGCTCTGAAGTCATCATGAAGTCAGCACACCAGGGAATAAAACCCAAGGGGCACATTCTGATTTTGGGGACAAAACAATGAACTTTGGGGGATATAAGGAGAAGGCAAGAGGACACCATTTTATCCTTCAACAAGGAAGCAAAGAGACCGGGTTTTCTGCATTTATGAAAGAGGGATCCCAGCCCTGGAGGTTGGAGACACTGACAGACTGCATTAGATGAGATAAAAGTTTAGACTGTAGAAAGTGTGTTATACTTTGTTTTATATGTGATTCTCTTTGTTTCCATTATTATCTTTACTCACTAGCTCTTAAATCTTAGCAGGTGATAATAAAAACTTATGATTGTTTTCACTATAAATATATCTGAGTGCTGCAATGTTATAAAGGAATTGATCCCCAGTTGAATCAAGCCTCACAACCCTGGATACCCCTGGAGACCACCACATCTTGATAATAGATTCTCTTCTGAGCTGTGTTAAGTTTACCGTCCAAATCCCAAAGTCAAAGTAGTCACACTGCAGATGTGTGCACAGACTGGTTGTAGATCTCATAGCTGCTAACTTCTCCAAGTAGTGTTTCTTTATCCCTCCAAAGTTTGAATAGGAAAAGCAGAGTAAAGAAGTAGGTCTCATTTAGCATGATTTCAGCAGTGTGATTTTGGATTGCTAATAAGCCATGTTTTATGCTTGTGGACCAGACAACTTGAAATGCTAGCACCTGGGAATGGTATTCTCTCAATATCACCTGTGGTATTTCCTTTAAAAAAATCATACCACTTGACTACTTCATAGAGACATACCTACTCCATGTAAGATTGTGGGGTTGTAGGTGTCAATCAGATTTGTCTTCAGTATTTCTCTATTGCCTGGGTTTTCCTGAGCTGGTAGGTGTAACACTGTGTGAGAATTCAGATCTCTTTATCGCTTTGTTTTTGTTTTTTGAAGTTTACATTGATAACTGATTGCACACAAGTTGCCATCTAAGCTTGCACCACAGAGTTGATCAGCAGCTTCACGAGAGTCGTGTGTTCCGAGTCAGTGTTTTATTGTCCATGCTCCACAATCAAGTGGAGAGACATTTGTCTGAGGAGTTGTCCTTCTACACATTATGTAGAGCTGATTGCTCATGTTTGGTGCAACAGTTAGGGTCCAGGCACCCCAAGGGGAGAACAGAAGGTTTAACTCCCTCTCCAAATAAAAAGTGGAATCAATTGCTTGTATATTATGTCGTTGTATTATACAAATATAGTGAGGAAGGTCTTTTCTAAAAGCTTGTAATGTTCTGAACTTGGTAGTCCTTATGAGCTTTGTATACAGACCATGGTTTATGAATGTATGTATTTGTGTATATAGAAAACTGTGGTCAAACTTCGGCTCCAATTCATAGCAGTGTGGGGAACAAACAGGCAGGGAGTGACACCTCCCAAGCCAGTTGTTTACATGAAGCCAACTGCAAGTACCCATTCATTGTCCAGCCCAGCAAAAGACAACGGTAGACCATTAGAGTTACTGGGAATACATTGAGCCATCCCGGCTAATATTTTCCCACCCAGAATAACCATAAATCACTGACGGGAGCCCTGGAGTACAACCTGGAATTGGGGAAATGCTGTGCCCCTTAATGGTCCGGCCTGGGCTGGCTCTCACAGTGCTTTGCCAGCGACAGGCAGCAAACCACTCCAGGCACTGTTATTACTCAGCACAACAGAACGTGGTGCCCCACACCCAGCTAGACTGTAGGAATGTTTCGTGAGCCACTCGGGATCACACACTGAAAAGCATCAGCTAATTTCCCCCCTGCGCCCCACATCTCCCCGTCCCCGCATCCCAGAACTGTACCATCTTGCACTGGTCAGAAGCCTGGCAAGTGTAAGTTCATTATTCAGTCCGCCCCTCCTTCAGTGTGGAGAGGACATGCACTAGCCTTTGTAAACTCAGCTGAGATTTCCTAAGCACTTCAACCAAAACACACTGTTTTAGGTAAAATATAGAACAGATTTATTAACTACAGAAATATAGATTTTAAATTATTATAATTAGCAGACTTAGAGATCAGAGTTGGCTGCTTAAGAAACAAAGTAACTTTGCAGTCTAAGTTCTACAAACTAAACAGGGTTTGAATCTGGCAACGTCTCACCCTGACAGATAATACAAGCAGGTTACAGATCCTCAGTACACAGGCTGGAGCTGCCTTCCACACTGGGACCACCCTTCCCCAGTTAAAGTCTGTGTCCTCTAGATGTTTCTTCCAGGTGATGAGCTGTGGGGGGAGGCAGAAGCCAAGTGATGTCACTTCCCCTCTTTTATAGTTTCTTCCAGCTTGCTGGAAAAAACTTTGCTTGTGATGTAGAGGTCTGCCCCCATTGGTTAAGCATTCTCCATTGTCTACATGCTCTTGCTGAGAAGTTGTCATTGTAGTCAGTTCCTGAGATTTTTTCAATGGGTGTTGGTGAGCCATTAACGCTGTCTAGCTACTCCATTGTTATACCTGAAAGGCTGGTTGTTGGTGTTTCCCACCCCCACAACATGTTTCAGTAACACACATATAGCAAAGCTTCATGACTTCACACACAATAGCACATACAATCCAATAGGATATTACTGTTCAACCGATCAAGACGTTTAAAATGAAACCTTACAAGGCATACTTTGTACGAAACATATCCTAATTATATGAGAGTGGTGAATGTGGGGGCTCCAGGGGGCTGCTTTGAGCTAAAGAGTGCCACAGTCACTGTCTCGGGGCGGCCGGGAGGGGTGGGAGTGGGGGAAAGAAGCTTTTTAAAAAGGAAGCTTGAAACTGAGGTTTTCATTCAGAGACAGAGGGAGATCCTTTAAGCAGGAAGCTGTCCATGAAACCCTGGATCCTGCCTAAAGTTAGGAGTATAATTAGAGGAAACTGTTCAAAAGCAATAGATAAGTGGTATTAAATGCAAATCAAGCAGAGCACACATTTCTTTGTTTAGGACAGACCTGTTTGCCAACTTCTGTTTGGGCAGGGCTGTGGGATTTAGAACATGTAAACACCACCCGGTGTTGCCACACATTTTACCAGGACAATAATGACCAGCAAATTATGAGTTTTCAGGTTATACTTCCTACGTCATATTTTGTACAAAGTTGATCACAATACAGTAGACACTCATGAATAGCAACATATCGGTGCTCTTTTGCTACGTTGCTCCTAAGCGGCTGTTGCTCTTATAGGGAGCGTTGTCTGATCAAAGGGGTATGAAGAGTTAAAGGTGTTTTGGAAGGGGTGGGGCAGCCATGTTGTGGGGGTATTTGGGGGTGTGGGAACCCCAAGTTTAGAGGGAATGGGGGCAGGGGAGACCCTAGGCAGCAAAATGGCTGAGCGAGCCCGGCTGCCAGGGACGGGCTGGGGATGCTCCTACTGGCAGTTTCATGCGTCACCCTGGCAAGGGATGGAGGGGGGAGGGCACTGTGCACAGCCTGCAGTGGAGGAAGGATGGCACCTGGCAAGGCAGCAGAGACAGGAGGGGGGAAGGGGACAGGGCAGTGCCCTGGGAAGGGGGGGTCACCTGACCCCCCCACTGCAGAACAGCACACCCACACTCTGCTGCCAGCAACTGAGATGGAGGGGACAGCTCAGTGGATGGTGGGAGGGGGGATACGCCCCTCTGAAAAATGGCAACCCCTTTCCACCACCTGCAAGCCAGATGCTGAGGAAGAGGAGAAGGAAAGCTTCCAGCTGCACCTCTGCTGCTCCCCCAATCCCAGCTCCCCCCACCTGAGACATCCCTTTCGTCCAAACCCTCCTCCAAACACGTGCTCTCCATGCATTCTCTGTCTGGCAGGGCAAGTGGATAGGGCTGTGTGTCCCGGGGCTGCGCTGAAGGGCCAGGGTTGGGAGGGTACTGGAAAGATGCAATTGTGGGCACGTAACACTCAGAACTCAGGAATCAGAGCCAAGGGCCAGAGGCAGCTTACCTGGAGTGAGGCGAGGCAGGCGCAGGGCTGGGAAGAAGCGGGCAGGTATAGAAACGATTGCAGCCACGGGTGAGCCAAAGCTTTGAGTAGCTGCTAAATTGCAGCTGCTGCTGCTGGGTTTAAGAGCTGGCCTGCTGACCACTCCCACCAATCACACAGCGTAGCCAATCAGGCATCCTACTCCAGGCCAGCTGCGCTCATTAGATTGTGGAGCTTGGCTCTGCTGCCAGATGCTCCCCCTCTCAGCAACCCAAGTCAACACCATTCTCACAAGAGAGAAGAGAGGAGGGAGCAAAGAGTCCCGCAGTGCAGTATAGCTCCACTGAATTGTTCTTATAATGTGACACCAATTGTTTAAAAAGTCTCCAGAGGTGACCCTGGCAATTGCTGGCCAGTAAGCCTCACTTTAGTGCCAGGCAAATGAGTTGAAACTATAGTAAAGAATAGCACTATCGGACACATGGATGAGCGTAATTTGTTGGGGGAAGAGTCAACATGGCTTTTGTAGAGTGAAACGTGTCTCACCAAGCTCTTGGAATTCTTTGAGGGGGTCAGCAAGCATGTGGATAAGGATGATCAGGTGGATATAGCATATTTGGACTTTAAGAAAGCCTTTGACAAGATCCATCACCAAAGGCTCCTAAGCAAAGTAAGCTGTCATCGGATAAGAGGGAAGGTCCTCTCCTGGATAAGTAATTGGTTACAAGACAGGAAACCAAAGGCAGGAATAAATGGTCAGCTTTCAGAATGGAGAGAGGTAAATAGTAGTGTTCCCCAGGGATCGGTACTTGGACCAGTGTTGTTCAACATATTCATAAATGATCTGGAAAAAGGTGTAAAGAGTAAGGTGGCAAAATTTGCAGACAGTACAAAATTACTGAAGATAGCTAAGTCCAAAGCAGACTGCAAAGTGTTACAAAGGGATCTCACAAAACTGGGTGACAGGGAAAGAAAATGGCAGCTGAAATTCAATGTTGATAAATGCAAAGTAATGGACACTGGAAAACATAACTCCAACTATACAAACAAAATGATGGGATATGGGTTAGTTGTTACCACTCATGAAAGATCTTGGGAGTCATAGTGGATAGTTCTCTGAAAACATCTGCTCAATGTGCAGACAGTAAAAAAAAGCTAACAATATTAGGAACCATTAGGAAAGGGATAGATAAGACGACAGCAAATATCACAATGTCACTATATAAATCCATTTTACATCCACATCTTGAATACTGCATGCAGTTCTGGTCACCGCGTCTCAAAAAAGATATATTAGAATTGGAAAAGGTACAGAGAAGGGCAAGAAAAATTATTAAGGATATGGAACAACTTCTATATGAGGAGAGATTAAAAAGACAGGGCCTTTTCAGCTTGGAAAAGAGATGAGTAATGGGTATGTGGAATATGATAGAGGTCTATAAAATCATGAATGGTGTGGAGAAAGTGTTATTTACTCATTTATATGACACAAGACTGCAGGTTTAAAACAAATAAAAGGAAGTACTTGTTCACACAATGCACAGTCAACCTGTGGAATTCATTGCCAGGAGATGTTGTGAAGGCCAAACATATAACTGGGTTCAAATAAGAACTAGATACATTCAAGGAAGATAGGTCCATCAGTGGCTATTAGCCAAGATGGTCAGGGATGCAACCTCATGCTCTGGATGGCCCTAGCCTCTGACTGCCAGAAGCTAGGAGTGGATGACAGGGGATGGCTTACTCAATGATCACCTGTTCTGTTCTTTCCCTTGAAGCACCTGGCATTAGACACTGTCAGAAGATACTGGTGAGATGGACTATTGAGCTAACTCAGTATGGCCATGCTTATGTTCCTATTCGCCTTCCTCCCCTTTGCAGAGCCAAATTGTGTTTTTATTTATTTTCTGCAGCTTTGGACTCCCTGCCAACACTCATTGTAACATTTGAGGGGGTCACAGATTACAGTTTTAGGGCTTGTTTTAATAGGAATGCACTTGGTTGGGCTTGAATTGGGCACCTTCTCCTTTGCCTCAGTGCTGATTGGCCACTCCTATCCCCAGCACTCGCTGGCTGCAAAGAGGCAGTGGTGGGAACCCACTGGCTGTGCAAACAGGACAGAGAGCTGTGCACAGAGCGACCGGGAGGGCCTGCTGCTGTGTCAGCGCGGGGTGGGTGATAGGAGCAAGCAGAGCCTATTGCACTGAGGTTTGCAGTCTCCCAGAGGTGATGCAATGCTCTGGCACCGGGGGCTGGGACTGGGAGGCAGCATCCTCTGAGCTGCTGGGACAGTTTCTCACCCCTCTGACTGCTTCTGGCCTGTTCCGCCTGCAGAGCAAACATTGGAAACAGCCCACTAGGCATCTACCCATATCTTTAGGCAGATAACTACGTGGCCACAAGTGACTTGCCCAAGGTCACAGAGGAAGGCTGTGGTGTAGCAGAGCATTGAGCTATGGGTTCCCAAATCATAGACTAGCCCCCTCATCACTGTTCCCTCCTACATCTTCTCAGCCATGTTCCTGAGCTGTGGAATGGGGGCTTCACACTCGCTGAGTTCAATCACATCTGGTGTTTCTGTAGTCAGTGGCATCTATATGTCACCTCAAAACCCTGGTATCAAATATGTCATTGCAGATAGTGGGTATCGCCTAATATACAATAAGCAATCAATTTATTTTGCACATCCACACAGCAGCCATAGGGTCTATACATGAACAGACAGTGACATACGGACAGGAGACCAAGGTTCTCTAAAGGTGAATAATGGGTTTGTGCTGAAGTTGAAACAAATGAAATGTACAGAGTTCAAGTACCTGCAGCCACCCGGGGCTCTGGCAGGCAGTGGCTTGAGGCAAGTAGGTTTGGTACTTTAGCTGTTTATCTCTTTCATTTTGGTGACAGCCCCTTCTGTCCCACTCTCAGGCACACAGGGTCATCTTATTACCAGACAAATTACATACATTATTTGAGTATCGGCATTAAACAAATCATTTTGCATTATTTTTTCTATATCATCTTTTTCCTAAACAGAACATGGAGGTAGGCCTCTTTGTACAGAATTAATCCAGTTTACAAAGGTATATCGGGTGAAAATGCTCTCTTTACTCTGGACAATCAGTGCTTCCAAGTCTTGGATTTAAAATTCACTTTTACATATTTCATGGCAGTAGCTCCCCTTTGTGGTGTGTATGTTCTAGTGCCGCAGTTCTCAAAATGTATTGGTTCACATACCACCTTTTTTAAAAAAAAGTTTCATATACCACACACAAATATCTCCTTTTTGTGTACATTTATTTTGGACTTTAATATACTTAAATATTTCTGTACTTTATAGTAGAATGAATGCCTAATAAAGCATGAAGTGTTCAATACTATCCTTTTTAAGCACCTTAGACTTTTAAATGGTGTATCAAAAAAAAAAAATACAATGAAGCAGCCATTATTTTTATTTAAGTCTTTAGCGTTACCTATGTTTGAAGCTCCTGCTACCTCGATTATTGTTGAATAGGGGCCAAAGTTTACCATTTTACAAAATTTAAATTAAGAAAAATGCAGAACATTTTGAGAAGCTCTTGGAGAAAATGAAAGAAGTGCCATTAATTCACAAACTGTAGTTGCTTGATGTCAGGTGAGTTTTAGCCAAAAGTCTGGATCTGCCTTGAGGTTCATCCTCTACTTCTTTTAAATAACAATCAGATCAGATCAAACTGTTTTGCAGAGATATATAGAGCTGAAGGGCATCAAAAAATTTCAAAGCTCTATCCAAAATCAAGCCACATGCCTCTCCTACTAAACCAAATGTTGCTGATATGCACTTCATTAAATTCTAGCTTATGTCCACTGTCACATGACTGCTCAACCAACTCTTCCCTTTCTTTTGTTGAGAAGCTACCTGCAGTGTCTTCTATTGAGAATGGGTCCCTGATCCAATTTCATTTGTTACACTGTCGTGCATGTATTTATTGTACTTGGTGACCACATTCAGGCAGTGTTCGCTAATGTCCATAATGAGTTCATGATGAATTTTCAATTCATTTTCAGTAAGGACATTTTCCAAGGTTGGAAGTTATTGGCAATTTTCCTTTTCTCCTTCTCGTACTCTAAGCAGTAGTTTCTTTATCATTGCCCTTGTTTTGCCATGAACATTAAAAGACCTAGTTTTCAGTCCCTGGAAACTGATATTCAGTTTGCTGACACATGTAAACAAGTCAGCTAAACAGGCTAATTTCAGTAGTGTAGCCTTTGGTTAATTTTAGGGTGCAAGATTGCACAAGTCACTAATAATAGGTTCTTTACTCAGGCGGCTATGTGAATTTATTATTGAAAATGAGATTGGTGAGTCACACACATATGGAGACATGAAGACATTATTCACAGACATAAATAAAATTGCAGTTCTAGAAAAGTAAGATGAATAAGATAAGTACAGCCAAATGACTCCTGTATTGTACATACTTACCATTTTCTGGGGACCATCAGAGACAAAGATGAAGAGAATTGTAAGTAGAGGAAGCACCATAAGTGGGTATGACAATGTCCCCACTAGGGGCTGGTCTGACAACTTTTTATACTTTTTCTTCTATTCCAGGGAATTATAATTCAGGTGCCAACTGTGCAGTACAAACTGGGCATGGAATCTACTGCTCCTGGTGAACAGCCTTGAGTGAGAGCCTGATCTGGTTGGCAAATTTCAATTGAAAATATAGAAAACTATTATAATTACTGCTGAGATACTTTGCCAATTAAGAACATGCCTCGTGAAAACATCATGTTTGTATATTGCAAAATGATGCTATTTGCCATTTTTTGCCACATGTTAAACAGGTTAATTATTTCTGGAAAAAAATGAATACTTGCCCATGCAAAACCAATAACAATCTTTGAATACATTGTCGCTTGGTAACTTTGACCAATAAACACCACATCAAGATGTTGAAATTAACTTAAATATACAGTCATGTTGCAATGTTCCCGGACCTGTGCAAAAAATGGCACACTCTTATTTTGGGTACCATTGTTTTAGCTCGCCTTCAGACTTAAGGCACCACGTGACAGCTCTCACTCATACTTCAATTAAACATACATAAAATAAGCTGTCAAATGATATACGATGTGGGAGTGAGTAGGGTGGGTACATTAGATGCCAAAAATGTAGCCCTTTTTGAAGAATTGACATACACCTATTGTGCAAAATTGAAAACACGTGGGAGCTGAATGCTTGTGCTTTAATGATATCAACCACCTTCCCCATGCAGGGGCCAGTCTGCACCCTCTGCGTGGCAGGAAGTGCAGAGGGAGCTCCTGCTCTGTGTGTGCAGATCCTTCCATCTGAAAGCAGCCAGGAGTGTGCATTTTGCATCTTGGGAATTTCCTGGCATGCTGCAGTGCATACCACTGTTCACTTGAAATGGAAAGTTTTTTTTAAAGAGTTTTTTACCACCAGTCGTACATGTATCACAGTTTAGGACCCCCCTTTCTAGCAAATAGATGTTTTATTGTGAGCATTATTCCACTGCCTTTGTGATACAGATGTTATGGTTAAGAAGACACATTCAAAAACCTGCATTTTACTTCCCAGTCCCATTCATGTGACCTGGGTCAGGAACCGTAAGCCAAATACTCATATAGGGAAGGGGAGATGAGTTGCCGCTAGCTAGGATAGATACTCTTATAGAGATAGGGCTTGCTCTCAGAAAGGAAGTTTTTCAAAAAAAAGTTTGAAAACAATCTGTTCAGCTGTTTGTGTGTTATCTGTGCACAGAGCAATTTAATGCATCTGTATAAATCAAAAATAGTTTAGACTGAAAACTTCCAACTTGGCAAATAAGGTCAGTGAGCAGACTATCTTTGCTTGTTTCTGTGAGGCACCTAGAATATTTTATTAAAGTAGCATCAAAAAGAAACACAGAAATACAATATCTTCCCTGAAAACTTTAATAACCTCTCTCCTGTCCCGCATTGCCCCCTCTCTGGTTGAAAGACTGCAGGGCAACAGAAAAAACATGACTGAGTTCTTCCTACTGCTGGGGAAAGCTGGGTTATACATTTAAAGAAATTCTGAATGAATTAAAATAGAATACCAAGTGCACACACTCCTTTATTTTCCTTTCAGAGACCACACCAACATTTTTCCTGATCACCCTCTTTGAAGAAGCAGGAGTTTCTGTAACTTTACTGGAGTCACAAGAGGGCGCTATTACAGAGAATGATATAAGTTCTAGTTAAGGGCTTGTCTACATGTTGGGGTAAAGCAGTCTATGGGTTTTTGAATTCTAAAGCACACTAACGAGTTGTGCTTTAGTTGGTTGGTGTAGCCCTAGCTGTTGAGCTTTAAGATAGTAAGTACCCTTTGAAACAGCACTACCTCAAAGCGTGTTAGGGAACCTCTGGTGCTCACCCGCAGGGTTTACATGGACCAATTAATACATAACACAGTAGTGTACTTTAGAAATTACCCCCTCCACCTCCCTGTAGAACACATTACCCCACCACATAGACAAGCCTGTAGGGTTTTGTACTGCTGCCGGTCATTGTAGTATCTGACTACCTTCTGTATAAAATTGATTGCCGTAGTGAGGTGCCTCATGCACCGGTTCTCAAACTATGGGGTGGGGACCCCAAAGCGGGTCACAACCCCATTTTAGTGTCACCAGGGGTGGCGTTAGACTTGCCTGGAGCCCAGGGCTGAAGCCCGAGAGCTTCAGTTCTGGGTGGCGGGGCTCAAACTTCCACTTCAGCCTTGCGGGGGCGGGGCTCAGGTTACAGTCCCCGCTGATGCTTTGGCTTCGACCCACCCCCCCCGCCTGGGGCAGCAGGACTCAAGCTTCAGCTTTGGCTCCCCTGCCCAAGGCGGTGGGGCCCCCTTCCTGGGGTCGTGTACTAATTTTTGTTGTTGAGTTTTTTGTTTGGTTTTAAATACAAGGAAATCTTTATTTTTCAAGTTTTATCAAGTTTTTTTTAGTCTTTTTTAGCTGTTTATTGGTGGACAACTCCAGTCAGTTTTTGTATTAAAAATTATCTTGATGGAGGTAGCTGTGTCTCTGTCCTGACTTTTGATTGGTCTCATCTGTACGCGCATCTTCGTAAACAAAATTAAAATAAGATTAAAACAAAAAACGTGGAACTCCCAGCTGGGATCATAAATCACGGGTATGCCTGCTGGCAGGACATTCAGAATGATCCACGTTACGCCATCTTCAGTGAACCCTTCAAGGGTGAGATGAATAGGGGCAACTTCCTGGAGATCAAGAACAAGTTCCTGGCCAGGAGGTTCAAGTTGCTGGAGCACGCACTGGTGATTGGGAAGCAGATGCGGCGTGCTGCCTATCTGAACATGTCGGAAGATCCATCGCACCCATCTATGGCCCTGAATACACGTTTTGCTGAGGTGGAATGTTTGACGGAGAGCCACCAGCACCTGTTCAAGTAATTTTTGTTGTTAGAAGGGGGACACGATGCACTGACATTTCAGAACCGCTGGCCTAGTGGACTTCATAGAGTCTTTGACTCTTCTCCATTTCAGGGTACGAGCTCGGCTTGGGGTAGGGTTTGGGATTGTTTCTGTTTTCCTTTTTGGTGTGGGGGAGGTTGTGTTGATTGTTTCAAGATTTTGTTTTTAAGGGCGTGTTTGTGTACATGTTGCTGTCAATGCTGGCCATGTCATTCTTGCTGAGGTGGAAAGGCTTTCTGAGGAGAACTGTTTATCATCTTCTCCTGAAAATGGAGAGATGCTGCATTCATCTAATCACCCCTGGAAATTGTTCCATATCCATCCCCCTGTGACGGGAGTGTCCCCCACTGTCATGCCCTTTGGCCTGGGCTTTGTGAGCTGCATTGTTCCAGAGAAGCAAAGCTGCCACAGTGGTCCACAGAGCAAACTTCAGTCTCCAAGTATGTCTTGTGGTACGCCAGCCCCCCTTTTCTGACGTTCACCCACTGGCAAGCAGGTGCAGGCCTCACTATAGGCCTGAGGGCTGTCTCCCCAACCTCACTGGGGAGGGCAGCTAGCCCGTTTGGGCTGGTGGCCCAGTGGGGGTACCTGTTCCTCCCGTAGACTGGGGACCAGGATCAGGGTCTCCCCTGCTCTGTTTCCCCAACAGTAGAAAACTTCTGGCTCCAACTCACTCTCTAACAGTTCCTTTCTCTCCTACAGCTCCTTCCTCTACTCCTCCCTGTCTTTAGTGCAGGGCAGGGTTTAAGCACACCTGGGTTGGTTCTTAATTGGTTCCAGGTGCCCCTGATTGCCCAGCTGTAACCAATCTCCTGCCTGTAGGGAAGAGGGCTTTGATCATTCCAGGGCTTACGTGTCGGCCCTGAAGTACCCTGCCGTAGCCATCTGGCTTGACTTTACCACAGTCTACACTGCAATCAGAGGGGCGACTGCAGCAGGTGTAGACATGCCCAAGGTAATTTTCATTGAGCTCGCTCCAACTAGACCCACAAGTACATCCTCAGTGTCCCCAAGGGAGTTGGGGGGTAGGGCTGTGCAGTCCAAGCTGCCACCTGTTCTGCTCGTGCTTCACTGCTGTTGTTATTGAAGTCAACTAGATCAAAACTAGCTCAGGTGTGTCTATACTTGCTGCAATCACACTTCTCTTTGCAAGGTGGACATGCCCTTCGATGTAACTGGGGCTGGATCCATTAATTGCTTTGAAAATTAGAACCAAGGCTTTCAACTGGCATCAGACATTGACTGGAAGCCAGTGGAAGGACTTGAGCACAGGCTCAAAGTGCTAACAGCAGCCAAAACCATGAGGAAGCAGGGCAGCTGCATTCTGAGCTGGCTGGAGCCATTGCACTGTCTTCATGTTCACCTTCAGACACTTAACTGCTTATGCTAAGCAGTCTGTTCCAGGTTGTATTTAGCTGTGACACACTGTTTCCCAGACCTGGAAAAAAGCTCTGTGTAATCTCAAAAGCTTATCTGTCAAAGTTGGGCCAATAAAATATATTATCTCGCCCACCTCGTCTTTCAGATACAGTCAGTTACAGTAATACAGCCTGGAGGTGACAAATGCTTGGATCACTCTGCATATCCTCATTTGGGAGACAGGGACGATATTTCCTAGTGAGCTGAAGATGAAAAAAGGCATTTTTAGACACTGGTGCTACTGGGTCATGTAAGCTTAATGAGGAGTCTGATAGTAGCCTGAGGCTTCACACCACTTTGACAACTAGTGGCTGTATGCCATCTCTAGGGATGAAGGGTCTAGTGTTTCAGCTAGCTCTCCATAGCATTTCTCCTTCCAACCAACATCATTTCAGTCTTGCCTGGGTTCAGTTTGAGTCAGCTGTTTTTCATCCAAGAGCTGATCTTTTGTAGGCATTCTGATATCATAGAATCATAGAATATTAGAGTTGGAAGGGACCTCAGGAGGTCATCTAGTCCAACCTCCTGCTCAAAGCAGGACTATCCTCAGCTAAATTCTTATCTGAATATCTTAGTAGAGTCTGTGGTTGCATCAGTGGGTGAATGAAATACAGACTTGAGTGCTGTAAGCATGTTGTTGGCAGCTGAGTCCATGGCATCTCATGAATCTTCCCCACCGGTTTCATATCAATATTGACGTGGAGGGGGAAGAGTCTGGATCCCTGTGGGATTCCACCAGTGAAGGTCTATGGAGAGGAGAAGCAGTTACCCATCATCATGCTGTGTTTTGTTGGAAAGGAACTATTGGACCCACTGTAATGCTGAACTATCTACTACTGCTATGTCATGTAGATGTGTTAACAGTATCTTGGGTTCTACTGTGGCAAAAGCTGCAGAATAGTCTAGTGGTATGAGCGAGGAGGTCTCGTCTGCATCTCTGGCCACAAGGTGATCATCTGTGAGTATCTCTAGAGCAGTCTCTGTGCTGGGCCTTGTGCTGAACCCTCGTTGTGAGAGATCCAGGATGTTGGCTGATGTCACGTGTTGTTGGAGCTTGGTGGTTATTACTTTCTCAAGTATTTTGTCCAGGAATGGGAGGTTGGAGATTAGACAGTCGTTGGAGAGGTTTCAAAGTCAAGTGATGGCTTTCTGAGGACTTTTTGAGCCCCAGAAGAGCAACCTCTGTTTCGGAGGACTCAACATTTGTTAAACTGAATTGGCTCTTTGTGCAAGTAACTATTTCCAGGGGTGCTGCAGCTAGCATTCAAAGTGCCCACACACACACTGAGCTCCTGGCACCTTCTCCAAATATGTCCCTCCAAGGTCCACACAGGTTGCTATCACCTCCCGTGTGTACCCCAGCTGCAGCCAGCTTGGAGAGGAGGGTTCCCTGGGAGATACGTGGATCATAGCTCCTCCTTTGAATCATCTGCAGCCAGGTCACTGCACCCCAGCGCTCAGCTTGCAGTGGAAGAAAGGCAACTGGATACTTGGCTCCCATTTTCCTACCCTTCTACAGTCTGGTGAAGCTATCACCACCACCTTTCCCTGCCTTGGCAATGTAATAAGGGTGTGACACCCAGCAACTGCCCAAACCCTTGGTTTGCATCCACAGATCAAATATTCATTTTAAAATCTAGAATAATCTCTCCTGATTTTATAGGGCAAAGCTCACAGATGGAGCCTGATTCATCTCTTTCAGGTCTATACAAATCCGGTGTGCTTGGTTTTACTGCAGTGACATTATCGTAACCCTAATCAGCCAGAGTCTGAATTTGCTCATTAACTTCTAATTCTACCCTTCAGACAAGTTCATCTTTTACGTGATCTTTCAGCATCAATGGGATTTCACAGGATGGCTTGTATTTTTGAAGGCACAATGAGAGCTATAGCTATATGATATATCGTATCCTTATTGCAACCCAGTCTATTAAAAACCTCATCAAAATCTTTCTAAATGTCTTTTCCATAGAGACACAGGCATTGCCAGTCTGTGTCAGACTAATGGTCCATCTGGTTCAACACACATTTTTCTAGTTTAAGTTTTCTTTTCATCACAACTCACCTGATTCACAAACATGCTGCTCCTTCTAAAAGGCTGAGACCCTGTTCCAGTCCCCTCACTGGGCGACTTTCAAGAGGCAGGCCCCTGCCTTCCCTTCTCTCTGTGGTGGGATCACACGGCCTAACCATGCTTTGACTGGGGTTTCTGTATTATACCAGCCTGGCTGCCAGCTGTGTTACCTAGCAGATCCAATGGGGCTTGAACCCTGCCAGCATCCTCCTTCAGGATCTTCTGGTCTGTAATAAGATGCAGCGACATAGAAGCAGTTTCTCCAAAACAAAGCATGATTTACCGGCCCAAACGGTACACTGAGCTCAGAAAAGCAGATGTAAAAACAAGGAACCCTATATGCACATTGTCTTGCCTACACTTGGTATTCCCCTCAAGCCCCTGCGTGGCATGATTAAGGCCTGGTCTATATGTAAAACAGGTCAACCTAGCAATGTCGCTCAAGGATGTGACAAATCCACACCACTGAGAGATGTAGTTAGGCTGGCCCATGCCCCGGGGTAGACACTGCTGGTTTTTGACTGAGTGATCAGAATACTATGAATTACTGAGAAATGAACGACTAATTAATTTTAATTAACAATTGAGCTGCAGAGCTGATCGTTTTCACAGGTAAACCCAGAAAGGTTTGTTAAAACTTCATTCTTGGCAAGGGAAGATGTGTGGAGGCAGCACTGTTTGTCTTTGCAGTAGGGAGTGGTGGGCGTTGCTCAACAGCAGCCTACTGAGGTGTGTGGAGTCTCAAAGGCAGTCTCATTGCAGACAGAAAGAATGGTGGCTGCAGACATACCCAGAGACTCAGCCTTGCTGTGCCCTACCGTAGGCTCTCTGCCACCCAGCGGAATCTACAGAGCCAGGTTTGCCACCCAGGCTGCCCATACAATGCATGGGGAGAGTTAGGCACTTAAGACTGGGATTCACAGAAGCCAGTGCACTAAGTGGGGGAGCTGCCTAAGATAGCCCGTAGGAAGTGTGGATGAGTGGGTGTGGCCTCATCTCTGCAGCAAACTGTAATTACTCTGGACTGGAA
This sequence comes from Mesoclemmys tuberculata, assembly GCA_007922155.1. NCBI lineage: Eukaryota > Metazoa > Chordata > Testudines > Chelidae > Mesoclemmys > Mesoclemmys tuberculata. The sequence continues at coordinate 80,530,445 of ML675616.1, read as the reverse complement.
AAAGGAGCCTATCTCCTCTTGGGGTTCACAGCTGTGAGCCCTCTCCTGGAGTTAGGTGTTTAAGCCAGTTCAGTCCTTTCTCACAAAAAAAAAAAAAAAATTGGAGGGGCTGACTCCCATCCCCCCATAATCAATGTCTCGGGGTTAAAGCACTCACCTGGGTTGAGGGAGACCTATTTTCAGGTCCCTGATCTACCTGCTTTGGAACAGGGACTCGAACTTGAATCTGCCATCTTCCAAGTGAGTGCTTGGGCCACCAGGCAATTAGATATTCATGGGTGGGGGCTCCGTCAATGCCTCCTAGAGCTGCCAACACTCCTGGATTGTCCTGGAGTCTCCAGGAATTAAAGATTCATCTTTAATTAAAAATTAAGTCATGGACGAAACCTCCAGGAATAGTCCATCCAAAACTGGCAACCTAATGCCTCCTATTGAAAATGTTCCACTTGGTGTAAGATACTCACCAAGGTCCCTTTCCTCTGCATTTCACTCCTGCATAATTTGGGCAGTGCCCCACTCACCTTACTGGCTTCTGAGAATCCCTTTCATAGGCATGTAAGTGTCCTCATACAATGCCTGCTTAGCTCAGGGCTGGAAATTCCACTGAGTGGCAGAAGCCTAAGAGTTAGGCGTTGCAACACCTGAATTGCCTTTGTGAATCTAGCCCAAAGAGCCCAACCCAGTGGCAGGAGAACAACTCCATCTCTGACCCCTGCCCTTTCCTGTTGCCTGTACACTCCCCTGGGAAATTCCTCAGCCCAAAGTTGGACAGCCCTTTCTTGTTCTCAATACTGAACATGGGTTAGATCATGCGAGCCTGGATATGAGCCCCCGCTTTTCCAGCTGCTTTGAAACACAAAGATCCTTCAGATAGCTTCAACACTAAGCAACGTCCGCTGGAGCCAGATCTCCTCTACAAAAACTCATCCATCCAAAAAAAAAGCGCTTAACTTAAAGTAATCTCTATAATGGCTATCCAGGTGCAATTCCTGTCACTGACTTTTATGGGTCCTTTGGGCCAGGGTCTGTGTCTAACCTTGACTATGGAGGATTTTATATTAGGTACGTATATAGCAGCAATTCATAATATGCATCCCATTAACTCTTGCCACAACACCAGCAAGATCCCCATGCAAGAATAGCATCTTTTTTGCAATATCATAATAAAAATGAATAACAGAAAATGTTCTCCCATGTGTTGGCACATCTATCACAGTGGCTTCAAAGTGTTTCCAACAAGACCTTTGAATAATTAAAGTAAACATACAGACAGACACACACACAGCTAGTGAATAACTGGGTGTGGATAATTTAGCAAGGATGATTAAGATCTGCAGCATATAGAGGTGAGGTAGGCTTTACTCTGGGGGAAAAAAATTAAATGCCTTCTGCAATGAGTTCTCCACAGCTATGTGGGCTCCCTAGGGAGCCTTCCAGTCCCCTTCTCCAGTCCACTCCTTGGAGCTAATAATTCTCCTTTTAAGGATAAGACAGGATTCCCTTTGGAACCCACCACTACTGCTCTTTCATTGGCATACTATTGAGTAATAAGGCACTGTGAGGCCCTGCACCCTCATGGTCACCTTTATAGTGTAATGTGGTATTGTCTAATGCAAGGTATGTCACATGAGATGTCTTTGGAATGGTCACGATGTACTGATCACTACTGCTATGCAGTAGAACCTCAAAGATACGGACGCCTCGGGAATGGAGTTTGTTCATAACTCTCAACAAAACATCATGGCACAGCACCCTGCAGTCAGTGTCTGCCAGCTGAGGCTGGGAGAGATCTTGGCAAAGGTGGCACCTGGCAGCACTGCCTGGTTTGCAAGCAGCTCCCTGCCCTATTCCTGTTTCTTGCCTTTGGGCTGAACTGGGAGAGGAGTCTGCCCCACACCTGGTGTTACAAGTCCCAGCCCTCAGCTGCCTCTTCCCAGGGTTCACCCTGCTCTGCACACTGCTCGCCAGGCTCCAGAGGCATCACATGGCAGGGGGGCTCCCTCCCCTGCCCCTTGCACTCCTCTGGCAATGGGGTGGAGTAGCAGGAGGTGTGAAACAGCACTCTTGGCTTACAGGAAACAGCACAAACCCCAGGCTTCTTCTGTTCTGCATGCTGACCTTTAAGATTCAGTAAAGGCACAATGTAGTATTTGCTTTCTTTTTTTTTTCTTCCCCCTCCACTGCTGCCTCTTTGCTTATTTCCAGTTCCACATGGTGTTTGGCTGACCAGTCAGTTCGTAACTCTGGTGTTCATATCTTTGAGGGTTCGCTGTAGTAACATGTTTGCTGGAATGTCGTGTATATAGTTATGAGGCTTCACTATGTAATATTCCCAAAGATGTGTCCTCATGGCTTGAAACATATCCAGGCAAAACTCTCCAGGAGCAGAGGGCCTCATCAAGGCGTGTAGAGGACAAACCCAGATCAGCCTTCCAGGGACAAAGGCCTGTCCTGGGCATCAATGGAGGATCATTTAGACTCCCAAGTGAGTCACCTCCCTTCCCTTGGCGAGCTTGGAACCCTGAAGAGGTAATGCTCACTGGCATGGATGAGTCCATATAAGGACATTGTTTGTCAGCTTACCTTGGGCAAAGCACCAGAGGGGAGAAGGACCATTATAAAAAGGGGAGACATTTGCCATGCTCTCTCTATTCCCCCTCCTTCTACAAACACCACCAATCAATTGAAGTGCTGACCAAAGGAAAGAGCCTGGCTGAAGGGAAGCCAGCCAGCCCGTGGTGAGAATCACCTAAATTTGTAAGGTTGCCGAAAGTGTTAAGCTTTGTTTACAATGCTTTGTTTTGTTTTTGTCTTGATCAAATCTGACTGGTTATGTTTTGATTTATTATCACTTAAAATCCTTCTGTAGTTAATAAATGTGTTTGTTTATTTGTGTTACCTAAAGCAGTGCGCTTGGTTTGAAGTGCATTGGACACTCCACTTGGAATAGCAAGGCTGGTGCATATCAATTTCTTTGTTCAATTAACGAACTCATAGGTGCTTACATTGTTCAGTGGGCATAACCGAACATTGTAAAATGGAGCTTCCTAGGAGTTGCATCTGGGACTGGGGATAATACCTGGGGTCATTCTGTTGCCTAATCTAAAGAGTGGCTGGCTAGAAGCACTCACTCACTCAGTTGGGAGCGACTTACATGCTGGAGGTTTTGCGTGAGGAGCCCAGAAGTGGGGGTTCTCACAACAGAGCAGAGTAAGATGGGCTCCAGGAGTGGGGGTTTGGGGTGGTGCAACAATACGCCAGTCCAGATTACACCAGGGGAACATCACAGGCACTTCCAGCCCTATGGACTGAACGTGATGCCTTCACACTAAGCTGTCTTCCTGTGCCAACCTAAAGTTTAACAACCTCTTGTGATGTCATCTGTGGAAATACTAGGGTATAAAATTTATCATGATCAGTGGAACTGGAGTCAGAGGGCCCATGTGCCCAGGGAGTCAGGGACAGTTATTGACAGGATCCCAAGAAAACAGGGAACGCTTGCAGTCTAACTCCCTGAAACACAGCCATATGGACACAGTGGTTCACACATCAAGTTCCACTTGTTAAGCTTAATCTGCGTTCACCTTCACTCTTTGCTAAGGGAATGTGGTGGCCGTGTCTGAGTGATGAGTCCTCTGAAGAGCAGCATCTGGCAATGTGAGCCTTAAAACTTGGTTTGAAGCTCTCTGGAGCCTGTGATTTGGCAGACACAAACCTAGCCCATTGATGGACCTGGTGGAAGGCAGACTTGAAATGTACACAGATTGGCCAGGCAGAAGGATGACAACAGCAGGAAAGTAAGACTATTAGATTATTTTACTAACCCTAACCCTAACCCTCATAGCCATCCTTGGAGCCCTGAGCACCTATTGCTCCCCAGAGCAGAATGAAACTGTGGCATGACACAATTTTTTCACAGAAGACCAATCCAAAGGTGAGGGAACCGACCCTTGTGTTACTGCCTTATGCACGGTGGCTGCTGTGTGTACTTTTGGGGACTTGACAGATTCCCTAATTCAGGACAGGATAATCTGCAGCACTTGGGAGCAGGACACCGTGGGAAGATAATCTCACATTAGACAGATGCTTGGACTTGGGATGCGTATTCGAAGCCTGAAGAAAAAGGATGGAAGCCCTAGAAGGGACAACTTCGCCAGAAGTACATGCAATGAGACAACTGCAAAGGAGAGCAGGTGGCCAGCGTTCCATACCCATAGTGAGATGCAGTTACTGTGGGATACAGCATGAGCAGGTAAAGAGATGTCTCACACTAGACCTGCATTGCAAGAAATGCAACAAATTCAACCATTTTAGCAGTGTTTGCAAGAGCACAGGAAGGTCCCAGAAAGATCCAGTCAGTCTTGTCCAAGAGGGGGATGGCATATGAGTAGGGCAAATTCACTGTCTTTTCTAATAAATCTCACAGCTATAGGATTTGAAAATTGGTTAATTTCAAATGTTTTGGGGTCCAGACCTTAAATGAAGTTGTGGGGTGGGGTCTCAAACTTGTAGAGTGGTGACAAGATTTCCATCCTCACTTCTGTGCTGCCAGCAAGGAGGTGAGTCTGGTCTCCCTGTGGGGCTGGAAACACTCCAGCCTGGCTGGGACAAGCAATTAGGGTCCCAGGAAGATGGGGGAGATTGGACCCACCTCTGGTACCTCCTCCTGCTGCAGGAAACTCCAGGGTTGGCAGCAGCCTTGGAGGTTCCTGCAGCCAGAGGAGGCTTTGGATCTCCCCTAATGCTGGGAGCACCCTAGCCCACCCAGGATTAGCAGCTAGTGGACCCCCAGATGGTGACTTTCAGCAGCACAGGGGAGATCAGATTTCATGAGGAAGGGCCAATTTCACCATCCATGATGCATTTATCATGGCTGGGAAATTGGTAGGGCCCTACATATGAGACAGCAGTGATGATATCGTGACTCTCCTCAATCCCACGAACATATCAGGTTCAGGCTGTCAGGACAGGACAACAACAAGGGACAATACCAACTTCTGTGAATGGAACAAGAAATTCTCTGTGTGATTTCAGCTTGATAGTAGGTCCTTCTGCAGCATGATTCCTTGGGATGAATTTGTCTCAAACACACCCATTACAAAGAGCAGGCACAATCTAATATGTACGACAGAATAAAGCAGCCTGTAGAAAAATGTGACCTCATAGTAACTAACCCCAAAAATAACAGAGGGTATCAACTCTAGTTTGTGGTGGTGGATGGTAAGTATCACAGACCCCTCTTGGGAAATACAGCCATACAAGCCATGGATCTGATGAGGGTGTGGCATGAGAATTTTATAACTTCAGTGCAAGAAGCAATGGATGCTTCAAAGGAAAGCTGTGACTGAAAGTAGATCCCACAGTAGAATCTATGTGCTTATCATGAAGGAAAATTCCAGTGGCATTATGTAATCCAGTATTTAAGGAGTTCAAAAGTCTGCAGAGCAAGACTATCATAGCACTTGTAGATTCCAGTACAGCCTGAGTTAGCAGCATGGTGGTAGTAAAGAAGTCATCAAGCAAATTACACATCTGCATAGACCCAAAGCCATTGAGCTGGAAATTGTAAAGATGCCTCTATCCACTGCCCACAATTGATCACATCTTTCCAGACCTTTCCAGAGCCAGATTCTTTACAGTCTGATGTGAGGAATGGGTTTTGGCAGATAAGCCTGGATGAGGAGTCCAATATGCTGACAATCTTTGCAACACCATTTGGTAACTACAGATGGCTGTGCATGCCATTGGGCATAAGCCTAGCCCCAGCGATGTTCCAGATAAGACACACCCAAGTGCTGGCAGGATTGCTTGGGGTGAAACTAATAGAAGATGGTACCCTCATTACAGGTGAAGGAAGCAATGACTCAGAAGCCAAACAAGACCATGAGAGAAAAGTAAAAATTTTTCTACAGTGATGTGGGGACAAGAACAAAAAACTTAACCTAGAAAAAATGTGACTCACACAGCGTGAGGTGACATTCATTGGACATATGTTCACAGCAGAGGGACTGAAAGCAGATCTCAGCAAGATCAAGGCAGCCAGGGACATGTCAGCTCCAGTGGATGTGAAAGGGGTACAGTGTTTCATAGAATGATAAGTTTTCTGTCCAGATTCTATCCATATCTGGCTGGAACAGAATCCATACATCAGACCAGAAGGCAGGATGTTGAGTGGGTCTGGGCTGGTCTCCAACAGAAAGCATTTGACATCCTGAATCAAATTATAATGGATGCTCCTGTCCTGAAGTACTGCCAGCCAGGAGAGGCACTGATGCATCGGAGAAAGAACTGGGTGTAAATCTTTAACAGGAGCAGCCAGTTGCTTATGCCAGAAGAGCCCTCTCAGAGATTGAACAGTGGTATGCCCAAATAGAAATAGAAAAAGCTTCTGGCTGTGATATTTAGAGTGGAGTGATTCCATCAGTACCTCTATCGACGGCCAGTGATAGTGCAATCAGACCACAAACCCCTAGAGACAATCATGGTAAAGCCCCTTCTTAGTGCCCCAGAGAGATTGCAGCACATGTTGATGCCTCTCCAGCACTACAAGGCAGAGATCAGATACCGTTTCAGACAATTACTGGTGTTATCCTGAGCAGGGTACATCAGTGTGTCAGGGCAAAGGGATCAGGACACTGAATCCATTAACATGCTGCACTATCTCCCAATTTCAAAAGCAAAGCTGATGGAAATCAAAGAGGCTACAGACAAGGACATCCAACTACAAGCAGTTAAGAGACTGATACTAGCAGGGTGGCCAGAAGATAAAGTCATGGTTTTAAATTAAAGATGAGCTGAGCATCCAGGGGATGCTTTGTCAATTCACTCAGTGATCCTCCCAGAGTGAGAATACTGGAACACGGACGCAGAACCTTGTCAGAGGTTCTCTAGGCTATGGAACACCCTACTGGAGAATCAGACTGCTGTAGTTTGCCCACCTTCAGAGCCAGATGGCTACACAGTGTACAGGAGAGCTGTGATAATAAATACATTTAAAAATCCCCAGCTCCAGAATCCCACGAAGGCAAGCGTGGAGTCTGCTTTTGTGTAAATCTAATGTCCTCTTACTGTGTTCAGTACCTAGATGCTACAGTTATTAGGACTCTGTAAATACTTTTGATAGATAGAAGTGACAAGGTGCCTGTCCAAATTACTGCTGGGTAATAAAGATACATAAATCAGAAAAGACAAGTCATCCACCTGGCAGAAGACAGACAACAACATGTAATGAAATGCAGCAAACCACTGTTTTGTGAAGGAGAGGCCCTGCAAAAAGGGAAACCTGACACATTTGTGGGCAGAAATCTTACTGCGTCAGAGTGTTAAAGCAAGAAGGCAAGTGACATGTATGTAATCAACAGCCATGGACAAATGCTGAATGCGCATTTTTACAGCCAATTTTTAGTTTTTACATTTTGTGAAAAATATAAAATCACACAGTGGAATCCTGATTATTGGATCTAATTGGGACCAGGGCCAGATCAGCTAATCAAAAATTCAGATAATCAGGAGAATGGGCTGGGTTGGACTGTCAGCCCCAGGGAGCAAGGCTCGGGCTGTCAGCTTAAAAAATTGTAAAATATAATCAATAAAAAACATTGTGTTTAACTGATACTTATATATATTGTGGCTAGGGAAACTAAAGTTCAGCATTTCATTTTACTCACAGAAAAACAAGATTTTTATATTTTTTTTAATTGGAGAATTTTGAGTTTTTTAATCTCAGAAAACTAGGGTCCATGGTAATCACATTCAAACTCCAAGGCTTCCTGAAAGGCACAGCCCAACAGAAGACAGTGTCAAAAAGTGTCATTGAGCAGAATCTGACTCAAATTCTTCAGATACATCAAATGAAGATGAGGAAATTTTTGAGTTTATTTAATGCAAAAATGTCAAAGGCTGAATTAACCACAAATTCTGTGTTTATCTTCTCAACAAGTTCAAATGCCATCCTGCGTGGATAATCACTACCAACAACACCTTGGCCAAACACGGCTGTTGACTGAAGCTGCAGGACAGTATTAACAGTAGCATTGTATGAGACAGCTTGGGTGAAATAAAGGAATACACGAGACTCACCTACACGTGGATGCTACAATTACACTTGTAGCACAGGAACACAGAAGTTTCTTTTGTGTCAGAAAACTAGTGAAGAAGAAATTACAAAAAGTAGATGAGCAAGACATATCAAGAAAGTGGAGGGATCTATCCCAACAATATCTCCGACTGTTGCAGTCACCGTAACGCAAGAAACAGACACAACATTTTTGTTTGTAGATGTCATTATTAAATAAAAAGATCATATTACACCAACTGTGGATGATAGAAAGCAACCTTACTAGAGCTTCCTACACCTTAAAACTAAGATCTTAACAACTCGGCCTCATGCTGTGGGGGTGCCCCTTTAAGGACACATAGTTACAGGGGTAGCCACCAGCTAGCGAAGCCCTGATAATAAAGCTCTAGTGGAACAATGCTGTCAGGTAGTGGAGGGGTACGGAGAGAAACAAAGCTGATGCAGAGGCATAGAGTCTCCATGTGGTTGAAACTAGCCTCCTGCAGATCCCACAGGATGTGCCTGGTGTGGAGCTAGAGCCCCAGACTTTTTTGAGGCAATGGAGGAACTCCCGCCCACTGGACTGGACAAATCGTCTGTGAGGAGAACCTCTCAGTGGTTTCCTCCTCCTTAGCCTCCTGCCAATGGAAATTCCTGGGGTGGGACATCATCCCTCCTGCTTGGAAATCCTAAAGCAAAACAGCTGACCAAAATTGAACAGTGCAGCCGATAGCTCCATGCATGTTCATATAGAACAGAGACCTGGAAAGACCATCCCCACTGACTATATCTCCTGATGCCCCTTTAACACTAAAACAAGTCCATTACTGACTGACTGTTTCAGTCATTATCATCAATGCAATTCCAAAACCTTTAACCATAAAGGACTCTGGAAACATGTTGTTAACAGATCTGTGCTGATTGCTGTGAGATAATGCACGAGACAAAATGATTGGTGATCTGTGGAACATCTTACTTCAAAAGATGAAGATGATTAATTCTGTTCTGTGGTTTTGAAGTCAACCAACCATTCGTGAGGATTTCATCCTTTTAAAAAAGAAGGGAGTGATCCCTGCAGTTCCCAGGAAAAGGGTCATCGATTGAAGTAGCACAGATCATTCAGCTGGTATTGCTAAAACAAAACAGTTACTGACAGCAACAAAAGTCCTTTCCACAAATCAAAAAATATATAGACAGTTTTATCAAAATATGACTAGAATATTGTTTCCTTATGCTCCTCCTGTCTGTCTGAATGTCTGTATCCATCCCTTGTCTTATATGTAGATTGCAAGCTTCTTGGAGCAGATATCATCTTTCCGTTTTTTGTTTGTACAGCAGCTAGCACATTCGGGTCGTGGCCCAGGAATGGAGCTCCTAGGCACTACTGCAATATAAATGATAAACTATGTAAGCAAGGGCTGAGTGTCACTCTCCCTGCTCAGCAGCTGTTATCTGCATGGGCTTTGTATTTGCATGAGTACAATTAAGTACTCAGCACATTGCATAAGCACACTAGGTGTTGCGCATGATGGGAAAGGGTCAGTGTGTCTAGTATTGTTACAAGTCACTTTTGTGTTAATGAAATGTTGTCCTTTGATTGTATGAACAAATGGCATCAGATCTGTGTTTAGCCTGTTCTGATAAAACTGTCACCCGAACAGAGTCCCAAAAGGGTGGCGGACGGATGTTTCAGCATTGCAAGGGAGAGGGAGGGGTGAGAAGTCTCCTGTTGAGATTGCACTAGCCCTGGCAAAGGGCTACCCTCAGGCATGGATTGATGATCTCCTCCCACTGTTAAATGGTAGAATTAATGGTTCCTTTCTGAGTCTTTTGTTCGGTAAAAGCAGGGACATTGCTTCTGGGTCAGCAGAAGGTTTCCCCATGAGCTGAAATTCACTAAGAGCTGAATCACTAGAGAGACGGGGAAACCTTGACTGACAGCCAGCAGAGAGGTGCCAGCCGTGGGCAGCACCTGCAGATGGTGGGATCGGTCAGCACCATAGATGGCAGGAGCAACAGCGGTCAGTGCCAGCAGATGGTGGGATCGGTCGGCGCCAGCAGACAGTGGGAGCCAGGAGCGGTCAGCCTCTGTAGACAGAGGGGGGCCAGCAGGTGGTGGAAGCCAGGAGCAGTTGGTGCCAGCAGGCGCTGGAAGCCAGGAGCAGTTGCCGGGGACCAGCAGCAGGGACCCAGTGAAACCCGGAGGTGGCAGGAGGCAGAGGAGGCCTGGTCAAGCCTGCGTCCAGCAGGAGCTTGCAGAGGGGGACTGGCTGAGCCCCAAATGAGAGGTGAACATTGCAACTACGATGGTCAGTCCAGGCGAAGGCAAGAAGGGGGAGGCGAAGGACACACCCTGTACTCTGGGGTGGGTTTGGCTCACTGAGTTCATGAGTTCTGTTTGCACTGTTTCCCAGACCAGTGCTGTGCTACTTCCCTTCTGGTATTAAAAGGGTCACGTTCTACACTCAGACTCTGTGCTTGCGAGAGGGGAAGTATTGCCCTTTGGGGCACCCAGGGGATAGAGTGTGATTTCCCAGGTGGGGGCTTGAGCCAGTTTGGTGTTGTATCACTGACAGGGACCCCTAGATATAGAACCCGGCCCTTGCTGCTGCCAACTCTGTCTGGGAGAAGGGTTACAACTATAATTAATAAAATTATATTAGTTACAAGCAAGCGAGTTTGAATTTGCAAATATCAGAAGTGCCAAAGGATATTTGAGAAGATCTGACATATGCGTTAGTCATAACTGATGAGCACTCAAGATACATTTTACTAGAATATGCCATGTCAACAGCAAACATCTTTGCTTTGCTTCTACTAAAAGTATTTGCAAACTTTGGCATTCCCATTGAAGTCAAAACAGAAGATGGGACCCCTATCTTATGATCAGGACTTCCTGGCTGCAATATTTCTGTTGCGATTATTCCAACAGTTGCAATAATCTGGTGTTGTTTCACCATCCCATAGCCACTTTGACCATAAGATAACAGAACAGTTGAAACAGTTGTGTATAACCGGGATACATGGATAAAAATCATCAAAGGGCCAAAATACTTGCCAGAGAAATACTACGCCTGTTCTGGTGACAGCCATCTTCACCACATACAAACACGATATAACAAATGTTAGACTCTTTTAACCAGCAGTGTATTTGTGGGTCATGCCTGCACCATGTACACTCCGGTGCTACCTCTCTGGAGGGCGTAAAGGGTGGAGCAGTGCTCGACCCTTCTTCTCGCCATTGTAGTGAGACAGAACAAAGGCTCTAGACAGCTAGACTAGAAGAGCTAGGGGGTGACAATGCACATTCACAGCACTGACCTAACATCCATATTCTTGAACACATCCCAGATCTCCAAGCACACAAAGAAGGGTGCCATATGCTCCTTGCATTCAACCAGGAGATTGTATGTGTCCTCCACAAAGTATGTGATGAAGAAGCACATCACCTGTCCCAAGCAGTAAAAGTTATTTGAAGGCACATGTTTGAAATGAAAACAGTTTACTGGATCACTTGACCCAGGATGCCAGGCAAATCCTGTGCCTGAGACACGGTTGGCACTGATGTCCCTGGTATTGGAGGGTCCCAACATTAAAACTCAATCAGAACAAGTTTCCATTCATCCAGCGACGTGGCACAACTATCGCAGTTCAACAGCAACATCGGTTGCTGGGAAGGAACAGAAAGTTTGTACTACAACAAAGCTCGAGAAACGCCTTTCCCAATCTGCAGTGGTTTGACACTGAATGCACAGACATGGAAAAGCGAGTTAGTAGATATCTTCTTTAAACTTGGATTGCCCAGCCTCTACGACAGAATGCTGGGCACCTCTACTAGCATGGCAAACAGCGCATGCCAACTGTAAGCCGGTGGCATGATCCGGCTGGGGCGTCGTGACCCTTCCTTGGGCCCAGGCTCCAAGGAAAGTCACAGCGTCTCCCTTTAGGGGAATGAGCAGTGCCTGTTTACTAGTCTTTAGCCCTGGCCCCCAGCCGGGTGGGCTAACAAGTGGTCTGGTGCCCCCGGCCCTGAGGCAGGACAGGGCAGGCGAAGTAGTCTATAGCCCCCAGCCCTCAGGCAAGGTGGGGCAGGCAAAGCAGTTTGCAGTCCCCGGTGGGCAAGCTGGGCAGGGCTGGTTGGGCAGTCAGCAGTCCCCGGCCTTCACACAGGCGGAGCTTTTAAAATAGTCTGGGCGCCCGGCCCTACAAGCAGGCAGGGCCAGTAGAGCTCGGGATCCTCTGTCTTGCATCGGCAGAGGGTGACACTCCCTCCAATAGGGATAGGGAAGGGGAGAAGGGAACGCAGGCCCACCCATCTCCACTGCATCCCAGCCCGGGGCCCTACCAGTGGCAAAGTAGTTTGCCACTGAATCAGAGGGTCTCCAGCTGCAACACGCTGAAGGGGTTTAGCCCCTGACTCAGCCACTTGCTAGTTGGCTGTCTCTGGGCCACTTCCTCCCACCCTGTCCCCAGGTACCTGCTGGCCTGTTTCCTTCTGGGTCGCTGGGGTATACTGCAAGTGGCAGGCCCACAAGTCCTTCCCCATCGACTGGCGGTAGGTCCGGGAACTCCTCTGCATTGTCAGCAAGGGGCAGCTCCTCAAGGTCCCAGAGGTTCCTCTGGTCCCCAGGGTATGGTCAGCTCCTGGGGTCCCCCTGCGTCAGGCAGCAATTCCAGGTCAGGGCTGGCCTCAGGGGATATGTCCCACCCAGGAGTTGCTGGTGGCTTGTTCCAGCTACTCGGGGCTGGTGGCCACACCCAATCACTAGGCTCGGTGGCTCTGTCCAATCACTAGAGCCTGGTGGCCCAATGCAGTTACTGGGGCCGGCAATCCGGGCAGGTTTTGGACACTCCACTCGGTGGGGTGGTTGCTCCAAATGGCTGCTGGACCTGGGTCAGGCCTAGGCCACAACCTCCGGGAAGACACGTCTGCCTCCGGCGGCAGCTTCCCCTCTACTAAGCTCCTCTGCTGGCCTTTTATACCTCCCCTTCCTGCCTTGGCGCCACCTCTTGGTTGCCGGGCAGTTTGACCTGTAGGCCCATGTTCTGCCCAGAGGAGCATCACAACCCTTCCTTGGGCCCAGGCTCCGGGGAAGGCCGCAGCGCCTTCCTACACCATCACTTTGAGGATGAGAATGTAGTCTGTCCTCTGAAGCTTTGTGTTGGTCTTTTCATTACTGCAGACATAGACATAGGTCACAAGTCCAGCTCCACCACAGCAACTGATTCCGTCCATGGAACTGGGATATCAACATGGCAGTATTCAAGTGGAGGGAGTTGTTCATGCAATACTCACCCGAGATTGTGGGGCTGCAGCATCACTTCCTGAACCTTGCACAATTATCCCTCCATTGATCTTGAAGAAAACCAGTGGTCCCATCCCTGGTACAAACGTTGAAATCAGGTTGACTGCCACTGATTACTCAAGCCCTGCAAGAAGAATGCAGGTGGCTTGAGCAAGTAAGGTAACAAGCCTGGATACCTTCAATGGAGTCAAGACATTTCCTGGGCAGCTTGCCATGCCAGCAAACAGCCAGTGCCAGATTTTGCCCCAGCCATCACTGTTGTTTCTGCCCCTCTTTCCAGAGGGCTCCAAGTCTGTGGCATCACTGTGATTCATCATGCCGTGGATATAACAAAGATTGCAAGACAGAATCAGGCCATTAACAAAGCTTATCAAGCAAAATAAACTCCCCTTGGTCAACAAATCTCCTGCTAGAGAGATCACCGAGACCAAATTGCAGCAAAATGCTGGGAAATACATTGTTTCAATATATTGAAGACTGTGAAAGACTTTTTTTCATAATTCACTTTAGACTGCATATTTATGTAAGCTGCCCATTCTGTCTTTTTGAGACACGGCAATATCCTGTTATGCATATGATGTGTAACTTTCTGTTCATGAGCCGAAACTTGTAAACATATTGTGTTATTTTTATATGTAATTAATACTTTGTAGTGTGCCACCAGGAAGAATTTACTAGAGCATGTTCGTTCTTAATATTTCTGTTTAATCTCAAACCAGCACAATCCATAGCTTTAGTTTTTAGGACACCTAAAACAATAGGAACAGAAATGTGCAAAGATAAAAACCCACTAAGATGATTTAATACCACAAGCAATCAGCACCAGCAAAACATCAGGAGACAAAAAATGCATCCAGAATTTCAGATGGCTGCCACAGCCAGCATGGCATAAGGTGGCAATGGCCCCCTACCTGAAAATCTTCATGACAAAATTCATGCTTTTATCACAGAACCTACCGGTCTTTCACAGATCTGATCAGCCGTTACATAGTCAGTAGCCTAGCTACTCAGCATACCATTGCCAGGCTTGTATCAATGCACATCATCCCAACACAATGAAATTAGGTGACAGGCAAAGCCGTATTTCCAATTACACACAGCAGGCACATGCCTAGGGGCACCGGTGTTCTAGGGGCACCCAAACAGAGCCAGATTACTGCACAGGTCGATGAGGCCTCGCCCAATTTGGTGACCCAGCACAAGCACCAGAACTCTGGCCCCAACCTGTGCGCCACCTCCTCTCTTCCGGGTCACCAGCACCCTGCTCCTCCTCTTTCCCCTGAGGCTCCACCCCCTGGCCAGGCTGGAAGCCGGAGATTACAGATGAGCATATTCTCTTTGCCCAGAGCTGGCCAAACTGATTGCCCCAGCCCCTCTCCCCTCACATGGAGCTGGCCAGCCTCTCCTCAATCAATCCTCCCTCCACATGGAAAGCATGAAGGTCAGCTGTAGGCAGAGGGTGGGGAGGTGCTGAAGATGCTCTACCTAGGGATGTAAAAGGTGTAAATCTGGCCCTGATGATAGAACAAATGAAAAACAATAAGATAAATTGGAGGCTCCACAAAACAGAAAGATTGCCACATCAGACTCAGTGGCAGCAGCCATGCACTTGTAAAACAGCAAGTGTGTTGTCAGAATAATAATCAGTGTTTAATTGAATTGTGGTAGCATGGAAAGGCCCCAGTCAAAGATCAGATTCCCACTATACTGAGTGTCCTACAAAGACTAGCCTGGTCCCCACCCCTAAGAGACCTACTTTGTAATTTGAAGCAAGATAGAAGTACTTGTGTAAACAGTTGCAGCTCAGGGAGGACTTGAGTAACGAAAAATGAGGTCCTATAGCTACACAGGTTAGCTCTCGCATAGCTTGATAGCTGTCAATGGTTCCAGATCATCCAAATCTGTTGTTGGGTTGTTTTAATACATAAAGTCAAAGATACAATGCCACTTATCAAGGAGAAGAAAGGAAATCTGATTGTCATTGAGACTGATGACACCAAAATCAGGCAGAACAAGAGGCACCAACCATTGCAGACCCAAGATGACATTTTCCAAGCTTTTAGAATCAAACGATCCCTAACTCACCCATGTCCACAGGGAGCGGCGCATCTGGTGAGAGCTCCAAGAGTGAGACTCATCTCCTTCCAGGTAGTGTGGAAGACTCCTACGTAGACTAACTAGAGTGACTTGAGTAATGCCTCAGTCTTCTTAGTGTACATGAAATGTTTTCCAAGTTTGTTTTGTTCTAAGTGTCTCCTCCATCACTCCAAAGAGTTAGCTCATTCTGAAGAAGATGGAATATGTCAGAAGTTGAAATTACAGATCCACCCTCCTCCCATTGTTACAGAGACAGGGGTGCTGCAGTGTTTTCCAAAGGGTTAAAGATTGGGGCACTGTAATGGGCTACACCCACCACCTGGGCAGCTCCTTGTGGCTGGATCTGGGACTAGTTCTCATCCAGTCTGGTGGCCCTTTCTGTGGGTTGCTCACACAGTGAACTCTTTGGGACTCGGGACGCTCCCTCTTTATGACTCGGCCCTCCAGCCAGGTCACTATTTAGTCCTCCCCCTCTGGGGTGTCACAGTCCCATTGGACAAACTGTCCACGTGCCATGTCAGGCAGTCTTCTGGTCCACATTCAGGGCCAGTGCCATTTTTCTGTGGCTGGCTGGGGAACCCAGGCCTGCCTTCTACTCCAGCTCGGGGATCCTATCAGTCCCAGCCCAGGTCTACACAGTCTCAGCCCTCACTGCTCTTTTGCTGGGCTTCTTCCTGCTCTGTCTTCCACAGCCTGTCTTCCCCACAAATCTTCTGGGTAAACCCCTTTCATCAGGGACGAGATCCCAGGACTTTTTCTCAACCCTGTGTTTCCTCCTAGCCGCCTCACTGTGCCCAGAGAGTGACTGCAAACTCCCCCGGAATCCCCTTTGCTTTCTTTTTCTTCTCTTTTTTGTGGTGGAGCAAACTTGATTGAATAGTCTACAGCCACGACTTTAAGAACAGTTCATCACTACTCAGAACTTTATACCCTCTCACTCTGTCCTGGGTCTTTGGGTAACGTGACAGCGTCTTTTCAATAATACTCCATTTTCCTGATGTTTTTACTAAATCACATAACGTCATTTGTTTTTACCTTTAAACGGTTGAATTGCTCAGAAAATCTTTTCCTTTTCTTTATCAAAGTCCTTACATACCCATAATCTGTCATCAATTGTTTCTTCCACTTTACAGAACATAAATAGTCTAATTCTGTGTGTGTTTATTTGAAAATGGTTTTCGTTTAATTCACGATGGCCAGTTAGTATTCTCAGCAAAAGCCCTTCGTTATTCCTATCCAGGCCCTGAAGTATGTTGTAGTCCTCAATCCTAGGGCACAATTCAATAAATTGTCCTCCTCTCTTTTCATTAATCCACATTTTTTGCCACTCGCCTTTTAAAGTGTTCTGTTCTGTGCTTTTGAATGCTGTTACTCATGGGTATTTCTGTGTCCCTTCTTCCCTTTCTTACAGCATTTTTAGCTGTTGTCTGCCATTTCATTCCCTGTTATCCCAGTATGCTTTGGGAGCCAAGCTAATGCTACATGAATGCCCATCTGTACTAATGCTGTTATTGGAAATAGCGTTTAAATCACTTCTGCATACCGACACCCCCTTTTTATTGCCATAAGGCCTGAGATTGAATCTGAAAAAATGATTGTTACTACTGAGAGTACATCCCAGATCCAATTTAATGCTAGCATTATAGCTACCAGGTCAGCTGTCATGACAGCTACATAGATATTCTTTTAGGTGCACTAATTCCCAGTTTTGAGATACACTCTGCCATCCGTTCTCTTCCTATTTTTTCTTTTTTGGACCTATCTCTATATATCTGACAAAACTGACTCCACTTTTCATCTGTATACTGATACCCTTCATTTTTAATACCTATTGCCTCTTTTTTACCCTTAAGTTTTTAAAATAAATCTAAATCCATGTTGGACATGCAACTTTCCATCCATAACTAAATTTTCTCATGACTAAAAGTTTTGACTTCATTCAGGTTTTCCTTGTCTTTCAACTCCCGCATCCACACGTTAACTCAAAAAGCATGTGGAGTTCTAACATCATGTGTTATATCTTGTTTATCGAATTACCAACACTCATCAGAAATTTATTTGGTACTTTCATCCCATTAACTTTGGCCCAGAAAGTTAGGTCTAGTAGTTTCATTCATAGTGTAACTGACATTCCACTAGAAGCTCTCTGTAGCACTCATGCAGGTATTGTAATAAATGAACTGTGCGCAATTCGTAGTGCCCGACCTTGTATTAAATCTCATCTTTTAAGTTCTGATTTTGATGCTGACCCAAAAGCTTGGCAGCCATAGTCAATAACCGGTCTGATTAAGGCACTATATACCATCAGCAGTGTTTTCGTATCCACTTCCCCTCACCCCCCATTAGTCCCAGCCAGACTTTTAAGCAGGTATCCTTCCTGCACATTTATCTTTAACACAGTTTTTATGACCTTTCCAAAGTAATTAAGTATCAAATATTACCCCTAAGAATTCTCCATACAGATACAGTTTATATTCCTTTGTAACTTTCCTTTTTGTAAAGATCAGCCCTTCGGTTTTAGCAATGGAGAACTTGAAACCCCATGCATTTCCTGGGTCAGATGTCTCTCATAGGGCTTTTTTGTCTCTTTTCTGTCATCTAAGGCCTTGTCTACACTAGGAAAATAAAATATGTCAACTTTCAGGCACTGCTCTAATTACAGCAGTGGCTGCTTTTCTTAGGTCAGTGGAGTCTCTCCTCACTAGAAGTACTTCCAGCGACCCAAGCAGCAGTGTGGGGCTTCTGTGGGCTGCCCCCTCCCACACACTCCCTGGTCCTGCCCGGTCCTGGCCGGCCTCCGCGGAGGCTGAGGGCAGCCACCTGCATCCTGCCATCCCAATTCCTAGTTGGGAGGCGAGTGGCAGCCCCCCGTGTCCTGGGAAGCAGCTGCCCACATCCTGGGAAGCTGGGTGGCAGCTGCAAGCTGCGGGGCAGCCATCCGCATCCTGGCTGGGAGCCCAGTGGCAGTCTCCCATGTCCCACAAGTGGGGTGGGGGAAGCTCCCCGCATCTCAGGAAGCTGGGTGGCAGCCACCCATGTCCTGCCTGGTCCCAGGTCTCAGCTGGGTGGCAGGAGGCAGCCACCTGTGCCCTATGAGGTGGGGGGAAGGGCAGCCTCTCATGCCCTGGCTCGAAGCCAGGCAGTAGCTGCCCACAACTTGCCCATGTCCTGGGTTGCAGCCAGGCAGCAGCTTCCTGTGCCCTGGCTCCCATGCCCCGGGCTGGCAGGCAGGAGCTAGAGAACAGCCTCCCACGCCCCAGCTCAGAGCCCCCACACTCCCGGCTTGCAGTGGGGAGCCAGGCTCCAGACCATGCCCACCTCCATTGTCAATTTCACTGCTCTAGCAGAGCAGTGAAATTGACAAGTACGACAGCCCCTCCACTGCTCTGAAGGGACACAGCGTCTACACTGAAACTGTCGCCCTAGTTCTGCCGACAAAAGCCCCTATCCTCTCATAGAGGTGATTTTATTTTGTCAAAAAAACCGGGCAATTTTGTTGGGGGGGGGGGCTGTAGTGTGTACACCTGCACTCTCTAGCGTAGACCAGGCCTCAGTATTCTTGTTCCGACCTCACCAAGCGCAATCATCTGCAAATAGACACCTACCCCAGCACTTATTTGTTTTGGGAGATCATTCATCCTACTATTAAACAAGGTTTGGCCAATAACACTTCCCTGTGGGGTACCATTATATCTATTTGACATAACGTTCCCAATTCGGACCTGCATGGTCCTGTTACTCAAAAATTCTCTAATCCACCCCATACATTCTTTCCCTTATCCCTAGTGCACCTACTTTGTACAATAACCCTTCTCTCCATAGCACGTCTTACTCCTTTCCAATATCTAGAAAGAGAGGTCTCACGAAACACCTGTGTCTCATACTTTTTTGTATTTCAGTTTCTAATTTACCAGTGTGGTCAATGGTGCACCTTCCTCTCCTAAACGTACTCTGTACCTCCTATATAATGCCATTGTTTTCCAAAGAGGCAAATAGTCTTTCATTTACCATTCGCTCCATAATTGTACCCAGACAGGGAGTAAGGGTAATTGGTCTATATGCATCCACTTTTGTGGGATAGTTTGCCTGGTTGCCATATTGGAATTATTACTGCATGTTTCCACCTTACTGGTTTCACTGCTTTTTCAACTATAGTGTTAAATAATTCCAAGATAACCCTCAAACTGCTGTCAGGGAGATATTGAAACATTATATTACATATATATTATTGTTACCTGGGGCTGTACTTTTGCTGATTTTAACAGCTTTCTCAAGTTCTCACATACAAAACCATTCATTCAGTATGGTATCTTTACCCCAACTACACAACAGACAATTCTCTTCAATGAAGTGTCTAAATCTGATGGAAAAACTTCACTTTGGTTTTCATCATTAGTCACCTCTCAAAAAGTTTCTTCTAAAACTTCTGCTTTCTCATTATCAGAATTTCTAACTATGTTGTCAGTTCTATCAAATCCTGGGGTGTGGCTACTCTTGTTCTGAATTCCATTCATTTTTCTAATTTGCCTGTATATTTCTGATGTCTTGGTGTCTTTGTTTATCTATGCACAGTACTTCTTCTAGCTTTTTTCTTTGATCTTTTAATAATTCTTTGTGCTATTAATTTGCCTTACTTCCTTTATGCTTCCTTAGATCTTCCCTATTCATTGTATTTTTTGCTTTTATAGAGGCTTTATTCCTCCTTTAAACTATCTTTTTGCATTCCTCATTCCACTATGGAAGTGAGTTTTTATTTTTGTGGTACTTCAATATCCTGGATAGAGCTACAAAAGCTGCTGTTATTAATCCCCTTGTTACAATGTCATTGAAATTCTCTATCATCACTCACACAATGATTATTCACAAATTCAGTACATTGCTTGTAAATAGCTCCCAGTTAGTATTCTTAAAATTCTAGATGGGTAATTTCCCATTATCTTCAACCTTATCTTGCCCTTGAAAAGTCATAAGTACAGGGAAACAATCACTTCCTCCACCCATTTTCTGTTGCAAACTTCCTTGCTTTATACCTCACCCAGCTTCTCCACCAGCTAGGTTTCATCAGCAATTAGCACTCTCCCATAGGTGTGGCTTATAAGGATAATTGACCCCTTTCTGAGCCACCTTAAACCCCTTCAGGGCTGGCATGGAGATGAACATCCCAACACAGGAAGATTCTTTGCTTGGGCATGTCAAAGAAGCTGGGACACAAAGCAAACCCCTTGCACCCTCACAAGGTGCAGAGCTGGCAAAGCCAGTTTCTAGGAGTGGCTGATGTGTTTTATGGACCAGCAGTTTCCAGATGACTGATGGTCCCTTCAGCCCCCTGGGCTGCTCTATCCTGCACATAGGGAGGCAGGCAGATAGTCAGGGAACTGGTTACAACTCAGAGGAAGATGAGCATCTGGCCCTGCATCCCCAAGACCTCTGAACTTGACATCATGTCATGGGACATCTAGGAGCCATCACTATGCACGAGACACTAGACATACTGAATCCAACTCCTGTGTGACTAAATACAAACTAGAGGCTTATCTAATTTGTATTTCTGGTATATAGTAACTAGAAGATAAAAGGCTATCAGTAATCTGTTTTGACTGACTTGAAGGCTCATCTGTGGAGCAAAGATGGCACCTCCAGCAGGGAAGTTGTAAGAGTTGGGTGGGAAGGAGGACAAGACTGCAGAATATCTGGCAAATGCTGTGTTTATGCACAGAGGGCAGGGGCTGTAGCGATCCCGATAAACTGCAGAACTACCTTTGATAGCCATTAAGGCGGTGTGCTGTGAGACTATAGCAGCACCTCAGATTATATTGTGGATGCTTTGCACAGAGAAAACAGACTGGCATGGGCACACATCCTGCCCCCTTGTTCACAGCAGAAGCATGAGCTTCACCACACCCAGCATGTTCCTGAGGAGAGCTTTCCCTGCCATGTAACTATAAATGAAACAATGGAAGGAGGGGTTTTTTCAAATTCAAAACACTACCTCCGTTCATTAGTTTGTGCTTGTGCCTGCACCCTAGCCCCTGCTTTAGTGCTGACAGCAATTCAGCCTCTAAATGGGTGCCAGAGAAAACGGGGAGGAGGCGGCATGTTGCAACCCAGGTTGGAACAGTCATTGTTTGTTCTCTCAGATATTGATTCATTCTAGCTCGTCTTTGCCCAGCCAGACATGGAGAGATGGGCTATGGAGCAGCAATTTGTCTAAGTAGCACGGCAGCCAAGCGCATGAACTGTTACAGAGACGCATCCCCCTCCTGCTGCTAGAACTCGGTGGCATCCCGGAACACAGGAGGGTGTGGCAGTCATTCTGCTGGAAAAGTGCAAGGGCACCCTTCCCAGACGACACCTTGCATATGGCGTGCAGGCACTGCAGTGTGATGGTCAGGAGAGCTGGGCTACAGTATGCCTTATGGAAGCTGCCCAGGTGGTGTTTAGTGATTGCTCAGTACATAAGGAGCTGGCCAGAGCTCTGCTTTCTTCTGTGGTCAGCTCCAACCAGCTGTGCATAACAATAAGAGCATCTCTGCACCCTGCCCCGACCCTCTGAACCCCTCAGGCTTTGTGCTTTTCTCAGACTAGATTCATCCCCCCTAAGCTCCTTAAATAGTTCAGAGTCTGTTTCTGTCAGGAACACTCACACTGAGTGGTACGGTACTCAGCCAGCAGTACCATTAATTGCAATGAGAATATGCACCGAGTAAAGGAGTACTCAGTGAGAGTCATGGTGGCAAATCCTGGTCTCAAATGAGCATTGCTTCCCATTCTTGGAGTCAGTGGTGTTCCTGGCACACTGCAGAGCAGCCCTGGGGATGTGCAAATAGTACCGCGTTAGGGATTTGGCTGGAAATGTATCTTTTTGGAGATCTTTTTGGAGATCAGATCATCAGGGACCAATTAGTTCAGGGACGTTCTCTGGCCTGTGTGATACAGGAGATCAGACTGGATGATCACAATGGTCCCTTCTGGCCTTGGAATCTCCGAACCTATGACAAACTGCTCGTACCTGTCAGATATTTAAAATGTGCAACATTACAGCAGACACAGTCATGAACTGAAAGAAGCTGAACTGTGTAGGGAAGGCCATCTTCGCCCACAAGTCTGGTGTCAGGGGTATAAGTCAAGCGTAGATAGGAACTTGGCCCCTCCTAACCGGTCTAAGTGTTCCTCCACCTGGGGCATGGGATAGGCATCGAAGCATGAGATGGTATTGATTTTCCAAAAGTCAATACAAAAATAGGTGGTCCTGTCTGGCTTGGGACCAGGACAAATGGGCTCCACAATTCACTCCTTGACTCTTCTTCTACCCCTAGCTCTAGCATGGTGTCCCACTCTTTCCAGCTCACCTCCCACGTCTTCCTCTGGAGGGGCTGGTGGGTGTCACAGACTTTTTGGCCTGGTAGGGTGGCGATATGGTGGTGCATGACCTCAGTCTGTCTGAGGCAAACAGACATCTGGGAATGCCTGCAGGACCTGTTGCAGCTGTTCTCACTATTCAGGGTTCAGCTCGGCCCCCATCACAGCCAGTCCTGGCTCTAGGGGCCTGTTGACTAAAGGTCCCAGCTTGGGTTCCAGGGAGAAGGGGGTGACGAGCAGGCCTTCCCTCGCCTTCCAAGCCTTTAGCAGTTTAATGTGGTATATGCAGGTTTCCCACCTCTGGCCTGGCAGTTGGATCTTGTAGTTCACTGGCCCCACCTATCTCATGACCTCGAAGGCCTCTTGCAACATATCCCAGTGCTGGCGGTCGTTCTTCATAAACTTTTGTAACATCATTTCTAGCATTTGATTGAAATATTCTACTAGCCCATTGGTTTGGGGGTGGTAGATCAAGGTCTTGAGCTCTCAGATATTCAACAAGCGGCTTAGCTCAGCCATGAAGCAGGACATCATGTTGGTGCCTTGATCAGTTAAGATCTCTTGGGGAATCCCTACCCCGGTGAAGATCTTCACTAGTTGAGTGGTGATTCTGGGGGCCGTGGTTGTCCACAAGGGCACAGCTTTGGGATATTGGGTGGTGTAATTGATGATAACCAGGATGTAGCGGTTCCCCACCCTACTCTTTTCTAGGGGCTCCCACCAGGTCTAGGTCAATATGTTCAAAGGGGAACCCCACCAAGGGCAGGGGGACGAGGGGTGTTTTGGGTACCCCTTTTGGCGCAGTCCACTGGCACTCTGGGCAAGAAGCGCAGTAGTTCTTACCTTCCTGATGGATGTCTGGCCAGAAGAACTGCCAGGCCACCCTCTGGAGGATCTTTTCCCTCCTGAGGTGTCCTGCCAGGGTACTGCATGGGCCAGGTGCAGGAGCTGCATCACAGTCTTCGTGGAACCAGCAATTGTAGGAGGTCCTCCTGGAGCTGTATGTCTTTGACCACCCGATAGAGGTGGTGTCCCCAGATTTCAAAGTGGAAGCCAGGCACTGTCTCCCATCTCTTGGGCAGGGGTCATTGCTTGATCCCAGGCACTGCTGAGTGTAGGGTCCTCTCTCTGTTCATAGACAAAATCGCCATCGCCACCAAGTTCCATCTCTGGGTCTGCCACAGGGCTCTCATGTGTGATCCTGCTGGTACCCTGAGAAGTGCTTCTGACAGGGGCCTTTCCTTGTCCCCCCTCGGGTTTCAGTGACTATAGCCCCTTAGGAACTCTTTGAATCAGGGCCAATCGCATCTCAGGATCACAGGGTAGGCCAGTCTGGGGGTGACACCAACCTTGAGGTCCATGGTGTGGGGAGTAATCTCCATTTCAGTCCTCATGGTCGGGGAGTGCCAGATGTCCCCATGGATGCACTGCAACTGTGTCCGAGCCCCTGTCAACTCAGGGTTGGGAATTACGCTGTCTCAGATGAGGGTCTGGCTGCATCCAGTGTCCACCAGGCCTTGTTTTGGGGTCTCCTTCATGCTTACGGGGGCCCTGAGAGACTCGTGGTCCCTCTTCTGTGCCTGGAGGCTGGCTACCAGCACCTGGCCGAAACTGCAATCCATATATGGGCAGTCGCAACAAAAGTGTCCCTCCTATCCATGTTCATAGCACTGGTCCTGGCTTCCCCCGGCAGGTGCATCTGTCCTCGGTGGGAAGATTCCCTCCTGTGGGACCCCTTCCTTCCAGGTTGGTCCTTGGCCAACTGAGCCCCTCTCTTTGGAGTTCCGACTTGGGGGCTGGTCACGGAGGAAGTGTCGTGCACTCCCAGGCCCACCGCCAAGGGGACTTTCTTAGGCTGCTGCCTCTTTCCCCTTCAGATGTCCGACTTGGGGAGCCATGGCTCATGGGTCTTTGCTGCCATGTAATCCTCCATTAATGTGACAGTGTCGGCAAGGGTCATCAGCCAACGCCGCTGTACCCATCCCCGTCTCCCACCAGATGGTATCTGAGTAAACTGCTTATGGACCATTGCCTCAGCGACTTGGGCCCCGAACACTCTTCTAGCTCCAACCACTGCCACACCCCGTCCCAGAGACACTGGGCTACCACCTCTGGCCTGTCCCTTGCTGGATACTGTTCTGGCGAAAATGCTGAAGGTAGGACACAGGACTGATGCCTGCCTGATCTAGGATCGTGGCCCTCACCTTCCCATTCTCTGGGGCCTCCCATGGGTCTAAGTTCCAGTATGTGAGCTGGGCTGACCCCAGCAGGTAGGGGGCCAGGAGGGTGGCCTAGTGTTCAGGTGGCCACCAAGTGGTGGTGACTGCCCGCTCAAAAGTCACCAGAAAGGCTTCTGGGTCATCCCTGAGCCCCGTCTTCGTGAGTTGCACTGAGAGGTGGGTGGGTAGGGGGGAGATGGTCCTCGGGCTGTAGCAATCTGTTGCATCAGCCGCTCCAGCTGAGCCTGGTGTTGGTCAGCCAGCGTGTACACCAGCTGATGCTGCTGGGCTGTGATCTGTTGCGCCTGACACTGCTGCTGCGTTGTCTGTAGTTGTTGGTTCTCTAGGAACCACGTCAGCAATTTGTCCGTCTCCGTCTTACTCCGCAGCAGTTAGCGTGGGGAGGGGGGGACCTGATGATTGCTTCGGGTGGCTTCCACTCACATTGATCCCTTTTAGCAGGTACCGACCGCTGCCCGCATTCTCTGCCACGTGCCACAGGGCACGTATACCCCACTGCCCAAAAGAGGGCAAAGCGGGGGAAGCCTTGTGGTCAGAGCCAGTGGCAGCCCTTAAGTTCAGGGCCAGGTGTTCCAGTGGCCAGAGTCAGCAGCGGCCCTTAGGTTCAGGGCTGGGTGGCCTAGTGGTCAGTGAAGGGAGGGGGGCGTGCCCCCAGGGGAAGTAGATGGTGGCCAGGGTAGCGGGATCCAGACCATGCCTGCTTTACTGGGTGCCAGTCCAGGGCCCTGTCAGTGGCTTGAGGTTATCACGGCGACCGCAGGGATCCAGCTGAACTGTGCTGTCTCTTCAAAGGCCATTCAGCAGCCTTCCTCCTGGGCCACTTCCCACCCCAGTTCCCTGAAGCTTCTCTCCAGGCATCTCCTGGGTCCACAACTCCAGCAGCGGGTGTAGCGACCTGAGGGCCTGGCTTCCATGGAACATCATTGGGACCTTTTGGCTCCCTGGCTGGAGCATCTACCATCCGTCCTTCCTGCTCAGCATCCCGCCCCGAGTGAGCTGGGCTACTCCCTCTTATACTGCAGCAGCATTTGAAGCATGCCTAGCAGCAGTTGGGGGGTGTCTGTGGCTTCTAGGGCCATGAGTATGGGCTTAATCCTGTCGCCTCCAATGTGGGGCTGGTACACCCCATCACACAGCTCCTCTGAAAATTAGGCCTAAGAGGACCAGCAGTGGCTGGATGGGACAGCTTCATATAGCATTGAAGTTTTGAAGATCCTAGTGATTATGTAAACAGGGTTGCAAACCGTCCATAAATTTACTGACAGTCAGTAAAAAAAATGTATACTTTTAACACTGTCAGTAAATCCGTAAATAAATGAAAATGTCCGTAACATTGGTAGAAATAAAACTATTGTACTTTGACATAAATTGTCATCTTTCAGAACCACCTCCTATATCACAAAACAACACTGATCATGACTTTATCAATTTCCGGTTTTCTATTATTGCACACACCCAAAGAACCCGACTGATCACTTAACTGCATCTTAAACAATTGCATAGTTCTGAATTCTTGTGTAGAGGATATTGCGAGCGAGTATGCACTTTTGTGACATTATTGTATTGTTTATGGTATATTTAGTGACGGCAGTAAAAGGTTTACCGTGTCAGTAAAGAAAATCAATTTCAGATCTTCATGTCAGTAAAAACTAAAATGCAAGGTTGGCAACTCTGTAATGTAACCAAGTAAGGCACGAGTGCCAGAAAACTTGTGCCCCCTGACAGCCTATTAAAAAAAAACATTAACAGCCAAAATCTGCTTTGAAAATTCCCCTGTTTCCTGAACAGCTTAAACCAGCCAGCCAAAACCCCTGAACGAGCTTTGAAACTCCCTGTGTATGAATCTACACTAGATACCTCCAGATTCAAGGGTATTTGGGAGGATACTGGAAAAAATAAGACTGCATACTTCAAAAGGTTCACTTTCATAATATATTGTAAACAGTGGTAAGCTGTGCCCAAGCGAAAGCAACCTAGCGATTCAGAGGTCTTGAACTGGAGAAATAATATTTTTCATATACTGATATTAAAAATGTCTAACATAATAGTAAAGTGGGATGTTTGGATCTAAACATCAAAGGGACCAAAATTGCATAAAACAGTAGGGAGATAACGAGAGGGTGCAAAGAAAGGTTCATTACACAAAGCTTATCTCAAACTCTGAAGATGAAGAGATGAATACAAGTTCTAAGAATATCAGAATTTTATTCCTTTACTTAAATCAACTCTGTAACCTTTTAACTAAGAACGAGGGTGTTGACCATATACTATCCAACGAGAAGCACTGCTGTGCCGTCCCTCACCATGTGTATTGCAGGGTCGGGGCCTAAATCTTTAACAACACGGTTTTATTCTATTTAGTGAGTTTGTTACCCAGTCCTTAGACAAGATACGTTTTTCATTGCTTCCTTTTAAGTTGTTTGGATGTTCTACAGGATTTTCTAATACACTTGGTTTGTGTCCAGGTAGTCTAGGCTTATAGCTTATCTACAAAGGAAATTTATACCAGCATAAGTGAGATGTAATTTTAAATTGATATAGTTATATCAATATAATGCTGTTTGTGGCCATTCTTAGTCTGGTATAAAATTGCCTAATGGTTTAAGCTTATGTCACATGGGAAGTAGATTACACTAAACCAAAGAACACCATTCTTATACTGGAAAACGGTATCCACATGGAGGTTTATACCAGTAGATTGGTTTAACTATACCAATAGAGCTGGGCTAAATTTTTTTGGATGAAGTTTTTCGGTTGGTTTTTTTTGGGGGGGGGGTGGGGGGGCGGGGGGGTTTGAAGAAAAATCTATAATTTGGTCAACTGCAACATCTGGCAAATTTGTGTCAAATTTGTGTTTCAGCTGAAAAAGAAAAGACGAAAAAGTCAGAAAAGTCCAATGGTTTTTTTTTTCAATTCAAAATGACATTTCATGTAGAATTGTACTTCCATTTTATGAGTAAAAAAGAAAACAAAAAAAACCCCACACAAACAAAACAAAACCTTTTGTTTCAGGTCAAATAAAACATTTTGTTTGACCTGAAATGATTTTTTTCTGCTTTTTCTTCTGTAAGCAAGATCTGAGCGACCCTCCCCTGCTCAGCAGCTGAAAGGGAGGGGCACTTAATTTGCATGGGTCGGTATTTTCCCGAGTACGGCGAGGTGTTCAGCATGATGGGAAATGGTCAGGCTGGTTGGTTTTTGGTTACAAATCATGTTAGTGTTAACTGCAGGGGTGATGAAATGTTCTCCTCCAATTGTATGAACAAATGGCAGCAGAACTGTGTTTACCTTGTTCTGATGAAAAATTCACTGTCATCTAAACAGAGCTCCACACAGGTGGTGAACGAATGCTAGAGCACTGTCATAGGGAGGGCCTGAGGGGCCTTCTGCTGAGACTGCACCAGCCCTGATAACGGGCTACCATCAGGCAGGGGTTAACTCCCCTCTTATTGTTAAAAGGTAGAATTAATTATTCCTTTTGGAGTCTTTTGTTTTACTGAAAGCAGGGACATTGCTCCTGTGTCAGTAGAAGGTTTTCCCATGGATGAAAGCTGAGAGCTGAAAGTCACTAAGAGTGGTGAGGCCTGAAGGCGGTGGGAACCACCGCCATGGGAGCCAGCAGTGAGGACTCGGCAAGGCCTGGAGTATAGACTTTGGGGTGTTAAACAAGAGTGCCATAAGATTTGCTGATGCATCTTAAAGTGAGTAGCACATAGTGACGTTATAGAGGTTTAGCGCCATACTTTATCCTGAAATCCCATTTGATTGTGAGCATTAGTTCTAAAATTGTTATAATTTGTTCTTATTTATGTGGCACCAAAGTGTGCTAGGAGCGTTACAAACATGTGAGAAGACAGCTCCCTGCTCTGAGCATTTATAACCTAAGTAGACACAAAAAGGTCTGAGAAAAGGGGCAAAAACTATTCTGCATAAGGGGCTGAATTGATGCTTCCAACATACTGTTGGTTCCATGATTTTTCCAGTATGTTTGTTCTTGTTCCATCACTATAGCTTTGGGTGTGTTGGGCTTGTTGTTTAAGTAATAAAACAAAAAAGATTTTTAATAACCTATTATTTTGTTTGGCATTTTGAATCCAAAGTTCATATGCCGTTGAGTCTCTTCCATAATTTCTTTACAAACCTCAAAATACTTACATATAGTTATTTTAGTCTTTAAAATATGCCGCCTAAGTTGCTGTGTTGTGAAAGCTTTATGTCAGATCAGCACATTCTGGAGACACTTTATCTGGGGATGGCACACATCTCATAGGAATCTGGGGAATGTATGAGAACGTAGCGCCCATCTTCTTTTGGCCTGGGCTGATTCTCAGGGATGTGGAACGTGAAACGCTGCAGGAGGGTTGTGAAGAAGAGAAAGAGCTCCTTCCTGGCTAGCTGCTCGCCCAGACACATGCGGCGACCTGTAAAAGAGAGAGTGAGAAAGTAGAAAGAAGAAGACCGCAGAACCAAAATGGTAAGTATCTTCAATACATGGAAAGATACTGGAGCAAATTATTAAACAATAAATTTGTACACACCTAGAAGATAATAGGGTAATAAGAAATAGTCTGCATGGATTTGTCAAGAATAAATCATGCCAAACCAATTAATTTCCTAGTGGATGGGTGGAAGCAGTAGATGTGATGAACCTTGATTATAGTAAGGCTTTTGACACAGTTGTGTATAACATTCTTATAAGCAAACTAGGGATGTATGGTCAGGATGAACTTACTATAAAAGTGGGTGTACAACTGGCTGAAAGACTGTACTCAAACAGTAGTTATCAATGGTTTGCTGTCATACTGGGAGGGCATATCTAGCGGGGTCCTGCAGGAGTCAGTCCTGGATCTGGTACTATTCAATATTTACCTTAAGGACTTGGATAATAGAGTAGAGTATGCGTATAAAATCTGCAGATGACACCAAGCTGGAGGGGTTGCCAGCACTTTGAAGGGCAGTTTAAATTCTGAATGACCTTGACAATTTGGAGAATTGGTCTGAATTCAACAAGATGAAATTCAATAAAGACAAGCGCAAAGTACTTCACTTAGCAAGGAAAAATCAATTGCACAACTACAAAATGGGGAATAACTGTTTATGTGGTAGTACTGCTGAAAAGGATCTATGGGCTATAGTGGATCACAAACTGAATATGAGTCATCAATGTGAGGCAGCTGCAAAAAAAGCCAATATGATTCTGAGGTGTATTAACATGAAAGTTGTATGTAAGACATAGGCAGTAACTGTCTCTTTCTACTCGGCACTGGTGAGGCCTCAACTGGAGTATTGTGTCCAGTTCTTGACACCACAATTTAGGAGAGATGTGGACAAATTGGAAAGAATCCAGAGGAGAGCAAAAAAAAAAAAAGATCAAAGGTTTAGAAAATCTGACTGGTGAGGAAATGTTGAATAGTCTGGGGATGTTTAGTTTTGAGAAAAGAAGACAGAGGTGACCTGATAACAGTCTTCAAATATGTTAAGGGCTATTATAAAGAGGATGGTGATCAATTGTGATCACGCCCACTGAAGGTAGGACAAGAAGTAAAGGTCTTAATCTGCAGCAAAGGAGATTTACGTTAGATATTAGGGAAAAAATTCTAACTATGTAGTTAAGCACAGCCATAGGATTCCAAGGGAGTTCATAAAGTCCCCATCATTAGAAGCTTTTAAAACTAAGTTGGACAAATACCTGTCAAAGATGGGCTGGGTTTACTTGGTTCTGCCACAGCTCAGGGTGCTGGACTTGAAGACCTCTCAAGGTCCCTTCCAGCCTACATTTCTATGATTCTAAGTCACTGAAGGAGCAGGACTCCCATCTCACAAACAATTAATTGAATCAAAGGATCTGCCGCACTGCCCCACTCTGCCATATCTCACTGGCAACTGCAAACACCTAATTCTAGAAAGACAGGAACGCATGTATGTCCATACTGCAACAGACCAGTGGTCCATCTAGTCCAGCATCCTCTATCGGAGAGTGACAAGTACCAGATAATTCTAAGGAAGGTCCAAGAAACCCCATAATGACCAGTTAATACTTGACTTATGCCCTTTATTCATTTTAAAAACAAAGACATTGGAGATTCCTTTCCATAGGGACGGCCTCTCCCAACTGCTCCTGTACTTGGATTTACCTGCAGAGAAAGGCAGGAAGGCCTCTCGCTTCACAAACTGCCCATTTGCATCCAGGAAGTGCTCCGGGTAGAACTGGTGCGGCTTCTCCCAAACAGTTTCATCCTTCAGCACTGAGGACAAAAACGCGATGATGGTGGTCTCCTAAACATTCCCATAAATGCCCCACAAAACAAAAACAAGCAGGTTATTTCAGGAGATTATAAACCACTGTTGACTTTACCATATGCTTCCTTTTACCCATAATCTATAGTGAAAGAAAAGCCAGGCAGTCTTCTACTGCTATGTTAATCAGATAATGGCACAACTTTCCATTGGAAAAGGCCTATCAATATAGTAAGGTTTGTGTATGTAAATGAGATTTCCACTTCCTTTAATGATATTAGCAGGACAATATTTCCTTCCACTCCTGAGATCTCCTTACACTTTCAAGCTAATTAATTCTGTATAATGAGATTCAGTTGACTCTATACAGTCGTATCTCTTAGTAGAAATGTGGCTGTCTGTGAGGTTCAGGTCCTTTAGAATAGCACACACCATAACCAACCAGGGACTAAGTAATTCAGGTCCTACCAGTATCCCTTCACAATCTGCATCTGGATGTGTTACTTTCCAGGGGCCACAAATGCTGTACCTTAGGGATGAAAAAGCCTTGAACCTCAGTGTCCCGGTATGTCGTGCGAGGCACTCCAGCAAAAATGACATCACAATAACGCTGAATTTCATGGATCACAGCATTGGTGTAAGGCAAGTTCACTTGGTCCTCCATCTCGGGCGGCCGATCCTTGCCAATCACTTTATCAACTTCCTCATGGACTCTTCCTGGAAATACAGGAACACTTTATATAGCAGGGAGAATAACAGAGTAGATACAATAGACTATTAAGGGTCTGATCCAATTGAAACTTTCCCATTAACTTCTCTTCTAAAGAGACCCTCTATCAACCCTTTATATTTAGCACTATTAGGCATTCCCATCCAAGAACAGGTAACATATATTCAGAGTAAATAAGTTTCCATGAGTTATATGTCTGTTAGACCCTTACACTGGCTTTATGCTTGAAAACTATTTTATTTAATTTATAAGAACAGTGACCAAATAGCAAGTGTGAAAAATTGGGACAGAGGGGTGGGTAATAGCTGCCTGTATAAGACAAAGTGCCAAATATTAAGATGGTCCCGACAATATCGGGCTGTCTGGTCACCCTAGTTATAAGCATTTCCATAGGACTCCCCACCACAGGAGTAAGCGCTTGAAGTGTAGTGTACATGTGTAAATACAAGTCCAAGGTAGCAATTCTAACTGTAAGACGTTCCTGGGACTCAAATCACATTTCAAACCTTAGGAAGAGCGCAGACTGTGGTGCAACCTGGAAGTGATATTTTCAACATTTGTAAATGGTGACTGAGAATCTAGTAAGGACAATGGAGTTAGCCAAGAGCTCGTCATGTACAGCCAGTCACTACTGCTATTAAATACCATTTAAACTTTCATCCATCACTTCTCAGATAACCTCCTGATGACTTCCTAAGTTTAAAGCTTGCTGAAATATTCATTGTGGATTTAGCCCTTTTATGTTTACAAATCATGCAAGAAGCAAGCCTGAATTCCCTCTAATATTTATATGTACAGTATTCACTGCAGGGTTTGAACAAGGAATTTTCAACCTCTGGGCTGTCTGTGACCTGTTAACTTTGACTCTTTTTAATTCACTATTACAGTGTGCCACATAGTATTCTCTTTTGCTCCCTGATTGAATGACTGGAACCTTTAAAACAGGAGACTATAATGGAGCAGCAAATTATCAGTAATGGACGTTCCAGTGCAAATTTGAAGAATAATTGGGCTACATTTCATGAGATTTTGGGGATTCTTTCACTGATACGTAATAGTGCTCCAAATTTTTCCTACTAGTGAACAGTAAGATCCCACAAATAGCAGCACAGGAAAGCTAGCCCTTGTATATTCACAATTATGTTTTTTCATTATTCAGCCAGCTGTACTCAATGAAGTATGTGAAAAATAAGCAGAAACGTTTTCTAAGCTATTCTGGAGAAAATTTTGCCCCGGAAGTGACAGAAGGAGTTTGCATCCTGAGGGCACATAGCAGAGGAAGACCTCTACCTTCACAGCAGCATAGGAAGTAGAGCTGCAAAAGATGGTTAGGCTATCAAAACACACTCCTTGCTAAAACATCATAATACCCATAGACCCTTTTTATATACAGGGCCCAATGCAGAGGGTCACCGAATGTAGGGTGATGCTCAAGTAGCATAGCTGATTCTACACTTGCTGGCCACCAGTGTAGGGGACGTGCTCAGGGAAAAAGGGCCTTATGGCTACTATTTTGTTGACACTTGAAGAATTCTAGTATATCGCAGAAGCACAATTTCCATAACAGGCACAGGGACAACCACTGTGGGGAGTGTGGGAGATATCCTCCCATCATTGTGTCTTCTTTATTTTCAACAAAATTCTCCCACCTGGTCCCCATCAACTTTTTTCCTGTGGTTGCACCTATGAGAAGTTGAACAGGTTTGTCAGTTAATCTAGGTGCTTCATGACTACCTCTCTTCATTGTTTCAACCAATTAGCCTAGTACTAAAGGAAGGTACACTTGTCTGGAATTTCGCAGATTAGCCGTAGAGCCTTTTTAAAACACAGTTACAGTATTTGCTCCTTCCACTCCTCCAGTATGGTATTTGATCTTAATGAGAGACAGAACAATTTTGTTAGCAGCTCAGTCACTTCATTCTTAAATTCCTTTGAATAGCTTGGAGGTAAGTCTCCTTGGAGCAGCAGTCTGGCAGTGTAAGAGAGGCAAATGGAGATTGGAGGTGGAAGTGAAAGGGGCCAAGCTTTTCAAAAGCGACTAGTGATTGTGGGTGACACCATTTTTAGGTGTCCATTTTGACATAACTAAATGGGATCTGGTTTTGGTGCCATTTAAATTTATGAGCTTATTCCATGGCCTTTTCTTTTGATAATTCTATCTCTGACAATGCCTTGTGTTCACTACCTGAAAATGTGTAGCAGAAGTAGATATCTGCCCAAAGGATTTCTGTTGTAGTGAGGACTGATACAAAGAAACTATTTAGCTTCTTGTTAATGTCCTTATCCTTCTTGATTGTTCTCTTTATTCCCTGGCAGTTCAATGGACCAACCAATTCTCCCAGACATCCTACTTCTGTTATACTGAAATAATTTATTTGTTTTCATGTCTTTGACTATGAATTCTTTACATTTCCTCTTACCTCTCCTAATTTCCATGTTATATTTTACCTCTTTACCTTCCTTTCTATTGGCATTACTTGGGCTGGATTTCCATTTTATTTTTAATAGTTTTTTGGTTTGAACAACCAGGATGCTACTTTAAAAACCCTACCGCTTTCCTCACTTCTGACTTTAGTACCTTTTTGACTAGTTTGTTCATGTTTCAAATCCCTCTTGAAAAACTTTGTGACCCAGAGCTAGTTTTTGGTATGATTCTTTCCCTACAGCTATTGAACTTAATTATATGTGGTGACTCTTAGTGTTTGAACAGTGTTTACTTCTTGAAGTAAGTCCTGTGTGGTATCAGGACTAAATTGAGTGTAGCGTCTCTTCTTGTGTTTTGGAGAAATAGTTGTTTCAAGAAGAAACTGTGTAAAAGGTCAAGAAAAGGCTTCTTCTTATATATCCCTGTAGTTTTATGCATGGTTGTAGTGAGTCATCTAGATTGGCATTGTCTGCTAAGTGAGATCTGAGCAGCAGTCTGGTGATGTAATAGAGGCAAATGGAGATCGGAGGTGGATGTGAAAGGGGCGAGGATTTTCAAAAGCAACTATTGATTGTGGGTGACACTGTTTTTAGGTGTCCGTTTTGACATAACTTAATGGGGCCTGATTTTCAGACAGTGCTGAGTAGCCACCCTCTGAAAATCCAGCCCTTTTAAGGTATCTGAAGCTGAAGTACCCAAAAGCTGAGGTGCCCCAAATAACTTTCAGAAATCTTTGCTAGGACATTTGTGGCCAACCCTGAGAGACGGAAAACTTAGCAAGGAGCTGTAGGAGCCACAAGATGTTCTCAACAGGGGGGACAGCGGTGACCGTAGCTGTGGGTGTCTATGCACACACTGGAATCTTTAACAAGGTCTTTCCCTCTCCTCATGAATTTTTTATTTCCCTCACCATACACAGTGCTCCATTCTTGTGTGGAATTATCCTCTCCTCATTGCTGAAGTTCAGCCCAGTAGTTAATGCGACTGTATTCCAGGAGTTCACATCCGAAAGACAAAAGCACCAGAAAGTAGAAAAACACTGGAAACTTGTCAATGGGAGGCGCAGGGTGAGAGGAATCCATCGCCCTCCCAACCTGCATCACTTACTTTGGACATCAGGATAGAGAAGCATGTAGAGCAGTGCCCAGCACAGGGTCACAGTGGTTGTCTCAGTCCCAGCACCAAACAGGTCAAAAATGGTAAAGATGAGGTTGTCCTTGCTGAAACTGCTTTCGGGGTCCCCCTTAGCCTGAAGGAAATAAAAATAGGCTTGTAATACAACGTGGCAGTTTGTTTTTTAAATTCACCCTACTAGCGAGGAGCCGAGATTTGGGTGTATAATGCATTTTCCAGATGTAGGGCTCTGATTCCCTGTTGCCCCACACCTTGTGTGATAATTTACACCAGTGTAACGTGGCGGAGGACACCAGTTCGGAAAGGGGGCATTGTACACTGCCTTTGAATGGTGGCACACGTTTATACAAGGTATATACAAGGGCAGTGGAGACCCAGGCCCGCAGCTCTGAAAATCTTCTTAGTGAGGATCAGAATTCAAAAGACGAATGAGCTACAAGATTCTTCCTGGACTGAGAAGAGCTAAACAAATTGGCAATTCATGCATTGATCAAAGGCAGAGTCACTAAGGCTTCATGAGCTATGGGAATGAAATTTGAAATAGTTTCATCTTATGCTCAAGGGTCTTAATTCTAGATTTCACAGAAGCACAAAAAAGGTTTAAAAAGACTGTATCATGGAGCCATTTCAGTGTAGTAAGTATACCAGGTATGTGGCTTTAGATACTGTACCAATTCCTATTCAAGGTTCTTGTGGGCAGAAGTAGTGGATCTGTAGAAGGGATTTGGCTGAAGAGAAGGCAATTGCATAGCGGATCACAATTTGGAGGATGTGTTGGTGGTATGAAAGAAGACAAAGAGAAAAACAGGGAGAATTAGATGAGCCAGGCATTTAGACTGCCATCACTGGAAGAGCACAGGTTATAGGAGTGATGAAATAGATAATATGTCCAAGATGTAATGCCTATTGTGAAAGACTTTCAAGGCAAGGACAAGAGGTTTACATGTGACATGGTCAACAGGAAGGAACCAGTGGAGTGGAGGAAGAAGCAGCAAGATTTGAAATTGGACATGTGCAGGGGGAGAAGGAGAGGGAGGATTCAAAGAGAACCCCCCCTTTATGATCCTGGATGAGCAGGAAGACGGGAGAGATGGTTTTGGAAAAAAAATACAAATCTCATTTTTAGCTACGTTAAACTTGCGTTGTGGACAAATCATCTAGGAAGGAATGTCCAACAGACTGAGGTACAGGACTCCTTCGAGAGAAGTGGCTCAGGAGAGCAGAGGTTGATTTGCTGGACATCAACCTAGAAATGAAAGTTCCAACTGTGCAAGCAGATAAGGTTCATTAGAGCTACAGGGTACAGGAAGTGGGCAAGAGCAGAGGCTTTAGGACTTGCACAGACAGTGGAAGAGCAGAGGAGGGTCCACCAAAGAGGATGCTGAAGGAATGGCTGGGGAGATACCAATAGAAGGAGAACCACGAAAATCAAGAAAGGACAGGATAGCAAGCAGAACCATGTGTTCAGTGGTACTGAAAGCAGCAGAGAAGTAAAGAAAATAAGAATGGGTTTATAGTATAAGCTATGAGATTTGGCCAAGAGAAGGCTACTGGCAACTCTTCGATATCAGTACATGTCCTATAATTAGTGATGTGGGGGCTTTTGGTCTCTTTTCATGGTGTCATTGGTGTTTACTTGGCAACAGCGCCACGGTTGGGCTTGGTCATATCACTGGGCATCAACACCTCACTCATGCCTTCCTGCCACATCTCTCTGCACTGGGTGAGGAGAGCAGGTTGACAGGAAACCCCCCAAAGATAGATGAGATTGTAAAACTTCACTAGTATTGGCAGGGCTGCTTTGCTAAACATAGGTAAGTAAATAATAGAAGGATCACACAGAATAAAGCAAGTGACACTCTAAAGTCTGCAGGACCAGGATGGTGGCTACTTACATATTTATACAGCACTCAGCAAAGTGGGCCCTTGATCCTGATGCAGACCTTAGGGCTACCTCAGTGTGAATAATTACTTCTAACTGCATTTTGACTGGCCTTTTTCACACATGCCATATACCGCTCAACTGCGAGTAAAGTACTATTATTACCGAGATAAATAATAGGCAGGGAAAACAAGGTGAATTGTTAAATACCTAAGCACCCCATTTTTAAGCTGAGGTTACACTTAAATCCAGGCTTCCTTAGATACACTGAACCTTTCTTTTCCATGTGCCCTTGAGTGTAAGGGAGCAGGTGGCCAAGGATCTTGAGATTTACTTCCATTCACCTAGTGCTTCTGCATACATGGGCTGGCATGTTGACCTGACTTGCACTGGAGAACAACAGCCCTGTGCTCCCTGCTGCATTCACTCAGGTGAAAGGACCTGAAGGATCACGGGGCTCAGCGTAACAGATGGGTTGCTCCACCACGAGTACACGAATCCAAACAGCAAAATATGACCCCACAAGGATCCATGTCTGTCTCCCCCTACCTTTTCTATCTCCTCCAGAAAAGCATCAATCAAGTCTCTGGTAAAGGCTGGATCCCGTGTCTCCTGGTGCTCCTTCACAATCTCCCTTAGGATGTTAAAGCTATCAATATAGGGTTGGAAGACATTATTATGCGGCCCAGGAATATGCACCAACCAAGGCATCATGTTCAGAATCTAGGATGAAAGAAATGGGAGAGGAAAAGCATTAGATCAGGAAAGTGGGTCTCAGATATTCCATGGGGAAAGAGGTGGCACTGGGATAGAATGTCCCCACAGGCCAGCTCCCCCACTTCACACTACACTGGGTAAACATTTTGAGGCTCCCTACCTTTTTCCTTCCAACATGCAACACAATGTGTTGTGACCAATGTTGCCTGCTAATACATTAACCATCTG
The DNA here is from genome assembly GCA_007922155.1 of Mesoclemmys tuberculata. Taxonomy (NCBI): domain Eukaryota; kingdom Metazoa; phylum Chordata; order Testudines; family Chelidae; genus Mesoclemmys; species Mesoclemmys tuberculata. The sequence continues at coordinate 80,492,034 of ML675616.1, read as the reverse complement.
ACTAACCACCCCGGTAGTATACACCTTCCTCAGTTCATACTCCTGTTAACCTCACATCTGCATGACAGTGGCAACAGGAGAACAGGGAAAGGGTGGGCAGCTGGGGGAAGATTATTGTCAAGACTTTTCTTATTGTTTCGGGTCTCTAGGAAGACTTTAAATGTTATAAATACTGGCTCTGATGCTACGGTCCTTGCTCAGGATAAATGCCGCCGATGCTTATGGGCTTGGCTCAGAATGATTTTCTACTCTTTTTTTTTCTCTGATCTCTCTATTAAGCGTGAGGGGCAAGGCCTCTGTAAGGGCAGAGTTCCTTTGAAGGGCTGGTTTTCTAGAGGAAAGTCAGTCTGTCTCTTGCCCTTCCCTGGTCTTGGTTGTACTAATGGGACAGTCAATTCTTTTGTAAGAATGTGTGTGTGATACACAAGACAGTAGTAAAATACAGTCTGCTAGTTAGCATCTTGCAAAAATCACATCCAGCAAAGTAACTTGTGCTCACAGCTGGGGGAAGTGGGAGGTTTGAGATACCTTCCTTCCCTAAAGAATTTCCCAGAGTACTGTGACTGTATTGAAAAGCAGTAAAGTCTTTTTTTAAAATTTTTTCTTTAAAGTTTTAGATGTTCTGTTCAGAAAAATAGCTACAAATTAGGAAGCATCTCTAAACTATCCCAGGCTCTCCATTCATCAAAACTGGCCTGGAAATCTCCCAATAACAAGCTTTCCTTAGAAAAATTTCCTGTACACCTTTGGGTGTTGACAAAAAAATACTACGAGAGCAGCCTATCTCCAGGCATTTGAGAAGTCCCACTTCCTGCCCTAGATAACACAGAGAAACACAAGGGAAATAGCCATACACACACCCTAGCCAGAAAGAATTTGACAGGTTTCAGGAGATTTTTGTTTCATCCAAACTGGTTCATAATGCCTGCATCAAAAGCACCATGGCACTTTTGTCTAAAACACTGTATGGAGTGTGGTTTCTTCATCCCCTCTGATCCACCAGTGATTCTTATTAAGCAACAAAGAGGTTTCATTTTTACTGACAATCAGATTTTTATGGGCTACCTGAGACATCAATCCAGCTCCTATATTGAAAGCCTCTTCTATCAGGTGTAGCATCCTCAGGAATTTCTCATTGTTGTACTCAAAGCGGTTGCCAAAAGCAAGGGAGCATATTACATTACCTACTGCGCTGTTTACGAGGAAGCGTGGATCAAAAGGACAGCCTAAAAACGATACAGGGAGCAACCCAAGAGATTAGGAGGCATGCCATGATCACAGCTTGCTACTATCTAGGGACGTATTCAATCAGACCCTCTACAGGAAATGCACTGTGCCTTGCTGTTAGCTGAATGCCCTCCACAGTGGCTGGATCATTTCCACATGCAAGCCCGGCCTCCTCCTCCACTGCCTCTAGAATCACTCATCTCGCAAGGTACATGTACCCTAATCTTGAGAGCATCAGTATGAACCCACCCCCCAAGCCCTACTATATGACTAGAGATATGAAAGTTTCCAATCTCCCCAACTTACCATGTTTAGAACTGAACGCAGCGCATAGACATCTAGCTTCCTCGGTCACTTGCTGATCCAGGGATCTCTTCCCCAGCCCAAAATTCCTCAAGGTGCAGAGAGCAAATTTCCTCAGCTCCTTCCAACCACGGCCATATCTCGCCATCATGAGCCCTGGAGGGTTTCAAAGAAATACTAGTCAATTAGTAGCCTGTTTTCCTTGGCCCGCTGTGCTGCAATAAAAGGGAAAGGGTTTGTTTTGTTGTATTAATTGACTCTTTTTTGTTAATTTATTTCCCCATTAACTGTGCCACTGTGTACATGACTCACGAAGGTGATACTTTTGGGGAGAAATGGGCTTGGGTCCCTTGGGAAGCAGTCTGAGCTTGAGCAATATGTAATGGGACTGTTGGCCCCTTAGTGAAACTTAGTGGGGTTTTTGGTTGGCCCCCTCCCAATACCAAAGGAAAGGGAAAGGGGTTGATGAGAAATCAGGACCCTGAGACTGACGCTCTTAGGCCGATGCGCCAGGTCAGCCTGATTGACAGGGCAGACAGGCAAATGAGGGAGCCAGGGGGCTGGTGGGTCCTGTCTCTGGGTAAACTGGAGCTGCCTGGGCAGAGCAGGACCAAGTTAAGGAGAAAACCACACCCAGAGCCACAGCAGCTGGAGCCAGAGCGAACCAGAGAAGCAGCCCAGGGAGCTGAGCTGGAGGCAGACGCAGCCTGGAGCCAAGTGTGGTGAGCGACTGGAGAGAGCGAGGGGCCTCTGGGCAGAGGTCCCAGCGCAGGGAGACGCTGCCAGATGAGAGGCTTCACTTGCTGGACTTGGAGGGGGATCATGACTTCGACGGGGGGGCTGACATAGGGAAGAAGGGTCCTGCTGCTTGGAGCCTGAGGGCATGTGACCACCGCCAGAGCAAGTCTCTGACCCTCAGCGTCCCTGTAGCACATCCAGGCCTTGGAAAGGAGGCCTGGGACATGTGAGGAACAGACTGTGAGCTTCCCTTACATCCCAGAGACGCTATGGGTGGTGTCTCTGTGCCTGTGGGAGCAGCATCTGGTGTTTTCCTTTAACCTTTCTCATGTCTTCCTTATTTTTTAAATGGGTGGCTGTTTAATACCTGGTATCTGCTTTGAACTATAAGCAATGATCAGTGGGCCAGGGGGGTGTCCAGTGCAGAGAGAGTACCCCGGAGTGGGGACACTCCAGCCTCTGTCCTAAGTGACCACGACAAGATTGGGGGTCGAGCCCCCCAGGAATCCTGGGCCCAGCCTTGTTGGGGTTACAAGGACTCTGTCACACAGGGGAGTGGAGGGGGTCCTCGAGGTCAGGCAAACCTCTGGGTAAAGGGAGTGGGAGCAAGGATTCCGATCCTTTTGCTAGCCAAATTCCACGGGAGTAACGTATAAGCTGGGAACGTTCCCAATGACAGCAGAACCATTCCCCGGCTTAAAAATAGTTCCCAAAACTGCTACATGGGCCAGAGCTGGTACTTCAGCTTTTTGGGACTTTAGGTGCTGTCTCTCTGTGAAACCAGTGGCGTATCATGGGTCTCTGGTGCCCGGGGCCAATGCTTGCATTTGCACAACCCCCTGTCAGTGACAGCAACGCCCTGCACAGGTTGGGGGGTTGTCTGTGGGCCCGTTTCCTGCTCTCTCTCACTCCCCGAACAGCTGCTATGGGGGTGGCAGGGGTGGCTGGAAGCAAGAGTGACAGGGGGAGATGCTCCCAGGCTGCCTGGTGGTGGGGGTGATGTGAGGGGTCTGCCCCAGAGCCTTGTCTTGGGTTGGCTGGGTGGCCACTGCACAGCCAGGATTCCCGCGGCTCCCTGGTATCATTACACCAAGCACAGAGGTGGAGGGGTCGAGAGGACACTTGCTCCCTCCAGAGCGGAAGCCCTCAGCTTCTGGAAGGCTTGAGCTGGCGTGGGCAGGGATGTCAAAGCCTGGCGGCTCCTGGCTACCTGCAACAGTGGGGGGCGGCTCCTCCTAGGAGGGCCCGGCTGGTGCCCCCCCAGGCCAGCTCCCAGAGGCATGGCCCCTGCCTGCCCTCCCTCGTTGGTCTGCCACTGTGTGAAACAGGTTTTACAATAAGTTTATAATGACATCTGGCCTTTGAGTCTCTTGCTGTGGCAGCCATTTTGCTGGAAAGCAACATTGTGGCACCAGCAGCCTGGGGCAGCTGCAGAGAAGCCAGTGTCAGGCTGTAAACCAGTTTCTATTCCCCTGTAACAACCATCTCGGCAATCAGATTTAACATATTCCACCCAGCAGCAGGCAGTGGTGTCGGTGCATGCACACTGTTCATCATAATGTACATAATGTACCTGGAAGGCAGAGCCATGTTATTTGTGCACCCCAAGAAGTGATGTGCATGGAGGAGATGGGAAATTTAGCCTGGACTATAAGAAGCTTTAGCTGCTTGAGGGACACTTGCCTTCACAGTTTTTTCGAAAGCCCAAGTGGTCAAATAAAGAAAAGGATGGTCGGTCAGCAAAGTCCTCTGATTTCTGGACCAATGCTTCCTTTACAGCTTCTAACCCAGACAGCACGACCACATTTTTCCATCCAATCTGAAGAGAGACGGTCGTTCCAAATGTCTTACGGAGCTGCCAAGAAAGAGGGGAAAAGAAAACAAACAAAAAGAAACATAGAATTAAAGAGAGAAAAAATAGTTCCAAAGGACTGTAGCCTAAAACGAGAAACACTGTAGCACGGTCTGTGGAAGATAGAGCGCACAGGTTAATGGGTGGGCTTTGACTAGAGAGTGCTTAAACCCTGTGTATCCCCAAGAGGGAATATTCCCTAATCTGGTAGGATGGATCCAGTTCAGCACCACGTCTTCTTATCTCATAGACTCATAGACTCATAGGTCAGAAGGGACCAATAT
>ML675616.1:80380635-80417630 GCA_007922155.1 Mesoclemmys tuberculata | reverse complement strand
GGGAGAAATGCAACACCCAGCCTCGTGCACAGCATTCATATACTTGTGCTTTTATCCCCCTTTCCTCTCTTCTATGGGATTCTCAAATACTTATCAGAGTTTTCAGGACGCCTTAACTCATCCTATTCCATATTTTCACTAGGCTTTTATTCAGAGCTTATGGGCCAGATCCTCAGCTCCTTGTCTGGCTCCTATGCAGCCCTCCTGTAGTGCAAAGTGGCCCTAAAGATGCCCCAATAGAGCAGCTGCAGATTCTACCGATGAAGAATCCTTGGCAGGCAGAGGCAGTTCTACAACACCCTGCTTTTCTTCCCCCTCCCACACTTACAAAAGGGGGCAGCCTAGGGGCGGGAGGGAACATGCTGAGGGAACATCTAGCTCTTGTGAAACCTGCCTGGCAGAACAGCTCTAGCAGCAAGCGTAAGTTAGAGGAGCCCTGGAGCAGCTTTTAGTTTTGCTAAGGGCTAAACTGGCTCCTAGGACTGGAGGAGCACAAAGATGGCTTTAAATCACCTGTCTTTTTTCCCTGCGGTTCTGTGCCAAGAACTGGTCAGCCAGATCTGCTAACCCTATATATTTAAGCAGCAGATCCTTACAGCTTTGAGAGGGAAGAAGCCCTACTGTATGGGGTAAAAGGAGCAGCTGTTTAACAATTTTCATTATGCTATACAGGAGAAGGCAAGCCACACATCATCAGGCTCCAGCCTTGTACCCTCAGGTTAGAGCTTCCTTGGCCTGAGTAGCAGGAATCTCCACCTACAGCAAAACAGGAACGGCAGCAATGTACTGTAAAACTTTCCACTCTCCCAAACTAATACCCAAACATGGAGAGATGACATTGCCATTCCTCCAGCCAAAATACCCAGGAGGGTGGAAGCACTAGCAAGCTCTGGAGAAGACAGTAGTGGGTAAGAACGCCATGACCCACACATGTATAAACAAAAGTGAGGCATACACTGGGCCATTTGGAGAATCCCTGAAATCAGGCCACTAGCAAAGGCTGCAGCCCTACAACCAGAGTTCTGACCTGTACTGCATTATGCATCATCTTCTACATTAGAGCTCCTCTGGCTCTCTGGCCCCACACACTGCACATCAGGTGGTAATTTGCAGGACAGAGGCTGCTGGCTGGCTGTGGAAGGAGCTGCTCCTTAAGCTGTAATTCTGGGCTCCCTGCTCCTCTATTCCAAGAAGCAGAGGCCTCTGAGGGAAGTATGGGAACTGCCCACGAGTAAACAGCAATATTCAGATGGAAGAGAGGGCTGCTGGGCTGACACAGGAGGGGAACTAAAAAGGAGCAAAAACAGCCCTGCAGCTCAAGAGTCTGATGTGCTCCCTGTTCCCGCCTGTGAATAATGTCTAGGCCTTTCAGCTCCTTCTCTCCCCCCCATTCAAAATCAAACACTGGCTCCTCCTGAGCAGCTCCAGTCTTTAGCTCACTGGCTTCTCTATACTCCTTGAAGGGGAAGGGAGTGAAGGGATGAGAGAAAGAGGATCATAACCAACAGCAGCCCCTTGGAAGGAACAGAGGAGAATGGCCAATCAGCACTGCATGAGAATGGGCATGATTTGAGTGGGGAGGGCTGCATACATTTGGAGACCTCATTAATTGTATGGGGATACTGCATGAATTAAATGTTGGGGGCAGGCCAGGCAAGGACCACTCCTTCCCTCATCCTGGTGCTTCACAAAAAACCTAAATAGAGAAGCCTAGAAAGGGACCCCACATATACATGGCCCTAAAAGTGGAGCACTTTTATTGTATATCACACCATAAGCAGCAGAGACTTGTTTATGTTGTGGCATACCACAAAACATCAGTGCTCAATGTTCCTGTCCTTTGTCACACATTGTGATGGCGTATTTTTCACACTGGCAAGTTGGATGGTTGACAGGCATGCCTACAACTTCCCATGGGGAGCAAAGGAATGTTGGAGGAGGGGAGAGGTAGGGGCAGAGTTGGAAGGGAAAAGAAGTTGTCGAAAGAATCTTTTCCCCCCTCTCTCGCCCCCTAATCCTCCCCCTCACCTAAAAGGGCTTGTCACAAGCAAAGGCAAATGTCCTGGATCCACAATTTCCTTATTAGGGGAACTTCTAGAAAGAGGGGAGGAACAGAATACAATTATTATTATTTGAGCACCACAGCTGTACAAAGCACTTTATAAATCTAGGATGACAGATATCTGCCCCAAGGAACTTACAAAGGATCAAGCATGAAACTCAGACTAGAGTGCCCTGTGAGAGGGCATTAATATTGGAAAACTATGCAATTACTCTCTTCTAAGGAACAGACTACTAGTTAAGCAACTTGAAATTGAAAAACTCGCATGAAAAATAATTAAGGGCACATTAATGTTCACTGACTTCTGAAGTCTTAAAAAGCAAAGATCTAACTTTTGTCAAGGTGGATAAAAATAAATTATTTAAAAAATAAAAATATTACATTTAAAAAAAATTAAATTAGATACAGGGTTGTTTTTTAAAATAAACCAATTTAAAATTAAATTTGAAACTGACAACATATATTAAGGCCTAAACTTATATTCTATTAATTTAAATTAAATACAAAAATAGTATTAAGCAGTACATACTTGGTGAAGAAAGTACATATTTGCTTTTAAAGAAAGTCACACCACTGAACTGGCAGATGTCATTGGCTCAGCACCTGGAACCAGACTTTGTTGTAGTGCTAAACAACTTTTGAGAGGAGGAGCCAGGCTCTTTTGCAGATGCAGAAAGAATATCTTCCTCATTTCAGTTTATTCAATTCATTTACTAGTTAATTCAAAGTTAAGAAACCAAGTAGGAACTGAAAAAGCAGGAAAGATTGTCTACCTCTTCCAATCTACCAATAAGAACTAGATGTGACAGGATGAGATCTCCTAGTTCTAAAACCTTGAATGGCAAAGTGACCACAAACAATTAGTTCAATCCATTAACTATAGACCTACAGACAATACTTCCTTTCAATAAAATTAGATAGTTGTGCGTGTAAAATGTACTTTTATAAACTTTTTTATTTTTAAAAAAGTGCAAGTATCAAGCACATTTATTTAATACACTTCAAATGCTGTTTTTGTGCATTTTAATTGAATTTTAATTTCCATCCAAATAGATCTTAACACAAGTAACACGTAAAAATGAATCTAGTAAATAAGAGATGCATCATGCAACCATTTTCTAGCACCTAAAAAGTAAAAATAGAGAATCTGAATAAATGGAAGTTAAGCTATATATAACTGCTTAAATAAATGTATATAGATACAGTGTATCCACCTGGTTAGAAAAAAGAAGCACCAATTTCACTGTAAAGGTTATATTTAGTTGCAAATCAGCATATTTTAATGGTTACTAGCCCGAGAAAATCAACCTCCCTTTAGCAAAACTACTAAAAAGTACAAATGCAAAACAAGATAAACATCTATTATTTTAACCAAGGCTTCCTGGTTATTGATTTAAAACATGATTACAATCAGTAATTTAAATTGCTTTTATTTAAAGAATCCACCCTGATTATCATAAAGGAGCCAGCTCCATGTCTGTTCAAGTTTACAGAGTTGCAAAAGACACTAACAACACACTCTGCTAGACCATTATCCAGTTATTACTCAGCCACACCATCATTCATGTTTTATGGAAGCCCAAAAAGTAAAGTTTAATTAGAATTATCTTGATCTTTACTGTTTACGAAAAATTGACAATAATAAATATTAATGGTTAATCTTGTTTGAATGGCTATTTTTCTTTAACAGACGTCTAAGAATGTAAGAGTACTAAAAATCAGAGGAGCTGAGATACACCAAGCCAGTCACATTGCAGAGTCCTAATACCAACCACTAGCCGTTTGCTGCTGTTGCACATATAAAATACAAAACCATTTATTAAATCTCATTTCCTTCATATAAAATACCACAAAAACCACTTTATAGTCACTTGCCTGGAGAAATAAGGAAGCTTTTAAGGCAAGATTTAAAGAGGAAGTGGCTGGGAAGAGAAATGAGTCAAGGAGGTGGGAAACAGCTTTAGTTAGATGAGGCAGTAGAAAGAACAGTTACTTACATGTAACTGTTGTTCTTCAAGATGTATTGATCATGTCCATTCCCAAATTAGGTGTGTGCGCGCACCAAATGCGCCGGTGCTGGACAACTTTCTCTGCTAGTGGTACCCACAGGAGCGGACTCTAGCGCCCCCTGCAGTGGCATACACAAATGCCCGCATATAGGTGCTATCAGCTCCCCTTCCCTCTCAGTTCCTTCTTGCTGGAACTCCGACTGAGGGGAAGGAGGGTGGCTGTGGAATGGACATGAGCAATACATTTCAAAGAACAGCTACAGGTAAATAACTGTTCTTTCTTCTTCAAGTGCTTTCTCATGTCCATTCCCAAATTAGGTGACTCACCAGCAGCATCTCTGGTGATTGGCACGAGTTCATGGACGTCACATTTGAAGCACCGCTCTACCAAAGCCAGCATCGTCCCAAGCTTGCTGTGTTAGGGCATAGTGGGATGTGAATGTACATACCTATGGCCAGATAGCTGCTCTGCAGATATCCTGGATGGGGACATGAGCTTGAAAGGCCGCAGATGAGGCTTGTGCTCTCACTGAATGGGCTGTCATGGGCCCTGGAGGCACGACTCCGGTCTGCACCTAACAGGCTTGGATGCAGGCCATAATCCACTTTGAGATAGACTGCAAGGAAACTGACAGCCCCTTCATCTGGTCCGCAATAGTCATGAACAATTATGTCAAATGACGAAAAGATCTGGTCCTGTCGATGTAAAATGCCATGGCCCATCTCACATCGAGAGTCTCTCTTCACTGAAGCTGTGAGGTTTGGGACAAAAAACAGCTAGGAAGATATCCTGGTTAGGATGAAAATGAGAGAAAAGATAGGAGTGGGCATAGCTGGACCGTGTCCTTATAAAATACGGTGTAGGGTGCTTCTGATGTTAATGCCCTGATCTCCAAAACTTGTCTGGCAGATGTAATAGTCACCAGGAAAGAGAACATCCAGGACAGGTATGTAAGCGAGCATGAGGCCAGGGGTTCAAAGGGTGGTCTGGTGAGTCTGAAAAGGACCATGTTCAAGTCCCAATGAGGAGAAGGCTCCCTTATTGGTGGGAAAAGCCTTTCTAATCTCTTAAGGAACCTGACCGTCATCTCTCGTGAAAAGATTGCTCTACCTTCCACCAAAGGGTGGAAAGCAGATATGGCTGCTACATGGATCTTGATGGATGAGAAGGCCAATCCCTCTTGTTTCAGATGGAGCAGATACTCCAAAATATCTGGGATCGATGCCTCCATCAGGGACACGCCACATTCGGTCATCCAGTTGGTGAAGCGCTTCCATTTAGCCCTATAGACCGATCTAGTTGATGGCTTCCTGCTTTCCAAGAGCACATGCTGAACTTGGATGGAGCAGGCCTGTTCCTCCTGAACTCAGCCATGGAGCATCCATGCCATCAGATGTGCGGTGCTCAACTCCGGGGGGAGTAAGCAACCTTGATCTTGAGACAGGAGGTACAGTCACAGTGGTAGGGTCCAATGCCTAAAAGCTCTAAAAAGCATCCCAAACCAATGTTGTCGGGGCCATGCTGGTGCTACAAGAATGACCCGTGTATTGCCCCTCTTCATTTTCAGGAGAGCTTTGCGGATTAGAGGTATTAGCAGAAAAGGCATACAAGAGACTTCCTGACCAGGAGAGGAGAGAGAAAAGTGTCTGTGATAGAGCCTGCACTGAATGCTTGATGGGAGCAGAAGCGATGGCACTTCCTGTTGTCCCTGGTGGCAGAGGTCCAGCTGGGGATTACCCCACCTTTGGAAGATGTGGGTCGCTACCTCTGGATGGAGGTACCACTCGTGGCGAGAGCAGAAGGACCTGCTGAGACAGTCTGCCAAAGAGTTGTTGACTCCTGGGAAGTGTACTGCAAATGTTGTGAGTGATGTGAAAGTCCCAGAAACTGACGGCCTCCTTGCACATGGCTGAGGACTGCCCTCCCCACCCCCGGTCTGTTGATATAGTACACAGAGGCCGTATGGTCCATGAGTATCTGCACCACTTTGTTGGTTAGACATAGCAGGAAGACTGTACAGGCTACATGAATTGCCCTGAGCTCCTTGATATTGATGTGCAGCCTGCAGTTCCCCTGAGGTCCACGTGCCCTAGGTCTTTAAGGAACCCAAGTGAGCTCCCAATCCCAGGTCCGAAGCATTAGAAATCAGTGTTACTGATGGCTGGGGAACTTCGAAGGACATTCCGAGGGCACCCAATGCGGATCTGTCCACTACACCAGGGAGGTAAGTATTTCCAGAAGAAGCATAAGTATCTTGTCCAAGTGGTGCCTGAATGGAGAATACACTGATACTAACCATATCTGGAGGGGTCTGAGGTGCAGTCTGGCATGGGAACCACATAGATGCAGACTGCCATGTGGCCCAGGTGGTTGAGGCAGACCCTCGCTGTCTTGAGGGTTGGGATGAAATGCGGGTTATAATCTCTGTCATTGCCAGGAACCTTTCCTCTGGAAAGAATGTTCTGGCCCTGGATAAGACCAGCATCACCCCAATGAACTCTATCCTCTGCACAGGGACTAATGTCGATTTTTGCTTGTTTATTAGGAGACCTATCGCCTGGCAAACGTCTCGGATCATCGTGATGCTGGCTTGGACCTGAGACCTTGACCTGCCCCTGATGAGTTAATCGTCCAGGTAAGGGAACATCTGCACCCCTCTTCTTTGGTGGTATGCTGCCACTATCGACATGGCCTTGGTGCAGTTGAAAGGCCAAAAGGGAGCACTACAAATTGGTAATGGCGGTTTGCTACCGTAAACCATAGGAATCGCCTGTGGTCAGGGAAGACTGCAATGTGAAAGTAAGTGTCCTTTAAATCAAGGGCAGCGTACCAGTCACCCAGATCCAAACAGGGAACAATGGTAGATAGGGAAGCCATATGAAACTTTAGCCTTCTGAGGTATTTGTTGAGGTACCTTAAGTCCAGGTTAGGCCTCAGTCCTCCCTTTGCCTTTGGAATCAAGAAATAACAAAAGTAAAAACCTTGGCCCTGTAGGTCCTGGGGAACCTCTTCCACTGCCCCCACCTGCAAGAGTGCTCGCACCTCCTGCTCTAGAAGCTGCTCATGAGAGAGGTCCCCGAAGAGGGACAGGGAAGGAGGGGAGTGAGGCAAATTGGAGGGTATAGTCAATGATCACCATACTGAGCACCCATTGATCCAAGGGTATGGTGGCCTAGGCCAGGAGTAAGTGGGCCAGGTGGGAAGAAAATAAAAGGGAGGCTGGATCTACTGGGAGAACTGGGAGGTCACTCCCGAGCACACCTTGAAAAGGCCTTCCTTCTGCCCCGATTATGGCGGCTAGAGCACAGTTGTGGGCTGGTGGATGACGAGCAGCTCTGATGTCTTTTACATCCTTTGCCCTCCCTCTTATGGGAGTCCCTGAGGGAATACTCCCCAGACTGCCGTTGATGCAGAAGCCTGAAGTGCCTCCTAGAGGAAGATGGGGTATAGACACCGAGGGATATCACTGTTGCCCTCGAGTCTTTCATGCAAAGCAGCCTGGAGTTCTGCTCAGCAAAGAGGGCCATGCTGTCAAAAGGGAGGTCCTGAATTGACTGCTGGACCTCTAACAGGAGGCCCAAGGACTGCAGCCATGATGCCAATCTCATCGACACCGCCATGGTCATTGTCCTGGCTATCAAGTCCATCACATCAGAATGCCCTGGCTACCATACTTGCTCTTCCATGATGGCCTCAAAGTCCTGTTTGGAGGAGGGGAACAATGAGTCCGCAAACGTTTCTAGCGACTGCCAGATATTGAAGTGATATCTTCCCAGCAGTGCCTGTTGATTTGCCACTCGTAGCTGTAAGCTAGCTGTAGAATAAATTGGTCGACTGAACAAATCCAGTCTTTTTGCCTCTTTATTCTTTGGGGTTGAGCTCATTTTCCCCATCTGTCCCTCTTGTTGGCAGCAGTGACCACCAGGGAGCCCGGTGCGGGGTGGGTGTAGAAGTATTCAAACCCCTTCACCAGTACATAGTATTTCCTCTCTGCCCTTTTTGATGCAGGGGGCAGGTGGTTTGCCAGAGCCTTGACTAATTTAACCACCCCATTATGCACCGGGGAGGACCACTTTACTGGGAGCCACCGAGGCCAGTATCCCAAAGAGCTCGTCCACTCCTCTATTTTAAGACCCAGGCGATCCTTTTCAGCAGGTCTTGGTACTGCTGACGAAGGACCAGCAACTGCCTCGTCTGGCAATGATGAGGAGGAGGCCGGTAGCTGAAGTGGTGGAGGGGCCTCTGCTCTGGGAGAGCTGGATTCCCCTGAGCTTGAGGTGTGTGAACCCTCATGGTTGGTCTCCATTTCCAGGGATGGTGCCAAACTTTGAGGGATGGAGGACTGCAGTACCGATTTTCCTCTCTTGGAATGGAACTGCGGAATACCTGAGGGAAACCCAACCAGTAAGATCACAGTCCAGGTCATTGACGCTGTGGCCACGCCCTCATTGGCGGCAGCACAGGGAATTTGGGCTTCTGCCTTGTATGAATAACCTCCTTCCTACCCAAGGAAGAGGTGTCACGTCCGATGGCCAGGATGGGGCCTAGTCTGAATATCTCACGATGCTGTGTGGAGCGTGTTGATGCTCCAGCACCCGTGAGTGGTATGGAGAGCCCAACCGATGGGCGTGCCGGGACCTGCTTTTGTCCTTTGGCTTTTTATATGGGCTAGGTGAGTGAGGCCGCAGTGCCAGGGAGACATGCCGTGAATCTGGCGACCTGCACCACTCCATGGCGGTGTTCTGCTTGGTGCCGGTCCTCCAGAGACTAACAGCGGGAGTCCAGTCTAACACTGTCTTGAGCTGGAGAGTGTGGTCTCGACTCCGGGGACTGCCTGTGCACCGGTGAACAGTAACTTGAAGATGGTGACTGTTGGGCAGATCTGTTCCTCGATATGTTGCCTGTTGGTGCCAGTGCCAAATTGTGGTGAGGTGGCCTGCCGTCCCTTGATGTCGGTGGCACAGGCAATGCCAGGAGGTCTTTCATTGCCTAGAAAGCCTCCAGGGTCGATGGCACCACCAAGCGGTGAGGGCCTCTACTGCTACCCAGAGTCAGTGGAGGGCCCAGTGCCGGGGTCAACACTCTCAGCGGCAAAGGACTCTTCTGAGGCGGGAAGGATTGGTGGCCCGACATGGGTCTCGCCTGGTCCCCTTTAGTCTTTTCCACAGGGGAGCATCCCTGCTCCGTGCAAGTCTTCTTCAGCCTCTTCTTTGGTACCGGAAATGGTGAATTGTGCTGAGACGAGGAAGAGGGTGCCAGAGGAGCACTGTGAGCTGAGGCCATTGTGCTCAGTGCCGAGTCCAATCTGCCAGGCTCTGACACTGGTCTAAGTGCTGACTCCATCAGGCTGGCCTTGAGATGAATATCTCATTTTTTCTTAGTCTGAGGGTGAAAACTTTTACAGATTTTGCACCTCTCACCGACGTGCACTTCCCCCAGACACTTTAAACAACTTTGATGCGAGTCGCTCCTCAGTATAGGCTTCTTACATAAAGTGAAGGGTTTAAACCCTGGGGAACAGGGCATGCTCCGACCCTGGGATTTTAACAACTAACAAACTGGAACTAACTATTACTAAACTATTAAGTATGTACAATAGAAAAATGAATAAACCGCTTGGTTTTAGCAAGAGAACTTGCAAAGGCAAGAGATGTTCCAGCACCATCACTGGCAGCAAGAAGGACCTGAGAGGAAGGGGGAGCAGATGGCACCTATATGTAGGCATGCTGCTGCAGGGGGTGCAAGAGTCAGTTCCTACGGGTACCACTAAAGGAAAAAGTTGCCCGGCACCAGTGCACGTGGCACGCGCGCACGCACGCACACACACCCCTAATTTGTGAACGGACATAAGCAAGCACTCGAAGTAGTAATAAAAGAGCAACTCTCACATGCTGAATCAGGGAAAAGGGGCAGAGGCAACCTGGACCACGAAGTGCAAATGAGCAATGAAATAAAGTCAAGAGACCCACTTAGTGCCAATTGGAGAGTGACTGGGGACATCTGCTCCAGTAGAAATTTCAGACTGCAAACTCATTTCATTTAGGGCTTGTCTTCACATACAGTGCTATGGTGGCGCAGCTGCTAGCACTTTACTGAAGACACTCCTACGCCAACAGGGGAGCTTCTCCTGTCAGAGTAGTTAATCCATCTCCCCAAGAAACAGTAGGTAAATCGATAGGAGCAGCTCTCCCGTCAACATAGTGGTGGTCTACATGGGGGGTTAGGTTGGTATAACTATGTCACTCGGGAGTGTAGATTTTTCACACCCCTGAGCGATGTAGTCATACCAATATAGGTCTATAGTGTAGACCTGGCCTTAGGCTGCCCAGCTGCCATCAGATAGCAATGCTCAATATACAGAGCACACAAAATCAAAAGGCAAGGGCAGAGTGATTTGCAAGATATCTATATAACTAAGTGGATATTCTGCAGAGCCAGGGTATGAGGTGATGCATTTTTCAATGGCTTTTCATTTTGGTAACCAACATAGTAAGCTAAACATTAGAAATTCATGAGACTGTGGCCACACAGATACAACTCTACCCACTTCAGCTCCATTCTGTTTGAGAGGAAAGAGAAAGTGTTTGGCTTGGGGGGAGTGTAACAGGTCCCTAGTAAGGGTCACCTCCTGCCCCAATTTTGGTAGAGATATCCTGCATCCTAAAAGCAAGAGGACAACAAGATTATAATCAGTGCATGATTATACCCGTCCTGAAACACCAATGCAATTAAATTTTGACCTGGCAACATCCATGTTACAAAACTGCATTTACAATAAAACTAGTTTATTCCCAAGTACAAATCTTAAGAAGATGGCAATTCTACACCTCAGTGAGTGAGTGGGGTTTTGTTTGCTTGTTTTTGGACATTCATTATTTAGGTTCCATAAAATTAAGGAAAAATTTCTGAGATTCCTACACACATGGAAGAGGCAAAAATATGAGTGGATGTTTCTGCTTCTGAATATAGGAGCTGGGTGAAATCCAGCAAGAGTAGAGGAGGGCAATTATTCAGCTTTGCCCTTCACCTGTAAACAGAAAGAATTGCTAAAACAATAAAAAATTAAACCACTAGCCTGAAGACAAAGGAGGAATAAAAATCAAAGTGATCCCAGTTATAACCTCTGCATGTGTACAAATCGCGCCAACTTCTCCCACAGAAGTGGAAAGAGGGCATGGGAGGAACAGGAAGTCCTCCCTCCCAACTCACCTGTGCTTGCTTTTATTTCCATTCCCAGGAGCACACTTCCCCCCTCACCCCCGCTCCGACTGCTCTGTGCTGAGAGTGCCTTTCACCATCTTGTTCTGCAAGGAGGGAAGAGAGCAAGGAAGGAGGGGCTGATGAACCAAGCCAAAGGGAGGAGGAGCAGGGAGATATGAAAGGAAGCAAGAGATAGGGGTAGGGAAACAGAGCATACAGAGAATGAAAGAGAGAAAGAAAAGTCAGTACACTGGAATGAGATATACAGATTTTCAGACAGGATTTTCTCTATGACAAGAGTTGTCATTTAGCAAGAGTAGAGAGTTTGGTTTTAAATTTTAAAAAATATATATACAGAACGTAATGAGAAAAAGCAAAACAAACCCTCAAAATAAAACCCTTTAAAATTGACTTGCGAAGGATTTTTTAAACATTGGGCATGTGCCCTTTTATGGTGTATACAAGAGGCCTCAAAGTTCTCTCCTCCAACACTGTTATTGAACCCTAAAAATATCCCTGGCTCTGTTGGAGCACCTACGCGATGTCTCAGAGGATTTATAAAGTTAGCTCTCACACCTTAATTGATGAGATGGAATGTCGGATGTTAATTAGCTACTGAAGTTAAATAGAGATTAACAAAAAGCAACGAGCTTTAGACAGTCTAATTAGAAGTCCCTCAATTGCTCAACTTTCACTCTCATGGCTCTCACAAAAGTTAATTTAACTTGTCCTCCAATGAGTTATTTTAATGCAGAGGCTCTCAACTTTTCCACATCAAGACCCCTTTTTCCATAACAGGATTACCCCACCACCACCTCTAGTTAGGACCCCCCCTACCCTTCCATTTACAATATGGGAAGGGCAGGGTGGTTATAACCCCAGGCTGAGAACCCATGTAATTCTTCCCAGGAGAAGGATTTGGCACAAACTAATGCTAATCAATGAAGCGTTCAGCAAAGGCTTAGCCACATTCAAACAAAGACAAACCTTTCATTTTTTCTTGAGCTCAAACGAATGACTCAAAACTTTACCATGAATGAACTTCATCGTGAAAGAGAACCTGCAAATGAGGAATGCTCATTTCTTCCCATAAAGTAGGTAAAAGATCTGCATTGGGCTTACTGTTAATAAAGGTCACACTTTTACAGCTTCATCAAATACCTGTTTCAGTTCTATTGGCATCCTCTGTCCCTCCAAAGTTTACCAGTGAACTGAATGGTGTTCAAATAGCTTGTACAATAGACTGCATTCTAGCACAAGGCAGATGTGTTTTACTCTTTTCCTGTTATAGTTTGGGCACCATCATTGCAAATAACTAAAACAGCACCGCCAACCCAACCTATCTGCAAGGACTGAATGCTTTAAATGTTTATTTTAATTTAAATTTTTTTAACCCTATAATGTGTCGTCAGTGGATAGCAAAAACAGGAAGTCCTTGTGTTATGGATCCTTCAGAATCACACTAGACAAATGTCAGAAAACGGAGACACCTCTATAGTTTCATCCAGCTGTTGGGGCAGTTCACACCTTGAAGTTATTGTTTCAGGCTGTCTGTGGAGTCAGGCAGGCATTAATGCATTGGTTTATGCTTGCTTCACATTTTTGAGGTACTCTCTGCGAACATAAGGACTAGATTTTATTTTTTTTAAATGATGGGATGAGAAAAAAGGTGATGATCAGCCTCCCTAAATTGAGAACCAATGTCCTAGAGTCTTCCAGGCTAGACAGGATCTGAATTTTTCAAATAAAAACAAAACCACCACTATTTTGTAAAATGTGTGGGGGTAAATACATAAAAATACCTTGTTGGAGTAAAACCACAAAAAAGCACATGCTCAATATACTCTTCTCCTTTATAGAGATCTTTTTCAGCACCGCCTTGTAAAAATATCAGAGGACACCAGATGTCACTCTAACCCTAAGGCACAGAAGAAGAGCGCTGCTGACAAGTACCAGAATGGAGTAACTGAATTCTCTGAAGCCTTCTTGCAGGTGCTAAGGAACAGAATCCCTACCTTCCAAAATCTAAATTACAAGTTATGCTGACTATACCCTCACAAAATTTAAATAGTTTCTTACTAGCCACCAGAATCGCCATTCTTCCTGACATTTTTGATCACCTAGTTATATACATTGATGCTTCAGTAACTTGTACTAAGGATGTGAGAGGGAAGTAGAATCAGCTGAGCAATTGTACTCAACCTGGTAACTGCTGCTGAACTATGACAAACTGCTTCTATCTCTGGCAGGTCCTTGCTTCCAACAGCTGATTAAAAACTTTTCCATGAGCTGTTTTTCCTTCCTTCTTGCATCCCTGGCAAATCCCAGAAAAAGCCTTCACCAAAAAGTTGTAATATAGTATCCGAAAGAAGCAGCATATTGGTTGTACCATAAAAGATAGAAAATTAAGCTGGGTTTCATAAAGAGACTCTGAGGGTCCAGACAGCAAATGGTAAAGACACACAGTAGGCTTCACAGATTTTCTTAAGCTCTCTGTATTCTTCTAGGTAGATATTCATCCCCAAAAATGCATTCCCCACAGAATGACCCACATATACACACACACGGCTTCATCTAAAAGCAAATCCATCCTCTCAAACATGTTAACTGGGTATAAAATTACTTCATTAAAATAAATTTAGACAGAGCCCCGTGGAGGGCATCAGTGAATGGGCATAGTTGGGAAGAGGTTTCCTCTTACCTTGTGCTTGGGGCACCTCACTGAGAAATTCTCTTCGTTTAGTAAACAATCTAGAGGAGAAGACAGACAGCAATTTGATTATTTTATTTATAAAAGTATATCTTACATAATGTGTGTGTATTCATCATAGCTTTCAGGCATATGTTGTATTCAGAGATCTCTTCTAGAATGACTATTTGAGGTTTTTTCGGACATAGGGGTTTTCAGGAAGATTTTAGTAAATTAAGTTACGAAGAGACCTGAGTGATGTTGTCCTTACAGTGATCGATATGCCAAGCCCAAACACCTCATTGCTGTGTAAGGAGTAAAAGGCAGAACAAACCCACAAATCTCTTCTCAATCTCATCTTAGCATATCATCCTTGCTTTATGCTTCAGACAAAGTCCCTGCCAATACTGTGTGTGTGTGGGCGCGCATGCATGTGCACAGAGAGGGAATTCTAACCCCAAATCTAGTCATGAGTTTTCTTCTTTGGCTTGGTAGCAGGGTCACTCAGATTGCCCTTGGATTTGCTTCCACACCCTGTAAATGAGCAGCTTTGCTAATCTAAGAAACAGTGCAATAACTTCGCATTTTTTAAGGACAGATTAAATTGTTTTTAAGAGTGAACAGTGCACTCTGCATAGGAGGCTCAGCTTCACCTGCTAGGTATTGTCATCTAGGGCGCCATCCCCAACCTTTGGTCACATTTTTGACACCACCTCCAAACACCCGATGGTACTCAGCCAGTATCTCATTACTGAGTTATTTCTGGTGGACCACCAATGTAAGAATTCATCAAGGCATTTACGACCTCCCATCCTCTCCAATGTTCCCAAATTGCTGGCAAATAGCACAGTGGTTAATAAAGTGTGCTAATTTAAAACCTTCTTAAGTATGTAGCATAACCATAGCTCCCTACTGTTCCAATCTGCTAGATGAGTTTAACAGACATCACCTAGGGCTTGAGGGAAACGCTTTCTAGACATCCAAGCAGAGCTTCCTTTGCTGGTTTGAAATGCTTCTCAGTTTCAACATCAACACCTCTGGCCTGAATCAAAAGGAAGTAGCATGCAGTAGGCTAAGTTACTTCAGAGATTTAAAAAAGAGAAAAAGAACCCTTATCTCTGCGCTAATGGCAACAATTTCAAATACAGTGTAACAAAGACTGTTGTCTCATTATAAAGATGGGAATTTTGCACAATGAAACTGTACCCTGAATTATCATTGTACAACACAGTAACCATCAGAACTAACCTGAAAATATCAGAAAAGATTATTTTTCTTTTCAGCACTGGTGATAGATGAAATCCTCTATTTACCCCCCAAATGGGAAGGACACATGGGGTGGCAGTATAAGCTTCCATACACTGTTTCCTGTCAAAACACTTCAAACCCCTGATCTGGACCATGTAGGGGGAGGGAGGGAGAAAAACTCAACTCTCTTTTATTCAATCTTTGCCTTTTTGCCGTAAACGCCAACATTTGAGCCAATTAATACCAACAGTGGTAATTTGTGTTAAGGATTAGGGACATTCATCCCCCAACCAGGAACAGAAGACACACATACAGCTCATTTCACAACAGCAATTGAATATTCATAAGATAGCAAAAGCTTTTGGTCTCTGCTAACCTGGGCTGGATTTGAACTGGTGACCTAAGGTCAAACATTCCATTTCCCAAACAAACAAACTTTAAAAATCAACTCCAAGAGGTAATCTTAGATAGCACGATAACACATCAAGGGATGGTCAGTTCAAGGAGGAAAACAGAAAGGCAGCCATCTACCTTGTTTGGGCAGGATTTCCTTTATGGAGCAGTCAGGGAAAACATACAACAAAAGATGATTTTAACACGCAATTATGCCTATATCTTCTTGTACTTTGTGTGAGTGTCTCTCTCTCTCTAGTTTGTTACCCTTCCCTAAGAGTATTTGCAAGGAACTGGTATTTTTGTTCCTTAAGAGTTCAACTTTGCTATTTATTCCATATATGGAATACAAATCCTTTCTTTGTGATATCACATAATATGGATGCTGTGGTGATAACTGTGATGTAACAATCAGGATTTGACTCCAGATGGGGAAGAAAAAGCAGAGGGAGTAGATGCGAAATCTCAAGAATCAAGGATCCTGTTTCCATAGAGATGTCCCTAGGACTAAGTTATCTCAGACGTCAGTGGCTCTTTATAAATTTGAACAGATGAAAGCTATACACAAATGAAACGTTAACCATCTCAATATTATTGTTCCCCTAGTGCAAAGCACCATAAAATCACATCACATGGAACAGTAAACACAACACACAGGAGTCACTGGCCAGCAATTTTGTGGTCTTCACACAGCCTTGTGAAGCATGCCATTCTGCATACTGTCCAGTCAGCCATATCGCTGAACCACACTTGCCACGGGTGTCCCATGGCCCTAGCATTTGGCACCAGTTCCTGCAAAACTTGCTCCCAGTCTTCCTCCACTCACCCAAAACACATGTCCTGCAAATTCAAAGTTTTCTTTGCCTGACCATCTTATTAATATTAGGCATCACTACAATTATGCTACAAATGTGGGTGATTACCACCTTGTTAGTGACATGCAAGGTATAGTTAACATGCAGCAACCACCTGTAGCATTTCAATTTGAAGGCAGAAAGCATCAATGTCCTGTTTCTGTAGCATCAACATCTAAGTGTTGCTAGAGCAGCAGCCACAAATCCAATTCTATGTTGGCTTTCCAAGTGATGTTTGGCATCCCTTGCAATCATGCTACCCTGATACTTGAAATGTTCAATGCACTTCAATGCTGCCTCAGATTTGGGCAGAAACATCTTTGCCTTTTCAAGAGACTTAGATGTCACCACTGCCTTTGTCTTATCTTCATATAGAAATAATTTAAGTGGCACTGTTTAATTTTGATTTATATGCAAGTGTATAGCTAGTATGGATAACTCACAAGGATGTCTTATTTTGACAAGGATTATTTTGTAGGTAAGAGATCAAACACAAGACTGAAGTAGGATATATAAAATTATTCATACATACAGGCTGGAGCAGGTTTATTAACCATGTGCCGTCCTCAACAGCCAATCAGCAACAGTGGAAAATTTGGTTTATTCAGGACCAAGCCAGTGATCAGTTCTAGAACTGAAAATTGATCTTCAGTGTGGAAGCACAGAGCACTAACTGCTATGCCAGAAGTTCCCAAACTGTTGAGTGGAACCCCTAGCGGGGCATTGAGGAATGTTCGGGGGCATGGTGGGGCCCAGGTCAGCCCCCACAATGAGCAGGAAGGGAGCACCACCAAGCCCCATCCTCAACTCTGCTTTCTTCCAAGCCCCTGGCTTCCACTCTGCCGCCAGCCCCACCCCAGACCTCATCCCCAAACGCGGTTTCCAACCCTGCTCCCAGCCCCAGATCCACTCCCAGCCTTGGCTCCTGGCCCAGCCCTGACCACAGCCCCACTCCTAGCCACGGCCCCAGCTGCCACTCCAGCCCCAACCATGGACCCACTCCCCTGGGAGAGGGGATGCACAGACACGGGTACAGGCGGGCATGACCTAAAAGGTTTGGTGACCACTGTGCTATGCTAAAGGGACATCCACAGTAAACAGATCCCCTGGTGAGCTGTTAGGACCAGAAATAAAAATAGAGTCCTCTAGCATATTAGTATCAATGCTAATCATAAGGTTTCAGTTCCTGTTCTGATTGTTCATTGGTAATGGACTCCGGAATTAAAAGGAGGAAGGTTGCTGTGTTGCACTTGTTCTTTTCTGTAGTTCAAACACTAAAACTTAATCTATTACTAAAACTATTTTAAATGATGGGAATTTAGTTTAAAAATCAAACATCCCCGTTACTGAAAATACTCCTAGAATTGTTTTTAAAAACACAAATAATGAAGAGCGGAGATAGATCAGATGAGGAGGTGGGTGAGAAACTGGGGCTAGCTGACAGAGACTGGGACATGGAGCCATTGGAAGCTGGGAATGGAGATGTGGGATGGTGATTGGAGACCAGAGACAGGGAGAGAAACATATCAAATGAAGAGCCAGAAAGGAGAAACTGGGACCGGCTACAGGAGGAGAATGGATCTGGTAAAAGAAACCAAGGATGGAGAAGATATAGGACTGGATCAGGGACTAGCTGGAGGAGATGGGGCAGAAAGAACTACTTGTGCAGAAATGGGCCGAAGAATTTATGTCCACTAATGCACACTGTCCTAGAGAGCCTGGAATGGAATCCAAGATTCCAGTCTCACCATTCTTTTGTTGTTACAAATATCTGTGAAACCCATTTGCAAGGTGTCCCATGTCCCTCTAGTATGAGTCCACAACTATCACTGCTCTTAGTAACGCATCCCATTAGCTCAAGCAGGAAGTGTGTGTGTGATGGATGTAAAGATTTCAATCCTGCTGATGACATATGGGTGTCACTATGATACCATATGATGGAATTTGTGTTTTCTCAGTTTGCTTTTCTCAGCACCTAGGAAGTTACATATAAAATTATGTTAAAAGAACATCAAGCACTCAAAAATAAGGAAATGTCAGCAGTAAGGTTGCCAGGGACTCCTTTGTACATATGCATGAGACAGTCTTTAAATTACATGATGGCATTTTCTTTTTTGGCCACAGGACCCATGCTCATTTAGTGCACAGCATGGACCTGCTTCCGGGGCTGAATCAGGGCATGTAGTGGAGGAGACTGTTTATATGATCCCTCCTTCAAGCTGCAGAAGTTGGAAGGTGTGTGGTGAAAGAGGCAGGGGATAGCAGGAAGAAAGATGACAAATTCATGATTAGGACAGCTGAATCCTACCCTGGAGAAAAAGATTCTATCCCTTCCTCTGCCACAGACTTCTTATGTGATGCTGGGCAAGTTACTTAAACCAGACTTTTCACAGATAATCAAGGAAAATGAGGAACACGCAACTACAAGTGCCCAGCATGAGATCCTGGGCTCTGATATGAAAAATAGCTGAGAACTCACAGCTGCAACTGAAGTCAATGGGAGTTATGCTTTCAACAAATGAAGAGTCATATAATGCTAAGTATTCGGAAACATCGTGTCCTAGGCATCTTAAATTGGGCATCCAAAATTAGTGGACACTTTTTACTTTAATCTCCCTGTGCTTCAGCTCCCCATCTGTAAAATGAGGACAATATTCCCCCATCTCACAGGGGTTATGAAAATAAATTCATTAACATTTGTGGAGCACTCATCCTATAGCGATGAGCATCACAGAAAAGCCCATGAGAAAATTAATAATTCTGTCTGCAGAGCAGGGTTTGACTAGTGTGCAGTAAAAATAAGGCCTGGAGCCACACACTGAACAATGAGAAAACATAATATTGAATAACTACTCATTAAGGGAGCACCATACATTCTGTGCAATGAATAAGGTAGGGGTCCTGTAGAAAGAAAAAAGTATGATCTTGTAATTAAAGCTGCATCATAATGCATACGCACAAAGGAGCTGTATTGTGGTTGCCCTGGCAACCTTACTTCAGGCATTTCCTAACAATGGACTGCTTGACTTTGCAATCTTAATAATGTCCTTTTAACACAGTCTTTTGGTGTGTAATTTTTAAGAGTGCATGTCAAGGCCTCATCTGCTGCGTGGCATAACTGGATCAAAATTCAATAGCAAACAACCCTGAATTCCATTGCAATGTTAATTTTGTTTTATTATTTAGCATTTATACTGTGGTAGCATCTAGAGGACCAACAGGCTGGAGCCCTATTGTGCCAGATGCTGTACAGTCATACACAGGAAGATATGAAGTTCAGGAAATTCACCCCTCTTCTTCTGCAATGAAATATTCTGTCTAGGCATGGCAAGCTGGTCAATCGACCAGTCAAATAAAGTCAACTGATCACCTATTATTTGACCTTTGTCAAATATTCCAGCAAGAGTACCCTGATGTAGGCAATGGTCTATCTTTTTTACTGAATCATGATGCCATTCTTTCATTTTTTAGAATTTCATTTAATAGTGATTTGCCTTTTTTTTTTTTTTAGTTAAAATAACTCAGTTAAGTACAGTAACTGGTTTCTTGTAATTAGGCATACATATCTAAGAGTAAGTCTATTGGAGATCATAAGGTCTTACTCTTTTTTGTTACCATTGTTGTTGTTCTAATAAATTAGTGCTTTAAAATATTTGACCAATAATTTTTGGATCGTTCAAATGCCCAACCCTAATCCTGTTCTCTAAACCTACATCCACACCAGACACTACAGTCAAAACAACAACTGCACACACAGACAGCACTTGTACTCTGATCACTGAGCAAACGGAGCAGCTCCTCTAAAAGCCATCACCTAGGCTGATCATTTGACCTGAACTGAGCAATGTCAGTGTTTGGATGAGAGACCTGTATGGGCAAAAGTGAGGTGCTGCTGGAAGCGATGCTTATGACTCAGGAGGTGACACTTTCCACTTAGAATCTGTACTGGGCTAATGCCCTACTGTACCGCTAAGGAGCGTATCCCTGTAGGAGGTGCTGTCTCTCAGATGACATGTAAAATCAGAGGTTCTGATTATTCAGAGTCCTTAAACAACCTGAACGTTTTTCACAGGGAAACGTAATTTATCTCCCATGTCACACTAAATTCTAGTTTTTGTAACTGCATTCTACAAACCTAAAATTCTTTCTGTAGTTTCAAGTAGATTCTTTCTCATTTCTCAATCTGACTTGTTCCAAAGTGCTGCTGTGTACTGTTTTATCAGCTGCCATGCTCCATCCCCTCCATTACTGTATTTCCATGGTGGGTTAAGAGATTCAGAATACAACAGTTTGTAAAGTGCACTGGAATCCTTTGGGGCAATATGTGTTCTATAAGATACTATTAGTCTTCATTTGTTCTTACCTGCATCGATGGCACACGGGTAATGGTATCGGAAGGAGCAGCCTTTGTTGTAGCAGCCTAAGGTGGCTCCTGGCTCCTGGCAGTGGGAACATTTCTGAAATGGATGGAAAAACAAAACATTAGTGAATAAGTGGGCCCTCCTCTCTATGCACCTTTTTCCTGGTATTTCCACCACACAAACTTAAGCAGTTTCAGGCACTACTTCCCCAAAATGTATCAAGAAACAGCAGGTCCCAAAGATCACTCTTTAGACTACATCCCCTCCAAAAACCAAATAATGGATTCCACATCCAACAGGTAAAACAATGATAGATCTTTCAAACAACATACTTTTGCATAGCAATGGTAACTGGACTAAATGTACTAGCTGTCAAATAGCAGACAACTCTACAAGCTGCCAGATGAATCGAACTTTCAACACTCCTTGCACCCACTATGTCTTTTGGCAGATGTTTCAGAACACAATGACGACCTCAGCATTGGAATTTCAGTATGAAGACTTGGATGTGTCTGTGGCAATTTAAAAATGAGAATTAGTAGAATTAAGAATGGATTAGGGGTCAGAGTCGGTTTAAAATCACTACCTGATTCATCGGCCAAATCTTCATCACCACAATCCAAGAGGACTGAGGCCAACCTGAGCATTTTGTCACAAAAGTTAAAGACAAGGTTTACCTGGTGCTCAGGGAAATGCCACCCAGGGAAAATACATCAATGTCACAGGAATGGCATATATCCAAAAGAAAGGTCTTCAGTGCTAGAAAGATGTTGGTATATTTATTTTCAGAGTGGGAGAACTTACCTGATGACCTCTTTTAGTTTCCATTATTTATTCCTAGTATTTCAACTGGCTCACATAGTTAATCATTTTATCAGATGGATGTGAATGCAACAGAGTGACAGCTGTTCACTGACTTACTACAGCCTGAATGACTTTAGAAAATTAGGCTTACCATGTATTTCATTCAGAGAACAACTTTACTTATAAAGTGCTTTTCAAAAGCATAAACTAATGTAAGTTTTTGAAGAAAGCTTGTTTCTGACAGGATGAAATTTCCCTTCTTTATAAAAGGACCGGTCAGGTGGCTAGCACATATTCCATTGAAGGTTGAGAGCACCACCCCAGCAACAAAACCCACCCCAATACCTACAAGAACACCATGGTTATAAAAAACAAACCCATAAGAAACATGGGAAATTCAGTTATGGAGATAAAAATGTGGCAAAAAGCACTAAAAAAAGGTAGGTCCATGAATAACTGGTCAGAATCACCTCAAATTCGGACCATAACAAAGTTGTCTTTTGATTGCAGACTACATGTTGACAGAGATCTAAAACTGGTCTTTTATTACCAAGCAAGTCTCAGATCTGATCCACAGAGAAGTTCCTGTCTCTCTACAGTAAATAACAGTTATAATATAAAATGTTTAAAAATCAGGAAAAAACTGACAAAAGCATTCACTGCTCTCCCCACCTTGCCATGCAGACAGAGACGGATGTAGTTTAACATCTAAATGATTGAGTATGAAAGCAAAATCAGCTCCAACCATACGCCAGGTGCCTCTGAGTCAAAGCAGATGGAATTAACGGGAAAGTCTGAGATGCCAGTTCTCGTGATGTGTCCAAATCCAGTGTCCTCAGTTATGCCAATACACCTGAATCCTGACTTAAACCAACTCTTAGGTGTCTTTTAAGCAGCAACCCTCACTCATGAAAAACTAGTACAATATTTATGACTCAAGAAACATATTTTTGCTTGTCAGAAGTGATGCCTGATTTCAAAAGGTAAAAATTTTTAGGACTTTAATTCTAGTTTGATTCAAACTACTTGGACCAAGTAGACCAACTTGGTTAAGTTTTAATGTAATTCTCTTTCTCATGGGACTATAACCAGCCTCCACATGTAAAAAATGGCTTTTCCTGGCAAACTATCAAGTCCTGCCTGTGAAGTCAACCACAGGAGAACTGTATGTACTGACACCATTTCTAGAGTCACCCATGGCAGGTATGCTCAAAATGCCTACTCCGGAGTCCTGAATCACAGCTTTCTGCCACACCAATCCCACCCCCTTCACTTTTATACGTGGTCATGATTCAAACGTGGCTTAGCCCAAATCAGCCATTCTTCTTGAATGGAGCTCTGAATGCCTAGTGATATTTCTTTGAGGCATATGCCCTTCCCACCTTTGCCAGCTCCTTTGAAGTGCTATAGCACTGCAGCAATATCAGAGGGCATTCCCACATGTATTCTTCCCCACAATGCTCTCCCTTGTGCAGAGCACACTCAATAAGAGCAGAAGTGATGGAGCAGCAGAGATTGAGCTGAAGTTGTGGACAGATATCTTCAAACTGAATGGGATGTTTTGATGAGTGTATTGTGCGATTTAATTGCAGACAAAAAAGCAACCCCAAAACACTCATAAAACAGGATGCTGCCTTTTCAGAACATTCCTTTACATTCTGTATGAATCCTCCCTATATAGTTGCGGTCCAGTCTATTTTGCTCTTCTGAGGGTGCTCCAGCATCAAAGAAGCACAGAGCATTTTGAAGGATATGTCTTCCCCATAATGCTGAATATGCCCCATTTTTTGTTCATTTACATGACCAGCCTGCTCAGAACAGGCTCTGTCAGTGGTGGATAAATAGAAGTAAGAAAGTTCAATAAAGTGAGATGGCCAAAGTGCAGGAATCAGCCCTTTATCTCTCTCTATAGTCTGCCTGACCAGGGTTGTCTGCAAACCCCCCACACAAGAGCAATTCCCCACTGGACTGCAATTCCACTGACTGCTCAAGGCAGAGATCGTCTACTGCTCACTCTCCTGCTGCTGAATAAGTCTCCATTCTGGCAGATGCTGCTGCTTTTTACAATTTACTGACAGTCTAACAGTCCCATCTCCTCTACCTCCTGGGACCCGCAACCATCTGCTTCTTTCAAGGGAAGGTGGAGGAACCACATATACACACACCAGACTAATCTTCACTTCTTCCCAGTTCCCTATCCTTCTTCATACTTCAGAAAGAAACTAAATACAGCTGATTACCTGTAAATTTATACAGCCATAAAATGACTCACAAGTTTCTATCTGTTAGGGAGGTCTTATATCACATACACATGGTATTAGAGTACCTCTAGTCTAGATGATTCTAGACCAGGGGTCCTCAAATTTTTTTTCTGGGACCCCCTTTGATAATAATTTAGGCTGTGATGACCCCCTCTCCCCCATGCCATGCCACTCTTACTTCTGCACTGCTGCGGGAGTGGCATGGCCTTCAGAGCACCCAGCCAGCAGCCACTCCTCTCCGGCTGCCCAGCACTGAAGGGCTCTGGCTGTCAGCCACGCACAAGGCTGACAACTGCAGCCACGGCATGCAGAGGATGATAGCCTGCAACCCCCCTATAATAACCTTACGACCCCTTGAGGGGTCCCAAACCCCAGTTCGAGAACCCCTGTTCTACACATATGATAAGTATATAGAGATGGTTAGATGGTTTCAGCCTTAGCAGTGGGTTCTGCAGATCAGGACTGAGGTACTCTGAAAGATGTGACAATGTACAGCTCACTCCTGCTTGCACTATGACTATGGCCTGTATTAACACCCTCATTTCACAAGCATATAAAATGGTAGGTACATTTTACAATTTAAAAAATCCCAAAAAACAAAATATAAACAAATACTGGAACTTTGTACAGGAAGACAAGTACCTAACTGCCAAAAACTAGCTCTTGAGTT
This sequence comes from Mesoclemmys tuberculata, assembly GCA_007922155.1. NCBI lineage: Eukaryota > Metazoa > Chordata > Testudines > Chelidae > Mesoclemmys > Mesoclemmys tuberculata. Next base: position 80,393,078 of record ML675616.1, on the reverse strand, counting down.
TCTGTTCAAGTTTTCACCCTAAACCCCATCCTGCAGACATTCATCAGCAGATGGTGGTAACTTGCTTGCTACTTTTCAAAGGAATTATGCCATTCTTAGCCAGGAAGAGAGCACACAGGCTCTTAAGGGAAGATAAATTCATATTGCTCAGTAGGCTGTCTGCTGAAAAGCTGAGGACCAGCACTTTGACGAGGCTCCCAGGAGGAGGAGCTGATGATTGGTAATCACTGCCAGGCATCTAACCAACTCTTGGCTCAAATACAAAGCAGCAATGATTTGTTAACAGGCCCTCCCGCACAATCCAGCTAGAATCACAAAACAGCATGTCTCACCTGGAGCAGGGTGAAGGGAGGGTAGTTATATCTGGGAAAGACACCCCCAAAATCCCTTGGACTAAGTTATTAATGATAAAACAAATATTAAAGCCACATACATTATCTCTTCCTCTCTATGCTATTAACAGCACAACTCTTTCTAGCTCCAGCTAAGTCTTCACCTGCCAATATGAAGTAACACACAATCTGGAAGTGCGAGTAACAGGGTGAATACTGTAGAATCACCAGGGATCTGATCTGTTTCATTCAAGATTTCAAATTCGGAAATACATGATACTATTTTTTCTGAAATTTGGATTCCTCCACTATTAAGTGAAGCTGCTTTGACGATAATAGGAAGGGTAACGCCTGTGTGCACACATACACACACTCTCCTTACATCTAATTGGTCAGGAGTACCTTGCCACACCTCTACCTAGACACTGCAAACCAAAAGATCCTATCCTGGGCCTCTTGGCCACCTTTCTCTTCTTGACCACGTACAATACTTTAGTCTTCTGAAGTGTCCCAAGCTGCCTGAGAAAAGGATCAGGCCAAAAGCTGCTTCCTTTGGCTCCATGCTAGCATGCAGAATGCTGAGCTGACAACTTAGCCTAAGATCACTGGGCCCACACCAACTATATGTATTATTTGAAAGTTCAACTAGCCCTGAGCAAAACAAACAAACAAAAACAAAAAAAACACACTAGTCGCTCAGGGTGAGTGGAAATTTGGAACAGGAAAATGACCCACCAAAGGGTGGCTGAGGGGAAAGAAGCCTTGCTGGAGCTACTACTTCTTTCCCTAGTGTGGAGATGGAGCAGAATGTCCTGGCCGTAGCCTTTATTTATTTTTAAATTCCAATGAAGGAGGGGAGAAAAATCAAGAAACATTGAGCCCAGAGGTGGAGGGGAACCAGGGAAGGTGATTGTTTTCATTCTGCCTGACAAGCTGGTCCTTCTCAGATAATTCTTCATTTACACTTTCCACCAGCAGCTGGGAAGAAGCTACAGTAGTTGCAAGCAGGCACCTTCCCACTGATGTCAAACTATGCTTTTTAGTTTTTATCCTGAACATGCTGTCCTCTCAGGTGACTGGCTGCTTGCTCCTGGCCCTGCCCTCAGACTGTTAGCTTCACCCAAATGCCCTCCATGCCCCTCTCCAAACAACTTCCCTCCTTTCTATCTCCAGCATTTGGTCCCCTCACTATTCCCCCCCCCCACTACCTATGTTTTTCCTTTCAGCTAGCCCTTCTTTTTTCACTCCTCTCCTGCCACTATCATAAAAAATAATTGTGGCACTAACATGAAGGACACAAACCATAACTAGGTGTGATGTACCTCACCCTCTATATGTCTGGTCTTTTCAGACTGTAAGCAGCTCAGGCCAGACTGTATCTTACCTACATTTGTGCAGTGCCTAAAACATTGAGGCATCTAAGTCTCACTGAAGTACAAATGAGTATTATTTATTAGAATAAATAAATAAATAGGGGTGTTTTTTTGGCTGCTTCTGGTCAGTCGGTAGGCAGGCTGCTGAGTCCTGCTCCTTCCAGCTACCCCTCTGTGTACCTGGACTGGCAACAGAAGTAGCAGCAACTTCCTCCTCTTCCCTGGGAAGCCGACTATGAAGAGAGGTTTGATCACAGCCAGCTAAAATGGAACTGAGCAAACAACTGCTGCCACACGCAGAGGTGAAGAGTTATTGTTAAGGAGATATGGGGGAATGGGGGTGCAATGATTTTGGGAGGCCACAGTTAAAGAGGTGTTAAGGAGAAAGGGGGGAGAGGGATAAGAAAGATTTGGGAAGAGCCTTGTTTTTAGGGGATATTTTAGGAAACAAGTATTCTCACTTGGGCTAATAGATGTTGGGGAAATTTTTCAAATTCTAATAAAAATTCATGTGTGAAGCAGAAGGCTTGAGAAAAGATGGCTAGCTGAGTTCCAAGGGGATATAAAATAACCTAACTCACTTAACCCCTCTGTAAATTAAAAAAAACCCTCACAAAGAGAAGATGCTTCAGACTGGCAGTATTAGAAGGCCTCTGGCTGCCAGTGAAAGTCTCTCTTTCATAATAAGCAAAGAAGAAAAAGGTGAAGAAAATCAACTGCCATTAAAGCAGAATCAGGGAGCAACTCCGAATTCAAGAAATGAAGGACTGATTTAGTTTCCAAGATTTCAGCAATTAAAAAGATAGTCACAGATCTGGGGGCTAGAACCACTGTGCTGTAAACTGGAATGGGAAAAACCGTAGAGAGAATCACAGTGGCAGTGCTGCATGAGGCTGCTGGAGCAGAAAGAGAGCTGCAGCTCAAAATGGATGATATGGAAGAGACAGAAAGAATTATTAGAATTAAAGAGGTGCCAGGAAAAAGCTGAAAAGAAAATACTATTCAATACATACAAATATTGATTATGGCAGGTCTCGACAAATTTGCCTCAGAGTCAGAAGCCAGCCCAAAAACTAAGGAGCCAGATAATGTGGGCCCAGCAGCGGGTTGCCCTGGCCAGATCCTGGCAGCTGCTCCCCCATCCTGGCCCCACCTGCCCCTCTCCCACAAGGTGGGCTCAGCGCAGGGGGGAAGACTGGGAGGGGAGGAGGAGGGCCTGGCCCGAGTGCAGCAGCGGCTCTCCCCTCCTGGCCCTGCCCCTCTCTCACAACATGGGCTCAGAGGTGGGGCGCCCTAGCTGGAGCGCAGCCCAGCCCTGCCACATGGGCACAGGAATGCTAGGCGCCAGATTTAAATTTCTAGGCGCCATGGCAACCTGGCGCCCGGGGTTTGTCGAGCCCTGGATTATGGACATGATAAATTTGAGCTCTGTGGAAAAGATGACAATAGACAGTGCATACAGGGCTTTATTTCTCCCTCCCCATCCCACTCCCAATCCCATCATGAGGGCCAGTAACAGACCCAGAGACTTGATTGTTAAATTTCACCACACAACCAACAAAATAATTTGATTAAGAAAAAGGCTAGTGAGCATCTAGATCAGCGTTTCTCAAATGCGGCCACTAGCATATTTTTGTGCAGCCATGAGAGCCTACTGGGTAGAGAGTGAGGGATGATAATGCAGCCACCCCTCCCTACAGTGCCCCAGCTGCTGATCTTGGATGCGCCACCTTGGTGTTTGCTGGCTTGTTTATTTTTTTAATAAAGTGGATCAGATACAACTGGCTACTTGTAAAGCTGTATTATTTTGGGGGAAAGCAAGGAAACCATTCGGCAACAGAGAACTTGTAAAGAAAATTGTTCTGGCCATACAACCAGAAAATATGCTTTTCAGAGATACCACTGAGCAACAACACATTACAGAGGAGCCCAAGAGATCTGGCGAATTTTCTACAAAATGAAATAGCTGAAAAGGTCACAGCAAGCCCTTTCTCTACAGCCTTTGCTTGGATGAGAGCCTTGATCTCATGAGGAATCCCAAGGTAATTGTATGCATTTGCTTTTTTGACTGTGACTGCCATTGTTTCTCTGAAGGTGTCAGGGAAGCCTCAGTGATAGGCCAACTGGCGAACACATTTTTTACTGTGTTCAGGCTAGAATGGAGGAGTGCCACGTTAGCTTTGAGAATTTGTGTGGCTTGACAGCTGATGGGGCAGCAGCTATGCAAAGTGCATGAGTACGGGTGCTGAACTGCTTCCAAAATAGCTGCACTCAAACCTTTTTTTTCGTTTCACTCTTTTGCCCACCAAGAAATACTTGCCAGCAAGGCTTCAATGAAAAGCATGAATGAGGTTGAATCTGTAGCGAAAGAGTGAATCAATGCTGTCAATACCAGCGGTGTCAATAAAAAGATTCACAACGCTGTGCGACATGGGCTGCAAGATACAAGGTGCTGCACGCAACCCGGTCTGCTGGCTTAGTTTTAATGACAGCATATAGAGGCTGTTTGAGCTCTGGGAAGAGCTCATTAAGGTTTTGAACACAGTTTCTCTAGAACTGCCCCAAAAGCTACAAGATCCAAAAGTACATGGTTATTTGTTCTTTTTGGAAGAGATTTTACCAAAGCTTGCTTCTTTGACCCTGGAGCTTCCAAAACCTCAGTTGATGATATCTGACAGCACTGAAGTAATTAATACATTCAGAATGATAGTCACTGACATCATCTAGCACCTAGAAGAGAAACAGGACTTTTTGGTTTTTTTACGAGCTTAGTCAGTTTCTCAGCTATCAGGATGAGAATGTGCAGCAAAAGGTCACCTTAGCTGTAATAGAATATCTGAATATCCTCTCCAAGAATCCTGAAAATTGTTTCAGTGAAGGAAACTTTTTCTGTCAATACACCTTCATGATTGATCCATTCAACAATTCTGGTTCAGGTTTTTTGGCTGCAAACAAACTGTCTTGCAAGACAGACTAACTTCCCTGGACTCTTTGGATTTAAGCAATCTCAAATACCTCATGCTGCAAATGCACCATAAAGGAAGAACGAAAACACACTTCAGTCAGCCCAATGTTACAGTACAGGTGTTCTGGAGTAACGTGCACCTGTCTGAGGACCCCTAACAAGACCCTCGCTAAAGTTACTTTGCTTTTCTTGTCCCTGTTTTCTACTACCGTGCTGTGTTAGAGGACATTCAGTGCACTGCATTTTCTGAAGAACAAGCACTGAAATTGCCTCACTGATGTTAACCTGGAAGCTTCCCTTCTAGTTTCACAGGAGACCTGGGACATTGCAGACTTTCTACTCAAAGAGCGTCTGAACTTTTGCAAGTAGTTTGATCCATACAATGGATGTGTTAAAACCCAGAACTTTAATTTAATTATCATGCTGTATTAGTAAAGTACAATATAACAGGATTATGTTTGTTTTAACTATTATCATTGTTACTGGAATGGATTGAGTTTTTTGTCTGTTTCTGAAACAGAAAAATTATGGACTTATTTGCAGATTTTTTTCATTATTATTTGGACTTTTATTATGTAAAAGCATTTTAAAATTTACTTCAGAATAGTTGGACCGACAACCACTGTTTGTCAATAAAGCAAAAGGAACAACAAAAAGGACAAGAATATACAAAAAGTCCCTTGTGTTTCTATTGTGTTTAGGTCCAGTGAAGAATAGACACAACTGTACATTATTATTATAGAGTCTGCAAAAAAAAAAAAAAAAAAAAAAAGAGCTAAGAAAAACTGCAAAAGTACACAGAAGGGCCAAAATTCACGATTGATGGGAGAAATGGCTGTAAAGTAAATTATGCAGAACCTGAAATGCTAGGCATAAATATATAGAGACTAAAAGTCTTCCCTCCAGAAAATGTTTAGATATAAATGGACAAAATATTCAACAAAGGTACTTGGGAACTCAAATCTCAAATAACCTAGAAAACGCATACAATTTAAGATGTTACAGCATTATTTCAGCAAATTAAATAAAAGGGTTCATTTGTTGGGGAACAATGCAATCTTATGCGTCAGAGAGAACAGTCAGAATCAAAATGAGCATTTTGCCTAAGATTATCTTTCTAATTTCAGAATTTCCTTATAATGATTAGATAGCACTCCTGCAAACACACAGAGAATGATTTTGGTCTTCTTATTCCACATAAATTCTGAATGCAGCTATTTTATATAAGCAGAGTGTTTGTTGTACTACCATGATGTAATAAAAAATGACCCCCTCCCACTTTTGGCAAAGGTTACCCTCTAGTTAGAGCACGGGTGACCAAAATATGGTCTGCGGGCTGGATTCGGCCCATCTAACATTTCTGTCTGGCTTGCCATGACTCCCAGCAATTGAGGAAACTAAGGATCTTCACGGGCTGGTGAGGCTGGATGGCACATTTCCTCTCCCTGTTGAAGTGCATGACCCAGCTCCACTTGAACTCACCAGGACCCAGCCTGCTTCAACCTCAGCACAACCCTGTGTAGTCCTCAAACGCTGCCAGCTCAAGGGCAGGAGCGGGGCCTACTCATCTCATCCCCTGGGGCAACATCATGGAACAGCACGTGACCTGTAGCCCACCACCGCCTGCGCCACTCCTCTCAGTGTCTCACTCACTCTCCGCTGCTGGGTGCTGTGGGAAGCGCCTGTACTCTGTGACTGCTCGCTCAGTGTCAGCCCTGGAGCTAGCAACGCCCACAGCCTCCTGCCTATTTCCGTGCAAGTGCCTACTTGCTAGCAGCAAGCAGGGCCCCGGGCAGCAGTAGTAAAGCCCCCGGTGCGTCAGCCCTGGAGCCAGGAAACTTTTCCTGAGGCGCCGCTCTCTGCCCCCCACCCCCTCTATCCCGTGGCTCCTACCTGAGATATAGGATAGAACGCATGGTTACTTATCTCGTAACTGTTGTTCTTCAAGATACGTTGTTCATGTCCATTCTGAATTAGGTGGGTGTGTGCGCCTCATGCACCGGCGCTGGAAATTTTTCCCCTACTGGTATCCGTAGGGCCAGCTCCAGTGCCCTCTGCAGCAGTGCATGTATGCACCTGTATATAGGTCACTGTCGGCCCCCCTTCCTCTCAGTTCCCTCTTGCCAGAACTCTGACAGACAGGAAGGAGGGTGGGCTGTGGAATAGACATGAGTAACACAGGTCAAAGAACATTTACAAGGTAAGTAACCGGTCTTTCTTCTTCGAGTGTTTACTCATGTCCATTCTGAATTATGTGACTTACCAGCAGTACTTCCAGAGGCAGGCAGGAGTTCATGGACGTGATGATTGTAACACCACTATGCTAAACGCAGCATTGTCCCAAGCTTGTTGTGTGATGCCATAGTGGGACATGAAGATCCTGTACTGAAGACCATGTTGCGGCTTTGCAGACGTCCTGTATGGCTACATGCGCCAGGAAAGCCGCTGAAGACATCTGAGTCTTTGTGGAGTTGGCTAACAGGGATGCTGGAGGCATGACCCTCACCTGCTCATAGCAGGCTTGAATGTAGGCCATGATCCAGGACCAGATTTGCTGGGATGACACAGAATGGCCTTTCATTTGGTCAGCGATTGCAACAAAGAGCTGCATGGAGCAGCGGAAAGACTGGTCCTGTCTATGTAGAAAGCTAGAGCCCCCCTGATATCGAAAGAACAGAGGCACCTCTCTTCATTAGAGCTGTGAAGCTTTGGACAGAACACTGTCAGAAAAACATGCTGGAAACAATCTTCAGTAGGAACGCGGGGTTAGGAAGAAGTTGTCCTTAAAAAAGACTGTGTATGGAGGTTTTGAGGTCAAGACTTTGATCTCTGAGACCCTCCTTGCAAAGGTGACTGCCATCAGAAATGCTATCTTCCAGTGCAGGTATGTGAGGAAGCAGGAAGCTAGTGGCTCAAACAGTGGTGCACTGAGCCAGGAGAGGATGCGGTTCAGCTCCTATTGTGGGGCCAGGTCCTGCAGCAGAGGAAAAAGCCTCTCTAGACCTTTGAGGAATCTGACTGCCATTTCATGGGGAAGAACTGTTTTGTCCTGCTGCTTGTCAATGTCATTATGCTCAGTACTGAGTCCAACCTCAGCTCCAATGATGAAGTGCAGACTCCATCAGAAGGAGCCTTGAGTCTAATGTCTCAGTCCTTTTTGGCCCGTGGGCGAAGACTCTTACAGATCTTACACTTTTCTCACACATGAGCTTCCCCCAAGCACTTTAAACAGGTCTGCTGTGAGTCACTCAGTGGCATAGGCTTCTTGCAAGAAGCACAAGGTTTGAACCCCAGGAACCAGGGCATACCCCAACCCTGAGTAAAACACACTAACTTCTAACCAACAACGATGTACACTAGAACAAAGTGGGTCAAACCACTAGGAATACTAATACCTGTGGGAGAAAGAGACTGTTCCAGCACCTCCACAGGTGGTAAGGAGGAACTGAGAGGAAGGGAGGCCAATGCGCTCCGCTACTGAGGGTGCTAGAGCCAGCCATAGGGATGCCACTAGGGGAAAAATTTCCAGCACCAGTGCATGTGGCGTGCGCACACACCTAATTCAGAATGGACATGAGCAAGTACTTGAAGAAGAACTAAAGATTCAAGTGTGTTACCATCATTAATGACATGTATAATCCAGACTTTAGCCCAAATAATGAATTAAATGGTTTAAAACACTGGGAGAGCCATGGAATACACAGTTGATCAATTTTTTACCACATTTTTTTTAAGTCAAAACCAAATTTAATTAGCAAACTTTCCAACGTACTAATATCTTCAAGTTAGGCACCATGGTTTCTCAACTTTTTCTAGAAAATCTCTTTTATACAAAAAGCTACATTTTGATTAACAGGAAACAAAACATTTTCAAACTTATTTTTAATCACTCTTTGCAGGAAACTTTCCCAACACAGAAATATTCATATATGACATAATGGGGAACTGCTACGGGTGGACAAATTACACAGGAAGAATGGGTTTCAACTCTGCAAAGAAATCCACCAATCTCAGTACGTAGTTCAACAGAAAACCTCTTTCAATACAAACTGATAACAACAAGGATAAAAAAAAAGGTTATATACAGATTGGGCAGGGACAGCTGTTAGAGAAATTTTAGTGAAAAGGTGACATATGTATATGTGGTGGGCATGTTCAGTTATTAAAAAGAATACTAGGATGTGATCTGTAACCAAATATTACAAATTGTTGGACATTTATTACCAAATTGTCTGGTAATCCTGCTGGGGCTCCATAGCAAAAATGGTGACACTCAAAGAAGTGAAGAATTCTGTTAGTAGCTACAGTACTATTGAAAACCTCTCATTGGGAAAAAAAGGAAAACCTCCCCAAATTAGAGGAATGGTTCCAAAAAAAATTCATGAGATCACTTAAAGAAAAATGAATGCAGCAAAAACAAAGGACAAATACACACTTTGGTATCTGGTTCCCATTCATACAAACTCAGAGCACACTTTCATGCAAAAATCCACCACATTTGAGATTTTAAAAATATTAACTAAAAGCAGACTTGCTGTAACTTGTTAATGAGTAGAGACAGAATTGTTAAAAAACTGAGAAACAACATACAGTGGTGACCTAAGATGGATCCTCTACCATTATAACCTTCCAAATAGATAAACAACGATAATGACTCAATCCAAATATGAATGGTTCATTATTGCAATTGTTTAGTATTGCATTTTTGTTATTTGTGTGCTAAAGACTTGTAAGACTGACTATACATTCAAAATAAATATATGAAAAATAGTATTCATGGAGGTTGAAAAGATGTACATTTTGTTATTTAAAGACTTTGCCCTCTACAGATACTAAATCTTTTGTTTTTAAAGGTAAGGTTTTAATTCTTGGCATTGCAAAGAATCTTCCAAAGGTGAACCAATGCACTGCCGTACCATGTCTGCAAAGAGACTGTTGAAATCTCACTAGGTGCATATATTTCAATCTCATTCATCAATATGCCTAGATGCTAAACTTTCACTGCTGAACAAGCAGAGCAACTTGGACTAGAAAGCGCTTACGCAGGCTTGTCAAACCCCACTGGAGATCAATGGAGAGAATCGTGGCTCTATCTACACCGTTTCTTCAGGTTTCCCATTGCAGTAGATGCTGCATCCAGCAGTAACAAGTAATGGGTTTTTACTTTACAAGTTCTGGTGTTTTGACAAGTGAAGCTGCTCAGAAGTAGTACAACAGTGAGAAATTTTAAACTAAAAGTTCAAAGCAGAAAAGGCCCAGAACTGTCATCAACTGCACCTTCAATTCTGATAGCCATGACAAATGTCATAGATGAAGACAGACTTCCTACGCAATGGATTAAAACTCAATCACTTGGGTAGCCTGAGAACATACTGAAATGTAGAGCCCACCACTGAGTAAAATTCTAAACTATGCTGGAAGCCACCAAACTTTTGGATTGAGTTCTATAGAGAGAACGCTGGCAAAGTCATGTCCTACCTGAAAATCTGTTTAAACTGACACATGTGCGATAGCTACATGTTTAGCTTTGGGCTGCTAAATAATAAACAGAAAAATCAAATTACCTACCCCAACACTTGGTTTGGGGTTTTTCCTTACTTAGCACTCACAGGAGATGAGTAACATGCAAAGGCACAAATGACAGAGCAAGGAGAGTTGGAGAGCAGGAAGGCTTAGTGGATATTGTCTACATCACAACTGCTAATTCTCTATTGGTCTTGCAGATAAAATGTCCCAACTTCTTCTCTCTATTTCACTTACACAGTTAAAAAGCGCGGGTCCTTTTTAGTGCCCTTTGAACAGCTGCTCCTCAGTATTACAACCTAAGTATATTTTGATAATCACTAAGCACATAGTATTTTTAATTTTCAAAGCTCTGTGCCAATATTAGCTAATCTCCGCAAAATCCCTGTGAAATTTTTAGAACCATTTTACAGATGGGGAAAATAAGAATGACAAAGTGACTTGCTAAAAGCAACTCAGGGAGTCTGTGGCAGAGCAGGGATTAGAGGTCTAAATTCATGGTTATCAGCAGTACACTCACACAAGTGGATAATCTGACTCTTATTTTGGAAGTGTCACACTGAGAACCAACTGCCTTTTTTCAAGAAGAAAGTACAATTCCTGCTTCAGCAGCTCATGCCAGAATTCTCCCCTTCCTTTTCCCTCATTACTAAATTCTCTTTGAAGATGCAAAAGCCTCCTTTCAACTAAGCAATATCCTACTTAAATCTCAGCAGGCCTGAAGTCCCCTTAATGGAAAGAATAAAACAACTTGTTTGAGGAGCAGGAAAGGCTGAGGTTTACAAAAGCCACGCATGTGGGTTGGAACAGGAATATACTTTGTCAGGGGGAAAGCCATGGAAAGAATACACACATGAAGCAGGCAGACACTTATTCCAGAACAAAAGCTTAGTCAAGTTTACTAGGCACACGTCAAAAGAAAATGTGACAAAAACTAAATATTAAAAGCTAAGAAAATAAATTAAGGTTACATAAAGCACTTCTACTATCAATCTTATCTCCAATACCTAAGCAAGAGGAGACTTGGGCATGGATGAGAGCTGAGATTCTGTCTAGATAAAACAGAGTGATCTGGTTGGTTGGGGTAAGTAACTGGAAGAGATTGCCCCCTTGATTGAGGAGTGTGCCTTCCCTTTGGTTGATCTGGTTTGTGATCCAGGTGTCCAGTTAGACTTCCAGCTGTTAACAAAAGATCAGGCAGCAGCTATAGCCAAGTCAGCCTTTTCCCATCTACGGATGGTTAGGAGGTTATGTCTTTTTTTTCAGATGTGCACTTTTCAACTATCATCCATGCCTTTATCACCTCAAAATTAGATACTACAATGCTGTCTACATTGGGCTACATCCTAAATTTGTTAGTGTCACACTGGCTGGATTGGGGGATTGGATGGGATAGTGATTCATGTGAGACATGACATGTCAGGTATTGTTAGAAAGGTTATAATAATGTGCTAAGTAAGATGATAATGGTTTATGTTCATGTGTTATATGTGTGAGGGAAGTTATGGATATCTTTTATATACCTGTATTTCAAACTGTGCTGTATAAGACACATCCCAGACAGAGAGACAGCAGGACAATAGCCTGCTTAATGGCCCTTCAAAACCTTTGAAGCAAAGGGCCCAGGAAGGAACTAAAGGCATACCTGAAGAGTTACCAGGATTGGCCCATGTGACTCTGGACTCCATTTTAGTTCCTGTAAGAGTCCACAAGCCACATGACCAGAGGCAGAGGGTATATAAGATCAAACCAAAGAAACCATTTTGTCTTTGTTCCTGTCCAGCTGCACACACACACCTACCCATCCCGGGATTAATTTATTTTGCAACTAAACCGAAAGACTTAGACCCATCCAGGTACTGGATGTATACCAGAGGGACTATACAAGCCTGCAACACCACAATTCTTCTACAAACCTGATGTATATGGACTTTTAAATCATAGACTCATAGGTCAGAAGGGACCAATATGATCATCTAGTCTGACCTCCCGCACAAGGCAGGCCACAAAACCCTACCCATACACATTTATAACAACCCCGAACCCATGACTGAGTTATTGAAATCCTCAAAAGTGAGATTTGAAGACCTCAAGCTGCAGGGAATCCACCAGCAAGCGACTCATGCCCCATGCTGCAGAGGAAGGCGAAAAACCTCCGTGGCCCCTGCCAATCCTCCCCGGAGGAAAATTCCTTCCCGACCCTAAATATGGCGATCAGCTAAACCCTGAGCATGTGGCCAAGACTCACCA
>ML675616.1:80129540-80380235 GCA_007922155.1 Mesoclemmys tuberculata | reverse complement strand
CCGATTGCTTAAAAATTCTCGCTAACGGGCTCGCAATTTCACGCGCATTTCACAATCATTTGTATGTATCTGATTGCTTTAATCCTTTAACATTTCTCTTATTGTTTTTCTTTTTATAATAAACCTTTAGTTTTAGTTAATAAAGGATTGGCTGGCAGTGTGGTATTTTGGGTAAGATCCAAACTTATAGTGATCTGATACTGTGGCTGATCTTTTGGGATCAGAGGGAACCATTTTAGTAAAGAGCATAGAGTTTAAATAACTGGTCTCTTTACTGGACCTAGTGGCTGTTTGGGAGCCAGAGACTAAAATGCAGTAAAGGGAGCTGCGTGTATTTGTATAGTGGCTTCTTGATAACCAGTGTGGGGGAATCAGAAGCCCTGTTTGTGGCTGATTGGGAAGTCTGACTTCAGTGTCACCCACCAGTGCTGGGAGAATCTGCTCTCCTTTTACAGCCTGCCCTGACCTTGGCATTATCAGTGGGCTACCCTGGGCACGGACAGGTCACAGTTAGGAAAGTATATTTCATGCTGAATTCAACAGCTGTGATGTCTCTTTCCCTGTGCATCTTAAACCTTGCTCTGGCTGCCTCTTGTTTCCAGATGGACTTTAAGATGGTTTTGATTTGTAAATCTCTAAATGGTCTAGGGCCCGCTTATCTAAGACTGTCTACACTGCAGCTTACATGAGCATAACTTACGTTGCTCAAGGGTGTGAATAAATCTTAAATTACACCGACATAAGCGCTGGTGTGGACAGAGCTATGTCCGCAGGAGAGCTTCTCCTGCTGATGTAGCTACTGCTGCTCACAGAAGCTGGAGTAGTTAAGCCAATGGGAAAGCACTCTCTCATTGACTTTGAGCAGCTACATCAGAGAGCTTGCAGCTGTGCTGCAGTAAACTCTCTAGTGTAGTCATAGCCTAAGAGACAACTCCTCCTCGTGACATATTGTCATAGTCACAATCAGCAGAGATGCCTAGGCTGAAGCCTGTTTGATACAAGAGGAAGGAGATGGCTGGTAGGCCATCCTCTGTTATGGCCCCAGACCTTTGGAACTCACTTTCTCCCCAGATACACAGCAGTCTGACCCGATAGCCTTCAGGGCATAATATAAAGCACATCTTTTCTCCTTTGCCTGTCAGAAAATGGGCACAGAGCAGAGCAGGCCTAAGTGTGGGACTCTGGCAGTTGTGTGTGAGATCTATTAATTTCAGTCATTTACGGTGCCACTGTGTATTTGAGATGATCTAGCTCAACTGATGGGTCTGTTTATTTTAATGTGTTTTTAAAAAATTGTTGAGAGCACTGGATGGGCACTGAGATTGTACTCTATATGAATCTAAATAAATAAATTATAATTTTAGTGACCAACCTCCAGACAGTCTTAACTCTGTCCCTGGATTTGTGTTATTATTTTAGGGCAAGATTCAAACTTCCACTGAAATCAATAGTACTTTTTACTTTGATGGGAGTTAGGCCAATGTTTTTTAAACAAAATATATTTGAGTAACAGATGTGTTTATATTATTTGTTCAGAAGTATACAGTTTAATGCCTCTTAAGAACATAAGGCATCAAGTCATTCAACATCCCATCTACACTCCACACGGAAGTTACCCTTTCTCAATCCCAGCTACCTCCCTTCCAGCCCCCACAGAACTCCACCATCAGTCTCAACTACCAACAGGTCACCCCTCAATTCTGATCATATTTAAAGCTTCTATGTTCTTATATTTTGATGAGTCCTATGGGGTTAGTGTGACTGTCAATTACATTTTACTTTATTGTGTACTAGTATGAGTAAAGTATGGTGTCAGAATGCAAAAGGCATTTGCAAGACTTTTGCCAAAAACACTGTAGAAAAATGTGAATGAGTGAGCTTGCTTTAACAATTGTTCTAAAGTTTGGTATTAATTTGTCTGTAGACATTACAGGATTGAAATCTGCATACGTTTGCATATAAACATATTACATTTATGGTCAGTATTAAGGCTGCATGTTAATTATTCAGAGTGGATATGCGTGGCTGGGAGGTGGAATGGAGGTGTTTATGAAGGGGAATAAAGAAAAAAGTGCAGCTGGGGTACTGAATAATCATCAGTTTTCAAACACTGACACAGATCAACATTAAAAGCAGAATGTAGTAGAGAAGCATGTCTGGAAGAAGGACTGTGCATGCATCCGAAACAGTAGGCATGTGGGGTGAAGCTACGGAGAAAAAGAACAGGTCTTCAGCTGAAAAGATTCTGAAGGGGAGGAGGAAAATATGTCTGTGAAGAGGCAATGGCACTTAAAGGCTCCTCCAGCAATTTGCACAAGCTCACCAGAACAAAAAGTCAGCAGTGCCAGGAAAGATGATGTACTTTATGCACTGGTGCCTCAGCACAGAAACAATGCCTCCAGCACTGCTGCTGTCTGGTGAGCTGGAATGCTGAAGCAGCAGTGCAATGGGAACTAGGTGGTAAGGCTCATGATGGAATTATTTATATAGTCTTAGTTTACAATTTCTATGGTTTAATTTTTTTTTAAGGATTTAAATGGTACCCTCCTTTCTTGAGCTGCATTTAGCAATCAGCTCTAACTTAGAGTTTATTTTGGTATTTCCTTTAGTGTTTGTTTTAAGTCTGATTTAATGTGCAAGCTAAATTTCACTTTTTTGCTTGAGCAGCTCTATGCACCATCTAAAGCCTGAGTGTCAATTAAAAGGTTTCTTCGTTTATTGTTCAACATTTTCTCTAGAAAGATGACTTTTGACGGCTCCCTGGCCCTGCTCTTGGCACAGGCCAACTCACTACCTAATTTACAGCCCAGCTTCAGCTTTCAACTCTTCCCTCTTCATGACTCCCTCTTTTCCCAGTTCCTAGCACACTTTTCTTATACTAAGGCCTGAAGGAGGAGAGACACTCTGTAGGACTTCAGCAGATATGTTAGCATTAATGGTACCTGCCCATCAGACCCTCTTCCCCTTCTTCTCCCTCCCCTCCCCCCCATCTGCTCTGAACTCCCACAACTTCAGTTACATGCCTCAGCTCACATTGTTGCCCCTAAGTCTTAGCAGAACCAGACTGCTATTAAGTGCTAATGGCTTAGTAATGAAAACTGTAATCAGGCAATTAAAACTTTTAATCATTAAGCTGCTGGCAGAGATCCAATCTATAACAATGAAGATTAACATTTTATATTTGCTCTTTGTGTAAAAACTATCTTAAGTCTAAGAAACCTATATAGATGTGACCAAAGAATGATACACTCAAAATAGAAAAATACCTTGAATTTTGTATTAAGGAGGGAAGGGGAGAATGAGAATGGTTCTGTGACTCAGGAAACTTCAGTTCAATTTCTGGTTCTGACACACACTTCCTGTGCGGTCTTGGGAAGGACTGTAAAATGGGGACAATACTACTTCCTTTCTTTCTTACACTCTGTATTGTCTAGTCTACTCAGATTATAAACTCTTCAGGGCAGGAGCTGTTTTTTACTGTGTGTTTGTATAGTGCGCCTAGGTACAACAGGCCCCTAATCGTAGAGCGGCTACTAAGCATTACAATAATATGAATACTAACTATACTATTTTTAAAAATCTTTTGGTGTTCAAGTCAGAGAAATTTCTCTAACATATTGTAAACACACATTTTCAGACAAATTACTCTATCTAATCAAAAGACAGAGAGGTTAAAGAATGAAGCTTAGAAGAGAGGACTGGAGGTAACTAACTTTGCAATCACCACAATACTTCCAAAACTGTGATCTATATTGAACTGTACAGTGCAAGACTGAACAGAACCAAAACACCTCAATTCTGACCTGCAGCAATCCCTGTTATTTTAGTTTGGCTCTCCCACACAGCATTATTCAACACAGTATTTTTAAAATCCCATTTTGCTTTGTAATATTTGAAGAGTTTTCATTTGCTGTCCATTTCAGCCATAATCAGGCTTACCACTCATATTATTTGTATAGGGTGGATTATGAGCAAAGAAATCTGGCAAATATTTGTTTCTGAGGGTACCTGGTGTTTTTAATTTAAAAAGTCAAATAAATTAGAGTGTACAACTTGTTTTATGCGGATTTTTACAAAAAGATAAAGCATCTCTCCAAAACTCTAGTGACCCCTGAAAACATTTTATAAAAGGACATAAAGCCATAAATTAATTATAACTGCAACAATTCTGTCTAATCCCTCTAATCACAACACTGGCAAGGCAAAAATGAAGACTGAAAAATCCTTTCCCCACATCTTAAATTATTTCTTCTCTCCAAAAACTAGAGAGAATAGAATGGTTTTGCAGCAAAATCAAATTCAAACAATTTTAGACATGGAGGAGAGATGGGGAGAACAGAACAAGATTTCAAAGTTGAAGAATCCACCCAAGAATACTCTGCTAGCAGCTCCAAAGTGAGCTCCAGCTTAACTGCAACTTTGTAGAACAGGGAGAAAAAGCTGTCTCTCATGTAACTAAATACTAGGCTAAGGCTTTAGAAACCATTCAGTCAGGCATTATTTCCTCTAGCCTCTTAGGCCTAGTGTATACTAGACTGTTTTGCCAACCAAAGTCAGCATTTTTTGACAAAATAGTGGAAGTGTACACACTTCAATCCCGCCCCCCACCATCCCACCAACAAAATGGCCGTTTTTTCGACAAAATAAAACCACCACGATGAGAGCCATAGAGCTTTTTTCGCACAACTTAAATCAACAATGTGTCAGTGTAGATGTGACACCATGGTTGGTTATGTCACAGTAAACAGTTTCTGGAAGTGTTCCGCAATGCCCATCCTGACCACACTGGCAATTAGGTTGAACTCTGCTGCTCTGCTGCCACCCACCCCACTCCTCCCCCTTTTAAAGTCCCAGGAATTTTTAAAATTCCACTTCCTGCTTGGTCGGGGTGGATAGTGCACATTTATTCCTCCCAGCTGACCATGTTGGCTCCATGCACCAAATGCTCCCCACTTGAAGCACACTGGAGCTTCTGATTCTCATCGGCATATGGGGCGAGTTGGCCATGCAGTCCCACCTCTGCTCCAGCCAAAGGAATTTTGATACCTATGGCCAGATTTCTCCTACCACAGTGGAGAAGGAATAAAAATGGGACAGGATGCAGGAGAGGGAAGCTCTGGTAAGTGATTTTCTGAGCTGATGCTGATCGTTTATAGAAAGCACAGACGTCCTTTGCTTTGCTAACTGATAGAAGTAATTGAAGAGATGGAAATTCACAAGAGTAGCTGTATATCCATGTGCTTCACATTCCCTTGTGCAGCATGGCTGAGAAGCATGTTAATATATGCTGAGATTTCATGGGTATCTTCTATTGAGATCTCTAGTAAACTTTCCTGGAGGTACTTGCCAATCCTCTGCCTCAGATTCCTCAGCAGCTTTGTTTCTTCCTCTGTTGTAGGACACTTTCCCATGCCAATCAGTGCAGGGACCAAAGAAGCGCACAGGCGAGCAGCATAGGGACCCAGTTTGAAGCTGCTCCAATGGAGGAGATGCATCCTAGCATCCCTGTTTACTCTCAGGAGTGAGATGTTGGTTTCTATGGCCCCTGCCTGTGGAAAATGGTGGCACAATTTGAAATTTTGTCCTTATGTACCTGCATTTATGCCCCAAGCAACCACCCACCCAGAACCATTTCCCAGTGTGATGGCCCTCACCCTTGGCAAAACTCACCATGCTTAGGCTGATCACAAAGCTGTGCTCTTCCCAGGGGACAATAAGAAAGAGGTGTGTTTAACAGCAATGTATCTAGTGTGTTAGGGCACACACAATAATGCTTCTGATCATTGTTTATTATGCTTCTACAGATGTGACCTTCACAGCAAAATCCCCCACACCTGTGGAGCACCTCTGGCTGATATGGAGGCGACCTTGGAGAAGCAAAAAGATATTCCAAGAACTCCTCCAGTCCCCTGAGGCAGCAAAAAGAGAAAAAAGAAGAGCCTGGAGACAATCTGTGTCTGAAAGTCAGAAAACTGACAGACAGGAAAGGAGCGAAAACCATGACCAACTGCTAGCAGATCATGAGCACATGACCAAGGAGCAGACAGAGGTGCTAAAGACAATGGAGGTGCTAAAGACAATCGAAACTGCAAACAGAGTACATGCATGCTCATCCCCCCTTGCAGCAACTTAAGAACTGCTATCCATGCACTCCACAAATTCCCCACACACATTCCTACCAAACTCCTGGCCCGTCTAGTTACCCCTTTCACTCCACCCCTTCAGACAGCTATGAGAGTGACAGGTGGACTTACACCCAGCTGTCACACTGCCCCTCATTACTTTGTCCCCTCCAGCCCGATGTTTTATTTGTGTTGTCACCTTTTTTCGTTTAATAAAAAGACAATCTGTGAGAACAATAAGCACTCTTTATTTCTGAGTTGCACATGATACTTTCACCTGTCATTAATACGCAGCTCAAGCTGGATAGCAGTCATAGCACAGCATAATGTTGTTCAGAAAAACACCTTACTGCTTCTCATTCTCAAAATGGGCCCTCAATGCCTCCCTGATCTGAATAGCCCCCCACTGTGCCCCTAACATCTGGCTATTCATATTCAGGTGCAAAGCGATCTGCCTCTGCAATCCACTTAGGGGCAAAACTTTTCACCTTTAGCTTCACGTAAATTATAGAGTACAGCGGGTGGCGATAACCATAGGAATATTGTCCTCATTTAGGTCTAGCCTCCCATAAAAGCATCTCCAGCAAGTCTTTAATCTGCCAGTTGCACATTCAACCCTACTTAGCCTCTTAATGAAGCACTCCTTGTTGCTATCCAGGTTGCCTGTATAAGGCTTCATGAGCCATGGCATTAAGGGGTAGGCTAGGTCTCCCAGGATCATGTGAGCATCAACATCCCCCATTGGAATCTTTTGGTCTGAGAAGAAAGTCCCTGCTTGTAGCTTCTTGCACAGGCCAGCGTTCCTGAAGATGCATGCATCATACACCTTCCCTAACCCATCCGCACTGATGTCAGTGAAACGGCTCCCAGAGATCCACAAGTGCCTGCAGTACCATAGAAAAGTACCCCTTTCTATTGATGTATACTCTGTCACAAGATGGTCTGGGGACAAAATCTGGATGTGTGTGCCATTTCTCGCCCCACCACAGCTAGAGAATCCCTTCACTGCAAACACATCCAGTATTTCACAAACGTTTCCCAGAGCCACAGCCCTTCAGCTAATGGCCCTGCACATTTGTGATAACACAGCTCCAACAGTGGACTTCCTAACTCCAAACAGATTAATGAATGACTGATAGTCTGGAGTTGCCAGCTTCCACATGGCAATTGACACAGTTCTCCACCAAGGGCAGCTCATTCATGAGTCCCTGTGCCGCAGGGCAAGCTACAAACAGAGTTCCATGAAGGTAGCTTTGTGCATCGAAAGTTCTGCAGCCCCTGCTCATCATCTCAGACCTGCATAATGATGCGATCTCATCACTCAGTGCTTGTTTCTCGCGCCCAAAAGCAGCAGTGCAGCATGTGCAGCTGCTCCGTGAATGCGAACAGTAATCCAGTGCAGTTTGTTTGCATGGCACACAGCAGGTCAAGCGTCTCAGATTCCTGTTGCAATTGGGAACTCATGATATACTGCACAACCAGCCGCAATGTGTTCAGAATGCTGACAGCAACAGTGGAGAGCAGAGCAGGATCCATCCTTTCGGATAAAGATGGCATGTGCTTAGGAAAACAAAGGACTGTTGAAAAATGCTGTGAAATGCAGTCGGGAATGCAACGAATGATAGGACAGAAATCAGTGCATCATGGGATGTTGCACCTGCACCCATGATGCACTGCGATCCTCCCCATCTTCCCACAGCTCCTGGTGGCACAAAATGGCAAGTTGCACAGTGGGATCACTGCCCACAGTGCACTGTTCTCACTGTCGATGCTAGAACACCAAGTGTGGATGCACTTTGGTGACAGTGAGTGCTATGTGGACGTGTGCAAGCATTGTAATTACAGAGCTTTTTGATCAGCGATATAACTTGAATCAACAAAACTTTCTAGTGTTGTAGATACGGCCTTATAGTAGTATTAGATGTTACTTATCACAATAATAGGTTTCAAAATTTAGACAGAAGTGGCACTGAATTTGGTTGTGTCCCTTTAACGCTTAAATGTAATGACTACTGAACACCTCATTGAAACAAATGGGTCTACTCACCCTTAGAGTTAATGAGTTAGTCAAACAACAAAGACTCAGCACCTTTATCTAAAAAACTCCAACACAGACAAAGCATTTTTTGAGATCTCAAGAGCTATAAACTTTTTCCATATTTTTAAAATGAAAGCTGAAATTGTGCATAAAACAAAAGGGACACCCAGAATCCATGGGAAACCTTTAGTCTGTGGAACAAAAAAACTGGATTCTGTACACACAAGTTTTCAGTGTCCCAGGTTACCACTATTAACTGATTAGATATCCTATTCTTCCCCAGAGCTGTATTTTCAGTAAGCCTTCACACGTGACAGTGCTAAAATATAAAACCACACAGTTAAAGAACAGAGATTCCATCTACACTTTGGCATCTGTGGAAAAAAATTGGCTATTCAAGATACCTACTGCTCTGGCCCTCCTTTCTTCCCATCATCGGTTTATTCATAATTCTACAGACTTCCTTTCTTCTCTTCTCAAAGTTAAGTTCCCATCCGACACTCCATCACCACTGAATTTCCTCACCCAGTTTCCCATGCATTGTCCTTCAAGATGCTGTATCTTGTGCCCCAGATTTCCAACCAGAAGAGAGGATGGGGGAACCTATCAATATCTTTCAGTCATGAAGATTGCTCTCCTAAAACAAAAGCACTTCACTGTCTGAAGGCTAAGCATACAAGCACAGCCAATGGAAAACAGAAATTCAACCACTTAAAAGTTTAGCTGGCACTGCACAGGTGCTTCTTCTCAGACCCTGTAGTTGTCTCCTGTCTTGGGGGTACAGAGCATCCTCTACACTGCTGAAAGAGAGGGAGATCACAGTGATTTTCCCAATCCTTCTCTCACTCCCCTATTGTTTTTGCCAATACTGAGGAAGGATTTCCTCAACCTGTTAGATACTCCACCCAAGGTGGGTGTGGCGGGAAGCAGAAGTGCTCCTTACAAGTCCTATCCGGGAGGTTCTCATTCTGCCTATGCCCTGCACTGTTACAGAGCTGAGAGCTAGGGGGACACAAGCATTCCCTTTCTTGTATTTCTGAAGGATATGGGTCTTTGAAGCAGCAGCAGGAGGAGGAGGATGTGATTTCTCAAGACAACGAACAATGATTCCAGCTGAACCCAACCCTAAAATGACTGTACAAGATTATCTTGGTGGGGCTTCTCATAAACAGCAATTAAGAAAAACAAAATGGTTCAGTCAGATTGCCAACTGGCTAAATTTTTCTTAGGAGACTAAGGCTAGCCTTTTTCTCATTGTGATCCTCATTCCTTCCTTAGCACTTCAAAAGTGGAATTAATAGACAAACATTTTAATGATCTCCATTTAAAAATCATGTATTGTAAACAGACAAGTTTCTTTACATATGTCCAGAACAGCATTTTTTTTAAGTGTGAGAATTTTAAAAATCTAGTTTGCCATCATGTATTATCTTTGTTTACTTGTGTGCAAACAGAGAAATATATAAAATTTAGCTTCACTTTCAGATTCTTGTACTGTAATACTTAGGTTTTAAACACTGCAAGGGGTGTTTACTTATTTTAAAAAGGGACTTACAGCATCTCGTGTTCACACTGTACTGTTGCCACAGAACCACAACATAGAAGTCTTAGTCTGGTGCCATGGAACAATTTTAAAGCAGTAACTGGCAGTTGAGGCAGTGCATGCATTTTCCTCAAGCCCCTGCATTCCAAAATCTGAGGATATAAATAGCTTGATGATGGTCTCCATAGCTCATCTCTAACTGCTGAGACCTATTTAGAGCAGGGCTCCAATGTAAGGGAGGGAAGGGACAGTCAATGTGGTTCTATAGAGGCAATACCTACAGTAATCCTTGTTTTCAGATTGTAAGTAACCTCCACTTCCCTACTGAATCCACATACACCCACTCTAGGGGACCAGTTACTAGGGTGCTTCCTGAAGAAGTGAGCAAAAGATATCCTACCCTTGGGAAGCTAGCATCTGTTCTCAATGCAATGTGAGAATAATGATTTGTAATGGTGTGAACCAAGTTATATGTAACAGCCCTGCAGATTTGAAAATAAAGGCACATTGGAAACACATGCCAGAGGGCAGGCATTGCTGCAATTAGAAAATGAGGCATTCATGCACAGGAACATCAGCAACTACAAAACATGAGTGAATGCACATCTTTCTTCACTTCAAGCCAAAATGGCTTCCCCTTGAGAACTTTCTCCAGAGACCACAAATACTGTGACTTTCTGAATGTTTTTGTTCTGTTTAAGTAACTGCCAATGACTCTTCACATCCAAAGTATGCAATCTCACCTAAAGCTGGCACTGGGGTTTTTGAGATAATGTAGACAGTGAAATCAGCTGACTGAAATGAATTCCAAATCAATTTTAGTCAGAATTTTATGGCGAAGGTAAGACCTCCTTGCCTTTATATCATGTTCTACAGACAGGTTTTACTTATTACTGCCTGCAACTCTAAGGCCCTCCTGACTAAGTTAACTGACATCAGAAATGAGACTTCCAATATGAGGTGGTTCTGAGAATAGGGTCCACAAGACCTTAAAGTGTCCTTCCATGAGTTTGTATTCCACCAAATTAAAGTATGAAGGATTAGAAGACTCCAAGGACAAGAGGTTTGGGGGGAAGGGTAATAGGCTCATAAGACAGTTTTAAAAAAAACATTTAATTGGGGATGGACAAAATTTCCTTTCATAGGAACCGAGTAAGCAGAAATAATAGTTAAGTAAACCTTCACATTTATCTAAGAGTGCTTCAACAACTCCTCAAGAAGGATAAAGTATACAATACTTGGAACTGGGTTAAGGTTCTCCCATGGGGGGAAACCTCTTAAAATTGTTTATTTAGCAGCATAAAACCTCACGGCAACTGGCTTTCTAGAATTCCAGTATGAATTTTTATCTCCTCTGACAAGTGCAAGCCATCTCACCTTATGAGGATGTTATTTAGGTCTGGCCAGATCTAACAGCACAAGCTCTGTTAGGGCCCTTCCTTGATACCCAATGATCCCACCAGGTAGCTAGAACAAAAAGTTGCCTTTCTTGGCACTATTTAAGATATGTATATTCCCAAGGGTTTGGAAGGCATCTGGATGACTACTTAACTAATGCCTTTGTCAGAAGTCACAGAGTTTCAGCCTAGGATGGAGTCAGTACGTCAGTACTGAAGAAAGCTTAGGCCATGAAGTCTAGGTGTTAGAAAGGCATTCTTAAGAAGAGACCTCTTTGACTTATGAGCTCCCACAGCCTCTTTGTCACCACAATAATTCCGAGCCTTCTCTGAGATGGACAAACATTGTAGTTCTTGGTGGGCTGTCCATCTCTTTAGGCATGACACACAATTATGCCTATGAGAAGCAGTAAATTTAGCAGAGCAAGTGAAACACCTCTTAAAGCCTGCATTCTTTGCTAGATTGCCATAATGAGCAATGCCAAAGGTGATCCAGATAAATAACTCAAAGGGAAGGCAGTCAAAACTACCAAAATGTTTACCTTTCTATGTTTATATTTAAAGCAATTTACAATGCAGAGTAAGCCTGGGATTTTTGGCAGGGCCTTAACCAACTTAAGGAACCCAAGTCTCACTGAATGTTAATGCAGACTTGTGCTTCCAAATCACGTAGGCACCTTGAAAATTCCCACCTTAAACTTCTGTACAATGGAGAAAACAGGAATGGATTAGTTCTGTGACTACTCAGTGAAAGAGAGGAATTGTTAGAGGGGGATGAGCTATTTAAACCTTTAGTTTCTAGAAGACAGACTTGAGGGTCAAGTGCGTAAAGAGCTACTGCTTTAAAATGGTTCCATGGCCATATGGCTAGGCGTGCTACTTCTGCAGTGGCACTCTACAGGACATCAGGAAGAGGGACAACTGTTTTAATTTGAACTTAAAAAGAAAACTGTAGAAACTATTCTATTGATGTAAGCCTTAGATAGGTTGAAATTTGTAAAATCAAATGTCTTTGTAGACAATGGCAAAGAGGGGCATAGAGGTTTACAGGGATCCAATGGGTCAAGTACATGCACAGTAGTTCGAAGGGTGGCATGTAAGGTTTCTACTGACAGCCACCACCACACTGGTCATCTTAATCATCAGGTGTAGATAATACTTAATAAGTTACGTATCTATACTGGAAATTATGTTTTTAAAGTATTAAACTTAAAGATAAATCACCAGAAGGTGACATGCCTCGAACACATTCTGTTCATGCAGGGGTTGAAGACACTTGTCTCCAATGATCCTAGTTTTCTGTGATTAAAAAAACAAAAATGCATTTTTTTTCCACAAGTAAAATGAAACTGTGAACTTTTGTTTCCCTAGCCAAAATATATATAGGTATCAGCTGCACAGAGTGTTTTATTGATATATTTACAGTTGTAAAATGCTGGAATGATCCAGTGTAACAAGGTGGGGCGGGGGAGATATTCCGCCCTCGTGGGTCTTGTGCTCTCCAGGCCTAGCCGGTGGTGCAGCTGGGGGGGAAGGTCCTGGGAGGGGCTGGGGCCTGCTCTGCCCCTGAGTACTGCTACCTTCCCTGGGAGGGGGTGGGGGGGTAGTCTGTGGTCCACTCCCTGCTTCCCCAGCTGGGTGCTCTGCCTCCGGTGCTGTGGTAGCAGCAGTGGAAGCTGCAAGCCTCTGTAGACTGCAGACTGCAGCCTGGCAGCTGCAGCTGGCCAGCCCCAAGCCGCCAACTCCGAACTGCCGGCTTCGAGTTGCCAACCTCCCAGCTGTAAACCGTAACTTCAAACTGTAACTCCAACCTCCGTCCTCCACTCCTCCTTACTCCAAACTCCTCACTCCACAACCCACCTCTGCCTGCCTGCACTGGAGGCTTTTAAGTGCTGGGGCAGTCTCCTTGATTGGCCCCAGGTGGCCTAATTGCCTAAGTAGCCCCAGCTGGATCACCCAGGGAATAGGGCTTTGCTGAGCCTGGGGCTAATATACCTGCCTTCCAGCTCCCTTGCATAGCCGTCCGCCCTGACCCCGTCACACCAGTCACAACGCATTGTTTCTTTACTGTTACTAATGGTCCTGCTGTTTCAGCCTCGTTTTCATTTCTTTTCATTCAGTTTATGTTTAGCACTTTCCATATGTTCTACAATTGTCTGCCTTTGAACATAATCTACAGCTTTGCTGCATACAGTATAGAACAGCACATTACCATCAGTGTGAAATTTGTCCTTGCCAAACTCAGTGACACAGTCTTTAGGGGTGATTTATAAAGTTTTTGGCATCTTTTCATAACTTTAATTACTCATGTCTGGAGTCCAAAGTGAAATTTGAGATGCATTAAAACACAAATTGCTACATACCATTGAGTAACCTCTATGCGCTGGAAGCAGTTTATTGGAGTATGCTTAGATATGTACATTTAAAGCACATTCAAAAATCATCTGCAAGAGGGGGAAGTTGCGCACACTGAATAAGTGACACTGGTACTTTCAGTAAAATTTAGTTAATAGTATGTTTTTATTTTTTCACAAAATATAAAAACTAAAGATTCTCTGAAAAACACAAATTCCACGTCTTTCTGTGGCAAGCAGATTTCTAGGATCCTTGCTTATCTCTGTCTGGTCACTGTGTATCTCACAATGAAAGTTTATTTGCACAAGGAACCAGCAGCTAATCAAGAGTGAAATCAACAAGAGATAGCAAAATCTACAGAAGGAACACATAGCAGGAAAGTATTCAGTTTATGAATAAAGATCAAAAGAATGTCTCTTTGCACCTTCTGATATCTCAAAACAAACAGTATCCTTTACCTTGAGGACAATCTGGCAGCATGTTTTTGTCTCATGAAAAAAGGCTCACAAGCAGGCCTGGCTGAACAAAACAGGAAGGACTTTAGGGTGAGCTTTGTTCTAGTACCTAGTTAAAAAGTCTAGGTCTTAGAATGTCTGTTATGACTTTATATCATATGTAACCATTTGTTTCCAATGCTTCTACTAGCTACCATTAAAATCTCTTTTTGTTAAAGTTTTGCCTGCTTTTTCTATAAATATCTAGAGTAGTGTGTGTGTGTTAGAGCAGTGATCTGAGGTAACAGTGGTAAAGCTGGAGTGTACTTCTTTGGGAGCAGCGAAGCTGTGAATACTGACAGTATACAGTGGAACTGGCTCTGGACATTCCAGGGAGACACTCAGAGGGACTGGGGTTTGGGGCATGCCTACCACTAACCTGTAGAGGGACAGCAGAGCTGATGTAGAATCATGGAAGAGTGCTTGTATTGCCCATGGAGTCAGGGAGCTGACCCACAGAAGACAGAGACAAGGCTTCCTCACGTTAAGGGCAGGTGGTAGTGAGATGCCTCACAACCATAGATGTGACTCTTCCAGAGGCTAAGGCCAGAGGAATATTTCAATTACATACAATCTGGGAAAACATTGGTTCAGCTTTGAAAACCAGATTTCCTGCACGTGCTCTCATAGCTATCTTCCTCTTTGCTGCTTGAAAACAGCTAGAGGGCTAGCCAATGTTTTTTCAGAAGAATGGCCATACAGGGTCAGACCAATGGCCCATCAAGCTCAGTATTCTATCTTCTAACAATGGCCAGCAAACAGATGCCTTAGAGGGAATGAACAGAACTGGGCAAGTTACCAAATGATCCATCCTTGGTCACCCACTCCTACACTTTTGGCCTTCACAACATCCCCTGGCAACCAGTTTCATAGGGGCTTTATGTGAAGTAGTACTTCCTTTTCTTTTAAATCTGCTGCCTATTAATTTCACTAGGTAACTCCAGGTTCTTCTGGTAAGTGAAGTGATAAGCAACACTTCCTTATTCACTTTCTCCACAGTGTTCATGATTTTATAGATCTCTATCAAATCCTCCCTTATTTGTCTCTTTTCTAAACTGAAAAGTCCCAATCTTTTTAATTTCTCTGCCTATGAAAGCTGTTCTATACCCCTAATCATTTTTGTTGCCTCTCTCTGTACTTTTTCCAATTTTAATAATGTATTTGAGATGGGGCAACCAGAACTCTACCCAGTATTCAAGGATTTAAATAGCAGCATTATGATATTTTCTATCTTATCTATCCCTTTCCTAAATGGTTCTTACCATTAGCTTTTTTGACTGCCACTTCAGACTGAGCAGATATTTTCAGAGAAGTACCCACAATGACTCCAACATCTCTTTCTTGGGGGGTAACAGAAAATTTAGATCCCATCATTTTGTATGGATACTTGGTATTATATTTTCCAATGTGCATTATTCTGCATTTATTAACACTGAATTTCATCTGTCGTTTTGTTGCCATGTCACCCAATTTTATGAGATCCCTTTGTAATTCTTCTCCATCTGCTTTGGACTTAATGATCTTGAGTAATTTTGTAATATCTGCAAAATTTTGCCACCTCATTCTTTACCTCTTTTCCTAGATCATTTATGAATGTATTAAAAAGCACTGGTCCCAGTACAGTTCAATCCTTGGGGAACTCAACTATTTACCTCTCTCTGTTATGAAAATTGACAATTTATTCCTACCCTTTGTTTCCTATCTTTTAACCAGTTACTGATTCATGAGTGGATCTTCTCTCTCCTCCCATGACTGCCTAGTTTACTTAAGAGTCTTCGATGAAGGACCTTGTCAAAGGCATTCCGAAAGTCCAAGTACACTACATCCACTGGATCACTCTTGTCCATGTTTGCTGACTCCCTCAAAGAATTCTAATAGATTGGTAAAACAGGATTCCTCTTTACAAAAAGCCATGTTTGAGTATTCACAACATATAGTGTTCATCTATATGTCTGATAATTCTCTTCTTTACTATAGTTTCAAACAATTTGCCTGGTACTGAAGTTATGCTTACTGGCCTGTAATTGCCAGATTCACTTCTGCAGCCTTTAAAAAAAAAAATCAGTATAACATTACTATGCTCCATTGATCTGGTACAGAGGCTGATTTAAGCAATAGGTTACAGACCACAGTCAGTAGAGCTGCAATTTCATATTTGAGTTTCTTCAGAACTCTTGGTTGAACACAACCTGGACCTGGTGACTTATTACTGTTTAATGTATCAATTTATTCCAAAACTCCCTCTACTGACACTTCAATCTAGAACAGTTCCTCAGCTTTGTCACCAAAACAAATGGCTCAGGTGTGGGAATATCCCTCACAACCTCTGCAGTGAAAAATGAGGCAAAGAATTCATTTAGCTTATCCACTTCCTTGAGTGCGCCTTTAACACTTCGATCATCCAATAACCCCACTAACTGTTTGGCAGGCTTCCTGCTTCTGATGTACTTAAAATTTTGCAGTTACTTTTTGGCTCTTTTGCTGGTTGCTCTTCAAATTCTTTTTTGGCCTGCCTAATTTTATAGCTTTACACTTGACAGAGTTTATGTTTCTTTCCATTTTAATCAGTAATGTGACTTCCAATTTTTACAAGATGTCTTTTTGTCTCTAACAGCCTCTGTTTGGCACTTTTTTTGGCTCTTTTTTTTTTTTTTTAACATGGGGAATACATTTAGTTTGAGGCTCTATTAGGGTGTTTTAAGAAAGTTTCTATACAGCTTACAGGCATTTCACTGCTGTGACCATTCCTTCTAATTTCATTTAACTAGCCTCCTTACTTTTATGTAGTTTTCCTTTCTGAAGTTAAATACTACTGTGGTGGGTTTCATTGGTATTTTCTCCCCTGCAAGATGTCAAATACATCATGGTCATTATTACTGAGTGGTTCAGGTATAGTCACCTCTTGTACCAGACCATGTGCCACATCGGACTAAATCAAGAACTGCCTCTCCCATTGTGGGCTCCAGGACTAGCTACTCCAAGGAGCGCTTAATGGTGTCTGGAAATCTGATCTCTGCATCCCCATCCTGAGGTGACATGTTCCCAGTCAACACAGGGATAGTTGAAATCTCCCATTATTATTCGGTCTGCTGTTTTTGTAGCCTCTCTAATTTCCCTAAGCATTTCACAATCAATCATCATCCTGGTCAGGTGGTCAGTAGTATATTCCTACTGTTATACTCTTACTCAAGCATGGAATTTCCAGCCTTAGAAATTCTATGGTACTGTTTGATTCATTTAAGATTTTTACTATCTATGACTGTGCTTTCTTTCACATATAGTGCCACTCCCTCATCAGCAAGACCTACTTTGTCATTCCTATATATTTTATGCCTTGGTATTACTGTGTCCCATTGATTATCATCATTGCACCAAGTTTCTGTGATGCCTATTCTATGTATCACTATCCTTTAATACCAAGCACTCACCTATTTTCATATTTAGAGTTCGTACATTTGTATAGGAGCATCTATTAAAATTTGTCAATATTTAGATGAATGTCTTCATTGTGATGTAACTGAATGGGACTCGCATTTGACTGTTTCTCTTCAGTTACTGTGTGTACTTTTCCAACTTTTCTCCTTTTCTTATTAGTAGGATATATAGTATCTCCTTTAATAAAATCTCCCCTAAAGAACGTGCATCTGTCTGTCCAAACCACATCCTCCTCTGCACCTGTTGGCTTTCCCATAGCCTTTATCTTTAGAACTCCTCTATGATCCTTTTAATTTTACATACAACCAATCTGGCTCTGTTTTGATATAGGTGAAGCCCATATTTCCTGTATAGGTTCCTCATTTCCCAAAAGGTTCCCCAATTCCTAAAAAAAATTAAATCCCTCCTCCAAACACCATCTCATCCACACATTTAGACCCTGCAGTTCTACCTCTTTAACAGACCTTGCATGTGGAACAGGAAGCATTTCAGAAAATGGTAGCATGAAGATCATGGACTTTAATCTCTTACCTAAGAGTCTAAATTTGGCCTCCAGAACCTCTCTCCTACCTTTCCTTACATCACTGGTAACTAAACGTTCCACTACCATTGGCAGCACTGTACGTAAGTCTGTCTAGATCAGGAGTGTCAAACTCATTTGCTATGGTGGGCCAGATTTGAATTAAATGTACTTCAAGTGGGCCATACCTAAATCAAAATACTAGGCACAACCATGTTTATGTAGTATTATGTTTTATTTGCTAGGTATCAGGGATACAAAAACTGCAGTAAATTCACTTCTACAACTACTACTATTTTATGATTAAAATAATTGATCAATGATTAAGAATTACAGTACTGCGCAATGCCCCAAGACCACACTGTCCCTCTCCTGCTTTTTGGAGCGCTGTGTCTTGTGCACACAGCGCTCCATGCCCTGCCTCCAGAGCACACAGATCTGGCGCTGCAGACGCTGCAACATCTGGCGGCAGCGCATGATGCTGCCAGAGAGTACAATGCCATGAAATGCCAGGGGCCGGACTAAAAAGGTTGGTGAGCCATATGCAGCCCATGGGTTGGATGTTTGACACCCCTGGTCTAGATGTCTTGAGTAGTCTGCAACCTTTAAACCTGGCAAGCACTTCAGTCATCACAAACCCACCTATCTATATTTCTAATAGTAATGGAGAATTTGACTACTACCTGTCGCTTCTCTTCTTTGATAGTATAAGAATAATGAACTGCATGTGAAAGGTGAAAAAGAAAATGCACTAGTAGAGTAGGGAGGAGTGAAAGAATATATAGACTAGGCAAAGGAAGTAAGATAAGGGTTCTTTGAGCAGGGAGGCTGTCCTCAGGCAGCAACATAAAATAGAGCATAGTTCAACTGAATCTTTCCAATGTTTAAGGATGCCCTGTGGCTCCTACACTCTCAATTCTCTTCTTCCACTCTTCATGTTGAGTTTAACCCTCTCCATACTGAATGGGAGATGATGCACTGATTTCTTGAAACAGCTTGACATTACAATTTTACTGCAACAGGACAACAGGTTAAAAAAAATGCTAAGGAAAACTAACTGTCCTAGGAGAAGCAATGGTAAGGGGGATTATTCTTATTTGCATTACCTAGACCACCTAAAAGCCCTAGTCATGGACTAGGACCCAAGTTGTGCTAGTCATTTTACAAAAACCACACAACAAAATAACAGCCTCTGCTCCAGAGAATTTACTGTCTGAACATGACAAGAAACAGATGGATACAGACAGGGAAGGGTTAAGATCTATTTAAGCTAAAGGACAATGTTGGCACAAGAACAACTGAATATAAACGGGACAAGAACAAATTCAGGCTGGAAATTAGAAAGTTCCTAACCATCAGAGGGATGAGATTCTGGCACAGCCTCCTAATAGGAATTGTGGGGGCAAACTAATTAGTTTTGAGAGCATGAGGGACAAATTTATGAGTGCAATTGTATGACAAGGTTGCTTGTGATTGTAGGAGCAGGCTCAAGTGTTCTAGGCTCAATGCAAGTTTATGGCTTACGTTCCTAAAAGCTCATGCTTCCGGGTTTCAGCTGGTCATCAGCAAGGAATTTCCCCCTTCCCCCAAGGTATTGTATTTTGTTTTTTTTAAATCTCCTTCTTCTGAAGCAACAGGTATGATCACAGCTGGAGACAGGATGTTGTCCAGAAAGGGCCAGGGCTCTTAGGTGGCACTGAGCATTGTCTTTTTCAGGTGCTTAGCTGGCTGGTTCTTGCTCGTATACTCAAGGTATAACTAATCACCATACATAGGGTCAGAAAGGAATTTTTCCCCCAAGTGAGATTGGCAGGGTCCTTGGGGGTTTTCATCATCCACTGCAACGTGAACACTGGTCATTTGCCAGGATTATCTGGGTCTCTCTCATTTATTGGTTTCCTTCAGGCACTGGTTCACCTCGGTCCCTTCTATTCTGTGTGTGTGGCACAAAAATCTAGTCTCCTATCACACTATTGTAATGTTGATCACAAATTTGGCTCCTGAACCACTGTGGTGTGAGTATCACTGGACCAGACGATCTAGTGGTCCCTTCTGCCCTTTAACTCTACATGGAAACAATGAGACAATATTGGTCAGCATGACAGGCAGCAGTATTAGCACACCAGCAGCCCAAACGTTGTCAAGTTTTTTGTATGCATCATGACAAAATAGAGCTTAGGTGGAAGGCTCTCAGGAGGATAATGAGGTAACTTTGCAGATGCTTGACAGGGAGCAACTCCTAAGCATGAGGGGCAGCACGGAAGAAAGCACAAAGGTAAGTTTTCAAACACAAAATGGGCACTGGAGACTGGAATCATTGGCCAATCTCATGTAGGAATTGACCTTTTGATTGTGAATGAGGGATAATCAGTAGTATGGGAATAGATGGTGAAAAGGAAGCCCTGGAAGTGAGCATCTTATGTTTGATGTGAAAGAAGTGGGAGCTAATGGAGGGATGCAAAGTGAAAAAGCATCTTTGCAGCAGCATTCCGAATGCATATCTATGGAACGAGAATGCATTTGTCAGGGACTGAAAATACGATGATGCAGTAGTCAAGACATGAGATAAGGGAAGCCTGAATGAGAGATTTAGCTGTGAATAGGAAAAGTCAAATCTTGGAGATGTTATGCAGATGAAATCAGAAAGATTTAGACACAGCTTGAGTGTGAGGACCTACAGAGAGTTGAAGATCACATTCCAGTTACAGGCCTGAGGCACAGATGTTGTCCACAGTGATGGAGAAACGAGGTAGCAGGGAATTAGGAGCTCTGCTTTAGCCACATTGAGCTTGAACTGATGGCTAGACATCCATGAGGAGATGCCAGATAGGACAAGATTTTAGTCTGGACAGAAAGAGATTGGAGTAGCTCTATGAGTCATCAGCATAGTGATAGTAGTTGCATTTGTGTTTGTACATTAGATTACATAGAGATAAAATTTAGAGGGAGAACAGAAGGGAACCAATGACAGGCCCTGTGATGCCCCCACAAAGTTGGAAGGGGGATGAGAAGGATCCTCTGAATGTCACACTGAAGGAGCAATTAGAGAAACAGGAGGAGAATCAGAAGAGGACAGAATCACGGAACCCAAGGGAGAATAAGATTTCAGGAAAAAGCATGGTAGAGGGTATCAAAAAGTCATCTGATAAGTCAAGGAGACTGACAACAGAGTATTAGTTCTGAGCTTTGGCTAGGAAGAGGTCTTTAGAAACTTTTGCAAGAGTAGTTTCAGTGGAGTGCAAGGCGAAGAAGCCCAGTTGGAGAGAGTCTAGGACAGAAATGGAGAAAAGGAACTACAGATAGCAACTACAGGGCAGCATGTTCGGTGGGCTTAGAGATGATGGGGAGGTAGTTGGAGATGCAAGTGGGATGAAGGGTGATTAAGACAGGAGAGACTAAAGCATGCTTATATTGTGAAGGAGACAACCCAGAGATCAGATATTAAAATGGAAGATTAAGGGAGAAGGTTGAATCAGGAGATGAGATGGGAAGGGATCACTGGGGCACATGGAAGGGTTAAAGGAGGAGAACAGATAAGGGAGAGAGAACTGTAGGCAGGGAAGGGAAGGCAGCTGAGAGGAGGAAAATCACACTGTATTTTATCAAATATATATAGAGATCCCATGCAGAGAAATAAGGGAAGACGGGAGATGGGGAGGGCTTGAAGAGCAAGACAAAGATGTCAAAAAGGTGACTGGGATTGCAGGTGTGGGATTCAATTAAGGCAGAGAAGTAGAGTTGTTTACAGCTAAAATGGCAAAATTGAAGCAGAAAATGAACCTGTAGTGGAGGCAGACAGCCTAGTCATGGGATTTCTCAGACATCCATTGCAACGTGAGAGCAAGAACAGAATCCAGTGGATGTTGGGAGATGGCAGGGTGGACCTTACAATAGGAGAGCAAGCAAAAGAGTTAAGAGCTAATCAATTGACCAAAATACCCCTGGAAAAGAGGGTAGGGAGGAGATGGCTGAAAGATGAGAAGTTATCAATGCTAATGGAGTAGAAGTCACAGAAAAGCCAAGCAACAAGGGATGTGGATAGAACACTCGGGCAATGCTGAAAGATCAGGTGATGGTCAGAAAGAGGGAATTCATCAACAGAGTGAGAAAGGCAACGCACACATACAGTACTTAGCAAGACCACGTCCAGTGAACAATCCTTTTGATGAGTGGGAGAATTAAACCAGGGCTGCAGGCTGAATGAAAAAGCAGTGAGGGCAAGGAAAAGGGTTGGATTGCCTCAACATGGAAGTAGGAATCACCCAGGAGGAGGCTGAAGAAGTGGATGAGAGAGAGACAGCCGAGGTTGAAATCAGAGAGGAAGGCTAACTGGGGAAAAGTTGGGTAGACCGCAGAAAATAGCAACATGGAGGGAAGAGGAAATGCGTGTCAGATGTAGTACTACTCAAAAGAGTAAAAAGAATGGGAAGGAGCAGGGTGAAGCTGGACACAGCAGGAATGGCAGAGAAGCCCAACCCTCCTAACCCCCTTTACATGGTCTGATGCAGGATCAAAGGAATGAGGCCTGGTCTAAACTTAAAATTAAGGTCAACATAGCGATGGCACTCAGAGGTATGGAAAATCCCACCCTTGAGCAACACAGCTGTGCCAACCAACCCTCCAGCACAGATGCAGCTAGGTAGAAGGAAGAATGTTTCCATCAACCTAGATACCATCGCTCAAGGAGACAGTGTTCCTACTCTGACTAAAATACCCCTTCCATTGGTGTGGGCTGTGTTTACAATAGAGTGTGATACTGGCATAGGTATGGAGCCACAGCTATTCTGGTACAGTCCCCACAGGATTAGACATGGTCTGAGAAAAGGAGAGGCCTCCATAAAAGGCAGCAGCTGCAGAAGCTGTATCAGTCAAAAGGATCCAGGTCCCTACAAAAGCCAGGACCTAAAGGGATTAGATATGAAAAAGGCTGTCAGAATAGTGATGGTATGAAGAAGGCCTGCACTGTATTACTGACATTCCAGTTCTTTACAGGTGTCAGCCTCCCACTCCTAGCTACTTACAGCAATATATATCATTATCTACAACCAGAGGACCCTGAAACCTGTTGTTCCTAAAATTGGTATGCTGCAGTCTTCCTGGAGCCAAGACACAAGACATTACTGTGAAATTGGATATGTTTCTGAAGTCAACAAGCAAGAAACCACTGGTGATGGTTCATATCATCACTAATGACATGGCACTGAAGGATACCTCACAGATAAAAGATTACTTCAGGGAACTTGGAAGCATGCTGAAGAATGTCCAAGCAATCTTCTCTTGTGATCCTTCCTGTCCCATGAATGAAGGAAGACAGAAGGCAAAAGATTCTGGAAGTTAACTAGTAGCTACCTAAGGGATGTAGGTTGGAGGTTTTTTGTTTTGTGGAACATTGGTCCACCTTTTGTGATGAAAGGGGACTGTATAGTTTTAATGGTCCTCACCTCAATATAAGGAGAACCAATCTCCTTGGGGACAGACTCCCTGAAAGAGTAAGGCAGATGTTAAACTAAGAACAAAAAGAATAAAAAGAGGAAAGACATGAGCACTGATTTAGCAAAGAATCAAGATGCTGACTTCCAAGTTAATTAAGGATCAAAAGAACATGAAAACACAGAAATTCTTTAATTGTCTATAAACGAATACTAGTAATCTGAGTAACAAACAAAAGGAATTAGAATTGCTCATTTAGGGGCATAAACTCAATATAGCTGATATTACTGAAACTTGGTGGGATGAGTCACACAACTGGAATGTTGAAAAAAATCAATGGTTATAACCTATTTAGGAATGACTGAGTGAGCAAAAGGGGATGGGGAGTGGCACTCTATATCAAAATAGGCATTACCAGTTTCCAAAAATCACTGATAACTAACAAGAAAATGACCTTGAATGTCTATGGTTCAGCATCTTAACAGATAAAGCACAAATGGGGCTTTAATATTGGTGCCTGCTACATACTATCAAGTCATGCTAGGGAACAGAATGGCCACCATTTTACACACCTACCTATAAATATGTAAGGAAAAAACTGCATGATCATGAGGGACTTCAATTTGAGTGACATGCTGGAGGAGGTCTCATGCTGCTGGTATGAAGACATCCTTGGAATTTCTAAATATTCTAGATGACAATTTACTAACTCAAAGTGTTGCAAACATGGGGGAATTCTATATTAGACCTCATCTTGACAGATAAAAAGGAACTGATCACAAAACTAAAAATTAATGGCAGTTTAGGTACTAATGATCATGATTTGATCACATTTATATTGTGCAAACAGAATAAAGCCCTAAACAGTAATACACACATGCACATGCATGCCACTTGGTGATTTAAAAGGGCCAATTTCACAAAGTTGAAAACAATGATGAGATAAACCAGCTGGGAGGAAGAACAGACTCAGAAAAATGTGAATAATTGGAAATTTATTAGATGTTCAAAGAGCCACAACTGAAGAAGCAGCCCATGCTGATTAAAAATCTGACCTGGTTTAGAGGATATATGAAGGCGGCTATAAAAAAAACATAACAAATGGAAGAAAGAGGAAGTTGATAGTAATGAATATGAATTAGGAACTGTAGAAAATTGTTAAGGGAAGCAAAGGGACACTAGGAGAAATCTACAGTCAGCAGAGTTATGGACAATAAGGAGTTTTTAAGTATATTAAGAACAAAGAATTCTCACAATGGTATTGGTCCAGTACTAGATGGGAACAGTAGAATTATTATTAATACAGAAAAAGCAGAATTATTCAGTAATTATTTCTATTCTGTATTTGGACAAAATACCTATCTGGAGCACAGCAGCTGCAGCACTCCCCCCTCCCAGCCCTGCCACATGGGTGCAGGAATGTTAGGTGCCAGATTTAAATTTCTAGGTGCCATGGTGACCTAATGCCCAGGGTTTGTCGAGCCCCGTGTTAACCAGCAGCTACTAAAGTTAGATATATTTTAAATCAGCAGATCCAGATAACTTGCATCCAAGAGTTTTAAAAGAGCTGGCTAAGCAGCTCACTAGACTGTTGTTGATATTCAACAAACCTTGGAGCACCAGGAAATTTCAGAAGAATGGAGAAAAGCTAATGTGTCAATGTTACAATGGGCAAACAGGATGACCAAGGTAATTATAGGCCTGTCAGTCTGACATCTATCCTGGGCATGATAATGGAATGGATGATATGGGATCCTATTAATAAAGAGTAATATAATTAATGCCAACGAACAAGGGTTTAGAGAAAATAGATCCTATCAAACTAATTTTATGTTTTTTTAGATGAGATTACAAGCGTGGTTAACAAAACATAATAGTATTGACATAACATACTTAAACATCTGTAAGGTGTTTAACGTGGTACCACAAAGCTTTGATTAAAAAAACTAGAATGATAAAATTAATGTAACACGCACTAAATGGATTAAAACTAGCTGATAGGTCTCTAAATGTAATTGTAAATGGGGAATCATCATCAAGAAGATCTATTTCTAGTGCAGTCCTGCAAGGATTGGTTCTTGGCCCTGTGCTATTTAACATTTGCATCAGTGATTTGGAAGAAAACAAAATCGTCACTGATACGTTTGTAGATGACACGAACATTGAGGGAGTAATAAATAATGAAGATGACAGATTCAGAGCGATCTGGATTGCTTGGCAAACTGGGTGCAAGCAAAGAATGTATTTCAATACAGCCAAATGTAAATATCTAGGAAAAAAGAATGTAGCCCATAATTACAAAATGGGGGACTACTGAGGGAAGCAGTAACTCTGAAAAAGAACTGGGGGGGTCCTAGTAGATAGTTAGCTGAACATGCCTCCCAATGAGACACTGTGGCTAAAAGGTTTACTGTAATCCTTGGATGCATAAACAGGGGAATCCTGAGTAGAAGTAGAGGTTTTCACCTCTGTATTTGGCACTGGTACAACTGCATCTGCAACACTGTGCTAGTTCTGGTGTTCACAATTCAAAAGCGATGTTGATAAATTCAAGAGGATTCAGAGAAGGGCCACAAGAATGATTAAAGGATGAGAAAACATGCCCTACAGAGACAGACTTAAGGAAATTATTTATTTAGCTTAAGAAAGAAAGGTTATGGGGTGACTTGATTACAGTCTTTAAGAACTTACAGAGAATAATAGATTAAGGTTCGAAGGGACCTCAGGACGTCATCTGTCCAACTCCCTGCTCAAAGCAGGACCAACCCTAACTAAATCACCCCAGCCAGGGCTTTGTCAAGCAGCACCTTAAAAACCTCTAAGGATGGAGAACATGGGGAACAGTTATTTAACAACAGGCTGCTCAATCTAGCAGAAAAAGCTATAACACAATCCAGTGACTGGAAGTTGAAGACAAGACAAATTCAGACTGGCAATAAGTGATAGTAATTAACCACTAGAAATCTTTACTCAGGTTCATAGCGGAACTCCATCACTGGCAG
This sequence comes from Mesoclemmys tuberculata, assembly GCA_007922155.1. Lineage (NCBI taxonomy): Eukaryota > Metazoa > Chordata > Testudines > Chelidae > Mesoclemmys > Mesoclemmys tuberculata. The sequence goes on along the minus strand of ML675616.1, from coordinate 80,353,899 downwards.
TTTTTAAAATCAAGATTGGATGTTTTTCTAATAAAATATGCTATAGGAATTATTTCAAGGAAGTTCTATGGCCTGTGCTACACTTGAGGTCAGACAAGATGATCACAATGGTTCCTTCTGGCCTGCAAATCCCCAAGACCTCACATCCTGGCAACTATCTTTCTGGCCAATAAGGACTAGATCAGGAGTGGCAAACTCATTTGCTATGGCGGGCTAGATTTGAATTAAATGTTTTTCCAGTGGGCCATACATATCATAAACCGAAATACGAGGCACAGCCATTTTTATGTAGTATTGTATTTTATTTGCTAGATATCAGCGATATAGAAACTGCAGTAAATTCGCTTCTACAACTACTACTATTTTATGATTAAAAGAATCAACCAATGATTAAGAATTACAGTACTGCGCAATGCCTCAAGACCACACTGTCCCTCTCCCGCCTTTTGGAGCGCTGTGCTTCATGCACACAGCGCTCCATGCGCTGCCACCTGAGTACGCAGATTTCATGGCAGTGTGTGATGCCACGAAATCTTGCGGCATTGTACTCTCTGGCAGCAGCGCATGCTGCTGCAAGATGTTGGGGCAGCTCGCACTAGAGCCAGGGGCCAGACCAAAAAGATTGGTGGGTCATATCCAGCCCACGAGCCGGATGTTTGACACCCCTGGACTAGACAGTATGCTCTTCAAAGCTCATCACCAGTACACACAATACACCTCATCCAGGTTTGTAGCACCGCTTGCTAGACTAGTTGCCCTCCCTACTGCAGGAGGCCACCTACACTTTTGTGCTTGTACAATATGAATTAGTATCCAATAGGAACTGGATAAAGAACAAGGCTTAGATCTTCACTGACATACAAATCCCTTAGACAACTAATTCTCATTAACATTAATAGGTACTGAGCATGCAAATCATTCAGGGTGGCTTTAAAAATCTCAGCCCAAACTAAATTTCGCTAGGTGACCGAAGCTAGGATTTGTACCCTTCTTCAGAAGGGAACTACTGAAGCTTTATAAAGAGATGAAACATGGATGCTAGAGGTATAGCAGAAAAAAAAAGCATATGGGGGGGCGGAGCTATATGGTTGCAAAAGGAAAAACAATTTCATCCATCAATGCTTAGTAAATTCTGGTACTCACCATCTCTCTTGCTATTTCCACAGCTTCCTGCAGCCCATAGAGTCTGCCACAGACCAGGTAGATTCCATTGGCCCAGAGAATACAACCCTCGTGGACCCAAAATTCATTGCTGTCAAGAGGTAGTTCAGGAATTTGTAACTCCAGCTCAGGGCCACCTTCTGAAGTGGGCATGGGGGTTTTTAAGTCCAAGGGAGTCTTTTCACTGCCACTGCCACCCTCAGTGGTTGCTTTTTTACAAGCAGCTCCCCTCGAAATTGACCGAGGGGCCCCCCCACAGTCCTCAGAGCGATGCCGCCTCTTAAAGCGGGGGTGGGCAGCCAGACTTCTCTGTTCCTTCTGTTGTTGCTGTTCCTCCTCCTCCTCTGTATCGGTCTTTGAGCCATTAGAAGCACTTTTGTGTCGTACCTTGACCTTGCTTTGCATTTCTGTGGCCCTCTTCGGGGGTGGGTTTTTGGGCAGCGTAGCTGCATAATCCTGGGGATAGAAAGGCCCAAAGAGGTCTCCCATGTTGCGGTAACTGGCCCACTTGCCACACAGGCAGCAAACTAGATGCCCTAAGACAGAAGACTCTGTTATCACAGGGCCTTGCAGCATGAAAGAAGAGGTCGGCAGAACTTTGCTCTCAGTGATGCTGGGAGGGGGTGTCAGTGACCTTTGTCCTTTTCGACCCCTCACCAACTTGTTCTGCTCTTCTTCCTCTGCATTGATGATTGTGCACACAGCACCTATCTCACACTTGTTTACTACATGAATGTATGGAAAAAAGGACTTGTTCTTGGTGTCAGTTTTATCCAGAGACTGGGTGGCATACTTCAGCTTGATCTCTGGTTCTTGAGGTTCCACAATTGGAGTGGCCCGTCTAGTTTTCCGCTTTCGTGGTTGTGCTGCAGGTTTCCTCCTCTCCCTCCTCTGTCTCTTAGGTTTTGGTTCTCCACCTCTTGTCCCTTCTGATGGCTGTAGGGGTAGTGGCACTGGCGGTGGTGGTGGTGGAGGCGGCGGCGGAGGCAACTGCTGCTGCTGCTGCTGCTTCTTCTGCTTGTTTACACTACCAATAGGCCTCCCCTTTTTCTTTCCAGAGGGAAAGTATCCCTTTGGAGGGAAGCCATCTGGCTTAGGTGAAATATTTGTCACATCTCCATCTTTTTCTTCAGATTTTGTGTTTGGTTCAGAAGTTGACAGACTGGAAGGAGAAATTGTTTTTGAGTCAGGAAATATCAGAGTTCCAGCTCCACTTAAGGATCCATCTGATCTTCCTTGACTACCAGACTTCTGTGAAGGGGGTGTGGCCACACTGGCCCCAGATACCTCCTTACTGACACTAGCAACTTCAGGTGTCTCCTTCTTGACCTTGTCATCCCCACTGCCGTGCCACTCTTCTGAAGATCTTGGCATAGATGCTTCACTAGTCAATTCCTGGCTCACTTGCCCTACCTGATCTGACACAGTCTCTCCTTTTCTCTTCTCTGTCTCTGGTCCATGACTGACCACACTCCCACCTTCTGGTGGCCCACACTTGAGGGACAAGATATCATCGAGGGTGACTGCATCTGCACCAGTTTCAGCACTATTGGAGGAAACACTTCTCCTGATGTTGGGGGATGTAATCTTTTGAACAATAGCTTCCAGTTTCAATCCCCGCCCTTTCCGTGGGGGCAATATTTTGGTCTTAGCCGGACTTGTCAGGGAAACAGCAGGGCAATTCCTGTTATCAGGACTTTGGAGATCCTTGGAGGAGTCTCCCTTTGGGAGTGGCTTGCCAGCATCTTGGCTTAGAGATGAGTGGGCATAGGAGTTGAATGCTTTGTCGGCTCCTTCCTTTGAGGGGGAAAGCAGTCGCCCTTTATCTTCTGTGCCACTGTTCTTCACATCCTGCGACTGTCTTTTGCTGGGTATAGGAGAAATGAAAGAACGGACCCTCCTCCTCATAATTAAGGGGTTTTGAGGAGACTGGTCTTCTTGGCCCGGGAGCCTCAGCATTGCATTACTAGGTTTGGGCAAATCTGTTGATTCCTCCCGCCTATGCCCATCACTATCTTGAGAACAAAACCTTTTCTGATTGGCTGCTCCTAGGGGTCCACTGTTCTTGGCAGGAGAAGTCTGCCGGGAGAGATCCCAACCAGATTCCTGTTGATGCATCTTCTGGCTACCATGTTTTAATTCGGTGCATTTGTTTTGAGTACCATCACTCGCCATGAGACAGCGCCCAGCTTCTTGGCTTCCAGTATCATGGTAAGAGCTAGCCTGGATGTACATCATTGCTTCCTTGTCATTTTTCAAGGGACTCCTTACTCTCTCAAGGAACTGCTGCTGTCTTGGACTCTTCCTTGCCCCCTCCTGCCTGTGCTGAGCTGCAGCAATCACACCCTGTGCAGAACTGCCCCAATCTTTGTATTCTTCTTGCTGCTGCTGGTATATCTGCCTTTTGTAATGATACTGGGAATTCAAGCTTTGGTTCGGGTCACCAAAAGCATGAGACCTAGTGTTTGTGTGATATGCTGAAGCCAAGGATGAGCCTTCAGAGTTCTGAGGAAAGGGAGAATGTAAAGAACCCCTGCTGACTCTCTCAGACAGCGTCATGTGTGGGTTCATGTGGTGGAGGTCTGTTCCTGGGCCTCTGCTCCTGCCTGGAGACATCTTCAGTTTGTCAGCCAGATCCTGATATTGAGAAGGTGATTTACCCCTCATGCCCTCCCTGCTGCTTCCCATTCGTCCAGGTGCTCGTCTTAGCTGTGTTGATCTGCTGTCCTGCTGGGAGATGTAGTCTGGAGTAAAATCAGAGGCTGCAGCTCCAGGGCTGGCATTGCCTCGGAAAGATTCATGCTTGACACTGGCAGGATGACAATGATCTCCTGACTTTTTATTGTTGAGATTGGCTGAGGTCTTGGACTGTTCAAAATCTTCCTCTTTTATTTGCCCACTATGAGACTTCAACTTTGTTTCAATGGACACCAGGCCACCCGGGAGGATGACTGATTGCCCTAAGCCAGGCGTGAGACGTTCACTCCTCCCACTTCTGGGCTCAGCACCCATGTGCCCCATTGGGTGAGGCCCAGGATCTCTGACAAGCTGCCTTAAGGGAGATATGTCACAGATCACTGATCTTCTTTCTGAGAGTGTTCCCCCTTCATGGACTGAAGACTGTGATTCTATCTCAAACTTTCTAGGGAGAGGATAGTCAGCCAGATTGATCTGTTTCATCTCAGGAGCTGTACCACTGGATTTCCTATCCCAGGGGCCCCAGTGCGGACTTTCCAGGAGAGACCCTATACTTTTGTTTAGGAGGCTCCTGTTTGTTAATTCATTTGTTTGGCTAATTAGAATGTTGGGCCTCATGGCTCCTTCCAGGCTTCCAGCCATGCCTGGATGTTCTTGTGCATTCCTAGCATATCTTCTGTCTGGGTGGTGATGATAACCCTGCAAGACCTCCTGCAGGAGACTAGGAAACTTCTCATTCCTCCCCTTTCGCTCACTATGCCCTGGAAAATCCCCTTTTTCTTGACCTGAAGGATACTGAGGAAAGCCACCAATATTTCTCTGCATACCAGCCCCAAGGCTGTCCTTATAGCTGTACCTCAAACTACCAGGGGACTTGGAAGCTTCCGTTCTACCAGGAAAATTTGAGCCAATGATTGCATGGCCAGGCTGGCTGTTTCCCTCTCCATTGTGGTTAGTATTGTTATCTCCACTCTTACTACCTTTGCCCCCTCCTTGAGACTCTGACTGTGGCAACACATGCCCAGTTTCTTTCATTCCACTGGCAGCAGGAGGCGCTTGGGTGGCCGGTGGAGCATCGTCTTGTGAGGGTTTATCCTGCCCGCCTGATTTTTCTGCCCGGCTTGTCATGGCCTCCCGGGATACTATCACCCCAACTGCTTTTTCGTTCACCTTTGGGGTTGCCTCCACTGCTATCAGAACTTCCTTTTCACCTGGCGAAGCCACATCTTCCCTAACTGTAGGGCTGGTACTCAGTTTGGCTGGCTCATTCTGAGAGCCTTGTGCTGGTGATGAGTTGGATCTCTCTAAGTTACCCCCCTTGTAGGTAGTGTCAGAGCTAGTGCTCTGACCACTCAGTTGTCTCACCCTCTCTCCATGGTCCTCTGAACTGCTGGAGCAGCCACCATCGAGGGACTCTGCCAGGGGAGACTTAAGCTGCTCCTCTGCCTGGGAGGAGCCTTCTGAGTTGGTGCAGCTGTCAGTTTTTTTAGACGACGATGACCTTTTGGAATTTTTCTTCTGAGGTGCCAAAGCATCTGAAAGTAACATGTGCTGGACTGTGTTAGGAAGGTTGGCTACTTGAGAGCTTAAAGCACTTAGGCTGCTCAGTCCTGGATCTGTAAGCCTCTTCTCCTGAAGTCCTTCCAGCCCAAATCCCTTGAATCCCGCACCATGAGCATTGGGGCTCGGCATCATGGATGGTGTTGGGCTAAGCTGAGGCATCATCTGTAAAATTCGATTTCTAGAGCCTATTGACATGTTGCCTTGCCCACACTGGAGGTTTTCCCCACCTGGCATGAGAGGTGATGGTGTGGAGCTGCAGCTTGGAGACTGGACCACTGAGGCAGCTGGAGATGGGTTGGATATAGGACTGAAGTTCTGATGGAACTGCATAGGTGATCTCACAGGGACTTCAGCTTGGCTGTACTGTCCCCCTTGACTTTGAAGAGATAACTTGGTGACAGCATTTGAGTACTGCATTACATGCTGTGAGGGGTGCTGTTGCTGCTGCCCCTGCTGCCCACCCTGGGGCATCTTAGACTGCTCAAAACTTTTCATTGGCTGAGTCTGAAAGCTGTAATTAGATTGAGTCCCATACGCCTGTGAGTTAGAACCAACAGCATGGCTTTCATACTGTGAACCAGAATTCACACTGTAACTGCCATCATAGTTCTGCCCAGACTGCCCAAAACGCTGTGGGGAAGGGAAAGAGGAGGAGGAAGAAGCAGGGGGTTGATAGTGTTGGCTGAATTGACCCACTCGTAACTGGTACCCAGAAGCAGAGGAAGGCAGGGCAGAAGGACGCTGCATTGGCTGCAAGTGGGAGGCGCTAGATGCAGGCTGGCTGGATGCCTGTGGTAAAGGCTGATGGGATTGATAGAGCTGCTGTCTCAGCTGCTGCACCTGCTGCTGCTGGCTGGAAGTCTGCTGCTGATACTGGGTGCTCCCTGGAGAGAAAGGACCAGTATAATCCTGCTGATAGTGAGATACACCCCCGAGGGCTGAATGCTGTGTTTGAAACTGGCCCACATGTCCCTCACTCCCATACTGGCTCCCAAAGTTGCTCCCTTGGGGTGGCCCATAGCTCTGCACTGGTCCAGAAGGTCTGCGCTGCGGTGGCTGTTGCGCTCCTGTTGCCACTGCATCCTTGTTGGAGGCCATGTAGTAAAACTCTCCTGCTTCTTTTCTGAAACCTTGGTAGCTCTGGTGCCCAGAGCTGTCACCAGCCATTCCCGAAGATGCTCCTGTTGCTCCCCGACGCCCACTGCTAGCACCTCCTCCAAAGCTCTGGAACATCTGGGCCTGCTGGCGCGAGCTAAATTCTTCTAGCCGGGATGCCCCGTGCACTTCCTGTGGGTAGCTCTGCTGGTTTCCGTGGTAACTGCTTTGCTCCCGAAAGGACTGCATGCTGTTCAGCACCAGAGTGACAGCTCGATAGCCCTCCTGCAAAAAGAGAAGAGAAGTTAGCAAATTCACATCTCCCAGTCATATCAGTAAAATTAAACTGTAGTATTTAGCAGTAATCCCAGTTTAATAGTTCTCCTCCTATTAATGCATAACCCTCTGTAACTGAGGAAATAGGATTTCCATTGGAAGCCAAAAGGTATTTATCAATCCCTACCCAGTTACAGCAGCATTTCAACATTAATGCATTTTATAAAGGCTCCTCCTCACAGTCAGCAATTGGGTTGTGTACCCAGAAGGACTAAACAGTCCAATACCATTTCACTGAATCAATTCAAGTGGGAGGACTCCTATTTCAGTAACACTGACTCCCCCTCTCATAAATTACTCCTACAGTGCTGCCAACCAGCATAGGCTCAGAGTGGAATAACCATGAGAATTTTGTTACTACTATGGAAGTCTGATCTAACGGCAAAAGTTATATAAATTATCTTAAACTATTCAGATCTATAGCACGAAAAAATATCCAGACCCCCAGAAGCCTCTCTCTAAAGATCCACCAGTAGAAGTCAGTCCAGATGTAAATGAGACAAAAATCAAAGACGACTCTAAAAATCAAAGTTCTCTGGGAAACTGCAGACAGAGGGACAGTCAATAACTCCTCCAAATACATCAGTTCACAATACCCAACCATCCCTTTGACACCTGGACGAGAACTAGCAGTCCAAGAAAGATTTCCCCATATGTATTCACTAACCTAGACTCCCAACCAAAGCTTGCTTCATTCTAATAGATGGAAAGTCAAATTCAAGTAGACTGCAGCTACCAACCTCTACTTGAGAAGCAGCCTACAGCTTCACCCCATACCAAGAAAAATGATGGTTTATACTGGTTTGGATAAAATTAACAATTTTTTTTTTAAAAGCCAAAAACATATTTCTTAAATACCTGATGGAAACCATCTCTATTTACAACACCATACCATGAAGTTACATTTCAAGGAGGTTCCCCTAAATACCTCAATATTCAATTGATTATTCGGGTCTCAGATCTCACGACTCATTCTCAAGGAGTAACTGCAGAACTGGTTTCGAATTCAGCCTTATATTTCAGCAGAAGCCTGATATTCATTGGTTTACTCTTCTCACTTCAGCTATGAGCAAGTTTGTGTATACTCTATTTTTCAGAATTAAAAATTTATTCTATACAAGGGCCTATTGCTTCTGACATTCCAGCTACTATCCATCAGTGCACAAATGGGGAAACCAACAAACAGATAAACTTACCTAACCCATCCTCAGCCTTCAGAGTAAGGCCTGACACAAAAGGAGATGAAGAGCATGTCTACACTACAAAATTAAGTTGACTTAAGGTTAGGTTGACCTACAGGCACCACAGTAATTAAAATCAGCTCTTTGTGTCCACAATAATCTCTACTGGTGGTGTGTCTCCTCACCAGGAGCGCTTGCACTGACTTAAGCGGGGTGGTGGGGCTCCGGCCACCAGCAGCAGTAACAGGCAACACAGTGGGACCTAACCACATCAACCTAAGTGCTATCTATGCCCCTCATAGAGATGGAGTTAAGTCAGCGTAGCGGGCAAGTTAAACCAGCAGGAGAAATATTGTAGTATAGATGCTTACACAGTTGGTTGATCTAAGACAGCTTATATCAACCTTAACTCTACAGTGTAGTCCAGGCCTGAGAAACAGGAAAAGAAAAATAGGTATAAAGTGGTGTCTCCAGGCTATGGATGGAGAAATTAGTGACACACTTATTATAACAGACAGCTGTTATGAAGCTACCGTCTGGTCTCTGCAATTAGAAATACTCCCACACTTCAAGGCACCATGGTTTTTGAGTCTACCCCAAGTCTTATGAGAAGTGGATACAAAAGGAAAGACTGCCTCCTTCCCACTTCTCACAAGAAGAGTCTTTTCCATAAGACTCCAGACTCATTCTATCATAATATAAAACAGGTTGACCCTAAAAGGAATCTCAGAAGCCGTTTCAGCACTACAGAAGTTTTGTAAAACTTTTCCACGTTTGCTAACACTTAATACAACTCCAACAGTATCATCAGTAGCATTAGGAGCCCTAGGGTAGTCAAAACATTTTAAGCCTCATTTAATCTACACTGGGGTGGCCAAACTGTGGATCTTTTTTACAGTTAAAGTGCAGTTCACAGAGCCCTCTGCATCTCCCGTTCTCCGCCTATCAGACTACGGTGGGGAGTTTAGGGCTCCAGCCCTGTGGCAGGGTGGTGGGACTCAGGGCTTCTGACCCACAGGGCGTGCCTGCCAGGGCTTCTGCAGATGCACTCTATCGGGCAATAGCCCTGAGTCTTGGCAGGCATGCCCCACAGGGCAGAAACCCTGAGCCCCACCACAGGGCTGAAGCCTTAAGCCCGGCTGGCACGCCCAGCTCTCAAACTTCTGAAGATTGCTGTATGTGGCTCAGAGAGTCCATAAGTTTGGCCACCCCTGATCTATAACTTTTGTTTAAAGGTTGTCTCTTCTAAGGCCTGATCTACACCTAAAATTTAGGTCAATCTAGCTAGGTGGCTTAGGGCTGTGAGAAATTTTGCATGTAGTTAGGTCGACCTAACCCCCACTTGTAGATGTAGTTAGGTCAACATAAGAATTTTTCCATCAACTTAGCTACTGCCTCTTGAGGTAGTGGATCTACTATAGTAATGGAAAAATCCCTTCTGTCACTGTAGTGAGTGTCTACATTACAGTACTAGCGACAGTACCGTAGCAGCATCTGTACCCTTTGTGTTCTAAAATCCAGTGCTTACACATGTGCATAGTAGGACAGGGATACAACTTTGGGGGCATTTAAGCAACGGGTTCATGAGATACGGTTCCCACCCAGAAGAAAACCCCCAACGTGTCTTAAGATTGACAGATTCTACCAATGCTTTTTGCACAGACCAAGAGATAAAACCATGGCTCTAATCATGACCAAAATAGTCTCAATTGCTCAACTCTTACCCCAATGTGTGCATGATACCCACTAATGCTCGTGACCAAAACTGAAAACTATTAGAAAAGTAGTTCCTCTCTCAAGACAGGCCCTTCCCTAATGCTCATGAGACAAATGAATTACATTGCACACATGTAGGCAGAGTGCCCAAGAGGGTTACTACCCAGCTATGACTCATGGAACTTGTGTGGCTCAAGAGCTATTGAACCAAGCAACATGCAGGCACTGTAGGCTGGAACCTAGCCCTCTGCAGAAATCTAAAAATGAAACAAGCATATTGTTACAATCCGCCTCTGTCACAGGAGTTTTGATTTGGGAAAACCAAACCTGAGTACGTCAGAAAATTCAGAAGGTGCTCAAGCTATTGTCAAAAGGGAAATAAATTATACATATAAATGTCTGCTGGGAGGGGAAGGGGAAATCAAGGAGCACAGTACTGTGTGTGGTAGGGGAGGGGGGAATTAGAGACTTTAAAGGGAGAAGTGACAGCACTCAGGTCACGGGGTGCCTGTCAGTCTTGCTTTCTCCCCTCGTGTGCACACACCAGGAGCCACAGAAGCCCTGCTTTTGGGAGGAGGTTTAAGCCCCTCTCCTTGCCACCATCCTTATGTGAAATGGGATTTGAAGAGTCCTGTCCCTCTAGAGCAGCAGTTCTCAAACCCTGTTTTAATGGGGTCACCAGAGCCGGTGTTAAAACACGCTGGGGCCTGGGGCTGAAACCAAAGCCCGAGCCCCACTGCTCAGGGTTCAGCCCTGGGTGACGGGGCTCAAGTTCAGGCCTCGGTCCCTCTTCCTGGGGCTGTTTAGTAATTTTTGTTGTCAGATGGTGGACGCAGTGCAATGGAGTCTGAGAACCGCTGATCTAGGGTCTAGCATCTGAGCTACTCTTCCTGACCCCCTGGAGGGAGCCAGGATCTGGGCCCTTGTCCATCAGGGTGGAGGGGGAAATCAAAACCCCTGTCCCTGTGCATGTGCCAGACCTGGGATGTCTGCGACAATCTCTCTGCATCTTCACGTCTGCTGGGATCTGGGGGGACATCACCTTTCTGCAGAGGGTCTGAGCTCCTCTCTTTATCCCATGTACATGTAACAGGATCTGGAGGGGCCCAACCTCCTCTCTCCCCCTCATAGGCACTGGGATCTGAGGGTTTGTCACTCTGGGGAATTCTGCTCTCCTCTCCCTGATAGCCCCCAGGTGAGCTGGCATCTGGAGAAATACTACTCCTCTGGATGGCTCTGAGTCCATCTTCCTGCCCCCATTTGTGAGATGACATCTGGAGAATCCCTGCTTGTTATGGTGGGAAGCAGAGAACAGATATGCTGGGAGGGAGCATGCACCAAGATCACACTGCTGAGACCAGAATGAGAAGTTGAAACATGCATGATTGATGCATATCAGATTCTCAAGCACTGGGGGAGGGGAGGGGGAGAGACAGGAGGCGGGCTGGCTGGGATATGTTAACACCAATTGTGATAAATTGAGCAGTTCACACATCTCAAAGCTATTGTTCCAGGCTGTATTCATCTCCATAAGGTGTTCTCATTCAGCTAAGACATTCCATTAAGATGAATGGTCACTTCACACTTCAAAGAGCCACATATGCTCCAAATAAGTGTTTTTTCAAACTGGGGTACACCAAGAAAAATACTATAATGGTGGACAACACATTTTATTTAGTAAGACTTGACAATCTAATCAACATTTAACTCCTTTTGATTAAAATTACAGCCTCATTGCTGTATGTTTCCTTCCTGCCGCATGACTCAGAATCAAAGATTTTCAAACTATCGAGGGCACCCCCAGGGGAGGGGGTGTGGAGGAACATCTGGGGAGACTCAGGCTGGTGACACAACACGGGGCTCAGGAAGGTATCGCCACCTGCAATTTTCAAATTTTTTGACCTAAGCCCATGTCTGAGTTACAATTTTTGGATGTGCCTCCCACATGCCAGACAGGCTGGGTGGCTCACTGAGGTGCATCAGGGGGTGGAGGTGCTGCGTGGGGCTGGCTAGAGCCATTTGGTGTTGCCATTCACTCCCCCAAATGTTCCTCCATTCCCCCCAGTTTGAAAACCTCTGATTCGGAGTTGCACAGCAGAAAGCTCTAGAAGCTGTCGCTAAACGGAAGGCAGAAAGTTGGGGAGGACAAGACCCCACATGCCCCCCCACATGCATCACCTCTGCCTATTTCAGATGGGGGCATGTGGAAGACTACATTATTTGGAAAGGGGTATACAGACTAAAAAGTTTCAAAACTACTATTCCAAATGGAATGTGTAGAGCCCCTACAAACTCATTTCCTCTCTGTGCCCCAATTCCCCATATGTACAATAGGAAGAATGAGATTTCCCTCCTTAGTAAAGTGCTCTGAAATCTACTGATGAAACATGCAATGTAAATACCATCATCTGGCTACAGACGAATCTTAACTGCAAACCTACATAACCACCACCTTAATGATCACTAATTCCAAGAACGTTTCTCTGTTATAAAATTTCATGAAATTCATCAAAAAATAGTTTGTTAACTCAGAGCTAAGGTTGCCTGGTGGTATCTCAGACCCTTCCAAAACATCAAATTTCACAAAACTCAAACTTCTGAAAACCAGGAACTACAGAATTAAGGTTTACACACACACACACGAAACCCTAACTCTGCCCTCTTTGAGCGATGCCCCAATATGCCCCACCCAACACATGCACTTGCACTCTGCACTATACACCTGCCTGACACTCACTCACTCTGCTCCACGGAAAGATCACCACATCTAATTTTTACAACCCCTTTATGCTTATGCACACTATGCCATCTAACACTATATTGCAACTTACCCCTCACTAAACTCAGAGACCATATTTCTAACCCCTGAACTGCTGACACCCCTCCTAGCAAGAAGGCTGCTCCATGCCCTGCTACTGACACAATCCCCACACCTCAATACTGAAATGAGACAGTGGACCTCAAGATACACATATACCTCTTTCCTTCAATCACACATGTAGGGATCAGGCAGAGGGGTTAATACCCCCCAAAGAGGCATGGACCCCACAGATCACCTCATATCACAATCAAAGCTATGCCAAGTTGCTCCAACTAATCCCTCCACCATTCAGTACAATTACAAACAACACAGTGAAACTAGCTGGACTGCATGCAGATAATTCCTAGTGGCTAGTGCCAGCACCAGTTAAGGGTGTGAGGGAGTGTACCTGAACCCTTCATTACCAGGTTTTCACAAGTCTGAACTTCACAGAACTTGACATTCTGGAAGGGCACACAATGCCACCAGGCAACCTTAAATCTGTGTTAATGAAGTTTTATTAGTGAATAGACTACAGAATAGAAGCACTAAAAAAAAAAAAGCCACACACAAAGTAGTGTCAAATGAACAAAACAGTCCCTGGATGGGAGGCTAGGGGCAGCTGCTGGAGGGTGCTGGTGGGGAAGGATGCATGTGGGTAGTCCCTGGATGGGCCGTTCTGCCCTGGAGAGGGCACCTATCTCTGCAGGGCAGGCATATGTGCCAGCTCAGTGTGGCTTTGTTTTGTTTTTTATTGGGGGAGGGGGGGCTGGATGCTGAGCCAGGGACAGTCCCTGGCTGGGGGGCAGGGGTGCATGGGGAGGCATTCTCTGGCTGGGTACATGAGGGACAGTGCCCAGTCCCTGCCTGAGGGGTGCTCCATACGAGGCAGGGCTCACCATCTTTGCAGGCAAGCTCCACAGCTGCGGTCTTCAGACACTCAGTCCAGCCGGGCACCAACAGCAGCACAGAAGAGAGTCTGGCAATACACCATGCCACGCCACACTTACGGTAAATTAATTTTAACAGTTAATAGTTTGATTTATTTTGCTAATTTAAAATGCTCTTGGTAGACTTTGCCAGTGTTGGAATGAAAGGTACTATATCCATTTGAATCGTATTGATGTCATAACAAAATACTAACCATTTTTTTTGTAGATGTACAGGTAGTTTATATAAATATTTTTAATTTTTTATTTTTGTGGAAGTGGCCCACGTAACAGAGAGCTCCATATGCGGCCCACAATGGTAAACAGTACGTTTCAATTACAGCAGTGATTCTCAACCTATCTGTTCCTGTTATTCGTGCAATATACCATCACTGTCCTTAGATCTACATACTGTTCTGAAAAAATATTGGCCAAAGGATTATTACACAGATGAATGTTGCGGAGCAGACAAGTCCAGGTAGATTGCAGCTATCCACTTCTATGTAAGTGGACACCTACAAATTCCATTTTTTTTCCTGCTACATGGTGGGTTATATTGGCTTGGATAAAACTTAACTAGAACCATTTCTAAAAAGCCAAACATGTGGCTGATACAATAATTTATACTCATATGACTACACCTGTCCAGCAGATGCAGCTTTACCTATTACATGAGTTTCACCTAGCACTTCCTTCTCCATATGCAGGAAATCAAAAAGGATGACACATCAGCTTCTGACTGCAGACTCCCACACAATCACATATACGCCCACACAGTTCACACCCACCTGTACCTCTGCCACTGATCACCACTACTATGCAAGCTCTGTCTCCAGCAGGGCTCTCAGCCTTCCATCCTACACAAATAAGGTAAACCCCTTTTTGACACACAACCACCTCTACCAGAAGCCACATATGCCCCTTCCCACAAAATCCACCTTTACTCACATTCTGACACACAGCACACATACATATCTACGAATATAGTGTTATATGCCTACCCTGCCCATTTATCTTTATTCACAGTGAGAAAAAATGCCTGGCACAGGTCTCTACTCACAGTTAAGACATACACTGTCATCCTCAGGTGCACCCAGTTAGTACAGGCTCACCATTTGTCATATGTATTTATAGCCCCCAATATCACACTCATTCAAAGTCGCATAAAAGACTTAAACAAGTCAACCTCACTTCCCTCACTCCCCCAATATCCAGCAGCCAAAATTCTGAGTGCTAGGAACAAGGCAAAAGAAAAGATAACCACTGCAGCTAGTGGATGATCATTGAATAATTTATGAAAGCACTGTCTTTGTACTCTTGATTTATGTGCAGAGAAGCAGCTTGCCCCATTATCAATACTACTAAATTATTCGCTGTAAGAGGTAGACTGACCTAAGCTACTAACTGAACCAAGCTCCAAAAAGGTAGTCCTGGGGAACATGGGATAAAAGAAGATTCAAAATTTATTTTAGAGCCCATCCACACTGCAGGTCTGGTTTGGTTTACTGAAGTTTATAAATAAATTGTAATATTTATCCTACATACAACATTGTTAACACAGGAGCTCAGGTACATGGAAGTCCCATGTTCTGACTTTGCCTGTGATCATGGCTGTAAAATGTAAGATTTAACCATGTTCTAACAATTCTGCTGTGTAGATGAGACTGTCCAATCATCTCTCATTAACTTCATCAGCTCTTTTACTGACGAGGTCTATTTGTGAAAGAATATCCCAAAATGTACTGTACTATATTTAAGAACCAAAAAACCCCACATACATCCATACACCTCTCTGATTTACTTGTCAATGATTGCTTTAGTGTAGGGTAGCTGTTCAAGTTTTCCCAGAATATATTGATGTAAGCTTTCCCAGAATATATTGATGTAAGCTCAGCCCAAAACAGCTATGCTAAAAAATGGTGCTATGGGGATGCTATGAACTGTGTTAGCTACAATGGTGTTGAAGGAGCATATCAGAGTCTGGTTATTGTATGTGTAATGTGAGGGAGACTTATTTGCATTATTCAACTTCTCTTTAAACTATGGACCCTATGACTATTTTGACTCTTTTGTATAAGAATGCAGTAGGCAGCAGGTGAAGAATATATTTTATGGTGACTTTTCAGTTAATGTTGACTTTAACTGTCAGTCTTCGAGTTATCTCATTTGAATGAATGGCATAGTTCAGGCCTATTGTTACTGATACTGAATAGTTGCAGATTCAGGAAGATGTACTGCTTCATACTTGATTCACATTGGAGAGATTTCCCTGATTCCAACATCATTTTTTTGCTTGTTTTAATATAGAAGCCTATATTCGAGAGCACATTCTAAGGCAAATTCCACAACCCTAAACTTTCAGAATGGAGATCTGTCTATGCATGGTTTTGTTTAGTTCTACCTTAATGTGAAAGTCTGAACTATTAAAAATCATTAGTAAATGAGAGAGATCTGAAAAAACACAGATACCAGCCTTTGATTTAAAAGAATAACTTTTAAGTCATTCAAACTAATTGGAGAGGGTGCATGTGACAGAAGTAGTGGCAGTAACTTTGTAGTTCATACTTGTTTTAAATATACACTCACTGTACTGTGTATGAATGCATACACACACAATTACCAAATTTAAAAAAAAAAAAACTTCAAAAAACCTAAAAGCACATTTCAATACATTCAAACTAATACCCACTCCAACACACACACAGTGTGTATTTATATACCTGAAAAAATTTAAACAAAAATTTTGGAGATTAAGAGTTAAAGCAATGTTTCCTAATGTATGAGTTCACAGCTCCACAGACTACTAGAGGGAAGAGGACTGTGGTACAGTAGAACCTCAGAGTTACAAACTGACCAGTCAACTACACACCTCATTTGGTAATGGTTGTATTCAATCAAGCAGCAGTACAGAAAAAAAAGGCAAATATAGTACAGTACTGTTTAATTTAACTATTAAAACTAAAGGGAAAGCAGCACTTTTCTTCATAGTACAGTTTCAAAGCTGTATTAAGTCAATGTTCAGTTATAAACTTTTGAAAGGACAACCATAACATTTTGTTCAGCGTTATGAAAATTTCAGCATTACAAACAACCTCCATTCCCAAGGTGTTTGTAACTTTGAGGCTCTACTATATATAAACTCAGAAGGAATGATGGGTAAGTGATTAGTGAGCTAGTCAGACTCAGGAGGTCTAGGTTCATTATTGGATTTGCACACATTTACTGTCACCTTACTCTTTCTGTGCCTCAGTTGCATATCTATAAAACAGGGTTAATTGTACTTCACTACCTCATAAGGGTGTTGTAAGAATACATCCATTAAAGACTGTGAAGCGTTCAGATGCTACAGTAATGGAAGCCATATTGAAAGTGTTCTCCAGAATGTCAGCTTTCGTTTTAAAAAAAGGAAGTAGTAGTCATCTAGGTGTTAGGTCTGTAAAGAAAATGTGAAAAGTATGATGCAAGTATTACCAGTGCAGAAAAGTCTGGCTAGGTTTGCAGACTTTGAAACAGCTGAGGTGTGAACTGCCCCATTCATGTCAACCTTCTTAATTATTCCACTGCTCAAAATATAATGAAATTCTACATAGTTTACTCTGTGACTGCTCATTTTGGTGCCACAAATAGGTGGGCTTGGGAACCACCACCACTTATTTTTTGTCCCCAGGTCAAGAAGCGGTTGCAGTTCAAAGACCCCAGCAAGGTATCTGAGTCCCACTGAAGGGACATCAAGACAAGGACCACATTAGAGCCCACGCGTGCAAGATGTTTTGTTAGAAACCACCACCACTTAACAATCACCAATTAAAATGTTAAATAATATTGTTATATGCTTGAAATGTAACAGTTTTTAAAAAATATTTCAACTATTTTTAACATCCAATACTGAATATACCTCATTCCTTAAGAATTTAGGGATACATCTTAAAATACAATTTAAAATTTCTAAAAATATTAATAGGCCTTTAAGAACACAATGAAATGGGCAAGATGACAATTAGTTTCATTTTCCTGAGGTGGTAGGCCTCAGCTTGTAAAAAAAGTGGGTAATAATTTAAGGATTCAACCAGTTGCTTATTGCTATATGTTCCTATTACTCATTGTCACCCTGCAGGAATTACATTGTACACCAAACATTAGATTTGCCCCCTTGTTTTGTTCTGCAATGGAAGTGTATTGTTCAATGTATACTGTTGATTTTTTTACATTAAATACGTGAAAGGAACACAGTACGAGGGTACATTAGGAACAGAATTCTATCAGTTCTAACAGTGGTATGTTGGGGAGGAATAAAAGTATATTAACTGCAGCGCCTGACCTGTAATATATCTATTGACTGTAGGCTCATGTAAGCCTGTGTTAAGATGTAGATTCTATACATTTAAACCTGTAACTATTAGTTACATTAGTGGTTCTCAACCCATGAGATGAAGACCACTAGCAGTCCATAGTCAAGTTTATGGTGGTCCACCCAATTGGTTGACTGAAAATCATACACGCTAATCTTTAAAGTAGATAGTTACTGCTACTTTATTAAAAGAATGTGTGCAAATCAACCAGTCTCAGTTCCCTTGTAACTCAGTGCTGGTGAGAACTCCGAAAAGCTGAAATCGAGTGGCTTGTGGGATCTAAACTCATGAAAACATCTAAGAACCAGTTTGCCAGTATGTAAACTTTTCTCTTCATGTATGTATCAGCGTGGATCCCACTGTAGATGACTGGCAAGACGTATCGGCCCAGGATGGTAGGAGTAAAGAGTTGCAGCTATATCAGACTGAGCTACTGCTCTCCCAAACTTGGCATCCATCCTGGCCACTATGTCAAGTGCATAAAGTTTAACAAAAGTTGGTAGGTTGCTCCACGTAACTGCCTTGCATATTTCAAAGACTGGTATATTTCAGAAGCAAGCAGAAGATGAGGCCTGTGCCCTGTGAGTATGCACCTGGACATTCAGAGGGAGAGGCTCAACAGCCAGCTGACAGCACATGGAAATGAGGTGGATTACACAGTGAAAGACACTCTACAATAAGATAATTTGACCTTTTGATATGCCAAATATGGCCACAAAAAAGTGGGAGGGATAGAGACTAAAAGGCTCTATTATCTCAACAGACCTAAGGAAGGCTCTGGAGACCTCCAGAGCAGGTAGCTTTTCTTCTCCTAGGATTGAGTACAGCTTCAAGACAAATACTATCGGGGTAATGGATCGGTTCAGGTGAAATTCTGAGACCACCTTAGGGTGGAATTTGGGGTGTGGTTTCATCACTACTTTCTCCCTGTGAAAACATGTATTAGGCAGTCCAGCCAGAAGAGCTTGGAGCTCAGTGACCCTCTGTGCTGATCTGATGGTAAAGTAAAGTAATGTACTGAGCACTAGGACAACAATTCAAAGAGAAGCTTCATAAGCTTGGGAAGCATACTTGGATCCCTTGAGTTGGGTTTCTGACTGAAGGGTAGTTGTGAAGAAGGTGGTTGAGGAATTTTGATACTGTAAAGTGGGAGAATGGAGTGCAACTGTACTAGTGTGACAGAATACCGCAGTGAGGACTCTAAGAGTTAAATTCTAGTCCTGCATGTTGCAGGAGGAGGCTACAGAACAAGAACTTGGGTATTGAGGCCTCCACTGGATTAATAATAAGAGTTCCTTAAATGGAAAATCATCTCTGTTCAGAGGGGTATGTTTTTCTGCTGGAAGGTTTCCTGCTCTGTATAAGAATTGCCTGAACCTACAGGAAGCAGTCTGTCATGGTTTCTCAACTGGCCAACACTGAGGCTGTCAGATGAAACAACTGTGGGTCCAGGTGCAGTATTTGACCATGGTTCTGGGATGTTACATCCAGGAAGCTGGAAGATACATAGGAGGCCACTAGGATATCTCAGCACCTCCAACAGCCCGAAACTGGCTAAGCCAGTTTTGGCTATCATGTTTGAGGCCTTGTCCTATCTGATTTTGACTAGTATCTTGGAAATCAGAGGAATAGGTGTTAAAGCACACAGGAGGCTTCAAGACTATCAAAGGAGGAAGGCATCTGAAGGGAGCCTGGGCTTGCTCTTCCTCTGAAGCCTAAGTTCTGGCAACTTGGTGTTGTCCTCTGAGGCAAACAAGTCAATGTTGGAGTCTCCCACATTCTGCTCAGAAAGTCTGCTCAGTCGTTGCTGACTCCTGGAAGGCGCACAGCTATTGGAGTCATCAATGTGGGCAGACACCACTCCCAGAACATGACAGCTTCCAGGCAACAAGAGGATAATAGGGAACCTGAAGCAAGGTTATTTATATAATGCATCACCAATGTGCTATTAGGATTTGTATTGGGCCGGTGCAGATCCCAATGCTAATGTCACTGCTAGGTCTTCTTTGGTGCCCACTTACTTCTCCATGGTATATTTAGTCACCTGTCTGCTCAATGAGGTACTAGACGACACAGGCCTTGTTCATTAGGAGGATTTTAGAGCTCTCTTTCTCTGTCTGACAAAACTAACTGTTCTAGAAATTAGAGCTTCAGCCTCACATCTTGTGGACTTACAATTCCTCACAGAGAATAAGCATACCAAGCATCTGCTCCGCACATGGGATTCTCCCAGACAGACGCAGCACCTACCATGTCCATCTTTAGGGAGAAGTAGTCCATTGCAGAATGGACAGGGCTTGAAGTCTACAGGTTTTGAATACGCATTTACAGAAACCCTGTACGAGGGGTGTGTGCTAGGGAATATGAGGGAGTCTGACGAGGAAAATTCAGTACAATGGTCAATCAGTTCACAGAAGTCAAAACAGACTATCAAAAGTCATTATGAGTTTTTTTGTTTGTTTGTTTGTTTTTTTAAAGGAATTCAAACTGAGCTAAGAACTAGCACATCAGACACTAGCCGGGCACTACCTCTCTGTCACAGGCCATAAGAGGAACTGAGGGAGGGTCATGTCCACACCACCCTGTATGTCCTCATTCAGCAGCACAATGCGCACTGGCAACACAGACAGACACTGTTAGGTAAAATCTGATCTTGCACACAGTATGATCTACCCTGATATATACCCAACTTGTATTATCAAAAATATGATTTGGTCTCAGATTCTGTGACTTCCTGGCGGGAACGAAGCAGCTGGTAGGCCACCCCACTGGAGCAACAGGCTGGAGCAACTGCAAGCCCAGGCAGCTCTGTTTTCCCTCCTCCCCCATGGTATTTTTAGTAAAAGTCAGGGACAGGCCACAGCTTCCGTGAATTTTTGTTTATTGCCTGCAACCTGTCCCTGACTTTTACTAAAAATACCCATGAAAGACTCATAACCTTAATTATCAATTACCTCATACACTGTATTGATCACATTAAAGTGGCAGCCACCGTATTTTAAAATTTAAATGCAGTACCTATTTAATTGTTAATGGAATAAGCTGCTATAGATATTAAAATTATATATTAATAGATAGTGGTCCATATTTAGTTTTTCTCTTCAAGAGCAGTTTGTGGTATGTCTTCTCTGTGTATATAGCACCTAGCCTGGTCCATGCAAAGTTCATAACTTAATTTAGTAGTTCTCCAGTAACTAATACAGTCTTCCTATATTAATGTTGAAGTATAGCTTAGATACATTATAAATATAGGATTGGATCCCTGGGACAGGTAATAGGGTTTTATTACCCAATTTGGTTGAAAATTACAGGAGACAAAATTAAAAACTGAGTGGGATGATAAAGAGTTACTAACCTTCCAGAACTGTTGTTCTTCAGATGTGTTGCTTATTTCCATTTCATGTTAGGTGTGTGCCCACCCTCGTGCACAGATGTCAGCATTTTCTTTTTTGCCTTAGTGATACCTGTAGGGACAGCTCTGGTGCCCTTCTCTCATGCAGCAGTGTGTAAGGCACTACTGGCTCTGCGCCCCCTCAGTTCCTGCCTTCTGTCAACTCTGATGGCAGGGATGTAGGGCAGGTCATGGAACAGACATGAGCAACACATCTCAAAGAACAAGTTAAGAAAGATTAGTAACCATTTTTTCCTCAAGTGCTTGCTCATGTCGATTCCATGTTAGGTGACTCACAAGCAGCATCTCTGGAGATGGGCTTGGAGTTCACGGATGTGCCACTTTCAACATTGCTCTACCAAAGCTGAGATCGTCCTGGGCTCACTGAGCAATAGTATGAACTGAAGACCACGTAGCAGCTCTGCAGATGTCTTGGATCAGCACCTGCATCAAGAAGGCTGATGATGAGGCTTGCACCCTAGTCAAGTGAGCTGTTACAATCACTGGCAGAGGCTTGATGGAGGCGGTTATCCATGAGGAGATCGGCAGACCTTTCATCCTTTATGCCACTGCGATGAGCTGAGTTGACCTTCGGAAGGGTTTAGTCCTTTTGATGTAGAAGGCCAAGGCCTGTCTAACATTTACGGTGTGCAACCTACACTCCTCAGTGAATCTGTGCAGTTTTGGGAAGAAAATAGGCAGAATATATCCTGGTTATTGTGGAACTATGACACCACCTTTGGTAAGAAGGCTGGATGGGCTCACAGCTGGACTTTGTCTTTATAAAGCATTAAGTCGGTCCAAGGTGAGAGCTCTGATCTCGGAAACCCTCCATGCTGAGGTGATTGCCACCAGGAAGGAAACCTTCCAAAGAGAGAAGCAGCAAAGCATAGGACACTAATAGCTCAAAATGGGGGCCCGTGAGCCTTGAAAGGACTAGACTCCGGTAAAGTCTCCAGGTCTTAAGAACCTGATCATCATGTCATGGGAGAAAACTGAACTACCCTGAACTGGAGAACGGAATACTGAAAGAGCCGCCAGGTGAACTTTAAGTGACAAAAAGGGCTAGGCCTTGACGCTTGAGATGTAACAGGTAGCCAACATGGACTATATTGAGGTTTGGTGAGAAAGGCCTCATACCAGAACCTAACAGAAAAACCTCTTCCATTTGGCCAGGTACATTGCTCTAATAGAAGGCTTTCTGTGGTCAATGAGAACTTCCGCTGAGCAAGCCTGCTCCTCTTCATTCAGCCACGCTGTCAGGTTTGGGGATGCTAGGTCCAGATGCAACAGATGGCCATGGTCCTGGGACAAGAGGTCTGGCCAAAGTGGCAGTTCCAGAGGGGTCGCCCTCACTCGCCCTGTCCACTTGATCTTCAACAGGACCCTGTGGACCAGTGGTACCACTGGGAAGGCATACAGCAAGTGGCACGTCCTGTTCTTTATATGAACAGATCCAATTGGAGAGTTCCCCAACTTTGGAAAATTATGCTGACAACCTCGGTGGAGTGACCACTTGTGACGAGATGAAAAGGACCTGCTGAGGAGGTCTTCTAGAGCCTTCCTGGTGTCTGGGAAATGTAACACTACAATGTGGATAGCATTCCACATGCAGAAGCCCCATAAGCAGATAGCCTCTTGGCACAGCAGTGATGACCGAGCACCACGCTGCCTGCTGATGTAAAACATCATGGCAGTATTGTCTGTCAGAATTTGGACCACCTTGCCAGCCAGGTAGGGAAGGAACGCCTGACAAGCCAGGCATACTGCCTTCATCTCCCTGACATATATGCGGAGGGAGCAATCCTTCTGCTTCTAGACTCCCTGTATGCGGAGGTTGTTAAAGTGGGCTCCCCACCCTAAATCCAAAGCATCGGAGATCAGCATCACTGAGGGGGAAAGCCCTTTGAAGGGCACTACCTGTAACACCAAGCAAGGGATCATCCACCAAGTTAGGAATGATGGGCTGTTCAGCGGAACTGTGACCACAAGGTCCAGACTGTGCCTGCTTGGAGTGTAGACCAACGCTAGCCACTACTGTAGGAGTTGGAGACGTAGAAGAGCATGTTGGACCACCTATGTGCATGCTACCAGGTGTCCCAGCAGTTTGAGGCATGACCAAGCAGTCGTAATCGAATGGGACTGTATGTCTAATGAGACCCAATGTGGCTTGGAATCAGGACTCCAGAAGAAAGACCTTGGACTCTGTGGGGTCAAGAATTGCTTCTGCAAACTTTATCCGTTGAACAGGCCAAAATTTTGACATGTGGATCTCATAAGACTGAGGCTGTACTGGACCTGAGATTGCGACTTCCCCTTGATGAGCCAACCATCGAGGTGTGGGTAAATTTGCACTTCTCAACAGCTCAGGTAAGCGGCCACTACTGGCAAAGATCATGTGAAAACTCTTGGGATGGAAGAGAGGCTGAAGGGGAGCACTGTGAATTGGTAGTGTCCTTGGCCAACCACAAACCAGAGGAATCTCTTGTGGCCCTGGAAAATGGAAATATGCAACCTTTAAATTGAGGACAGCATACCAGTCACCTGGATCCGGAGAAGAGATGATGGAGGCTAGGGAGACATGCAGAACTTCAACTTCTTGAGATATCTGTTGAGGCAACACAGATCCAGGATGGATCTGTGGCCTTCGTATAAAAGTATTGGGACTAAAACCCTTTCTCTCTCATATCTTGAGGAACTTCCTCCACAGCCCCTACCCATAGAAGGGTTTCCACCTCTTGAATGACAAGTTGCTCATGAGAAGGGTCCCTGAAGAGGTATGGGGAGGGAGGGTATGAGGGGGATACTGAAGAAAACTGCAAGGTGTAACCATCTGATATACTGTTAAGGACCCAATGGTTCTTCAGATTGTTAGCTTTTTTTATTGCTATTGATCAGATGTTTTCAGAGAACTATCTACAATGACTCCAAGCTCTCTTTCTTGAGTGGTAACAGCTAATTTAGACAGCTTCATTTTATATGTATAATTTTTACGTATAGTTTCTATATGCATAGTTGGGATTATGTTTTCCAATGTGCATTACTTTTCATTTATCAACTTTGAATTTTCTCTGCCATTTTGTTGCCCAGTAACTCAGTTTTGAGAGATTCTTTTGTAACTCTTTGCAGTCTGCTTTGGACTTAATTATCTTGAGTAATTTTGTATCATCTGCAAACTTTGACACCTCACTGTTTACCCCCTTTTTCTAGATCATTTATGGATATGATGAACAACACCGGTCCCAGTACAGATCCCTGGGGGACACCACCATTTAGCTCTCTCCATTCTGAAAACTGACCATGATTCCTACCCTTTGTTTTCTGTATTTTAACCAGTTACAGATCCATGAGAGGACCTTCCATTTTAAGCAAACTAAGCAGTCACGGGTTAAGAGCCTTTGGTCTCAGCTCCACTGGCAGCTCCCTGGCAGGAGCCTGGCTGCCCATAGGCTCCCAGCTGGCTGGTCCCCCCACTCCACCCCGGGAGCCACGGGAAGCCGCACGAGGCTTCTCCCCTCCCCACTTCCTGTCAGGAAAAGCTGCCCCAGGCTTCTTCCACCTGGGGAGCAGGATCCAGCTGCCCCAACTTCGTACATCCCCACCTCCAGCAGGAGCCAGAGCAGCCTTGTCAATTTCACAGCTGACCCAAAATTGACAATGCTACCACAGGGAGAAACTGTATGGGCTTCTCTCTGTCCCGCTCCCAGACGAGAGCAGGGTCCAGCAGCACAGATCTCAAGAGAAGTGGGGAGCAGGTGGGCTCAAGCTGCCCCACTTTCTTCTCAATTTCACAGCTCTGAAATTGACAAGAATGATAGCAAGCAGCAGATATTAGGAATGCAATGTCTACACTGACACTGTCGCTCTAACTACACCAACGTAAGTCCTACACCTCTCGTTTTTGGCCTGACTAATTATAGTTTTACACTTGACTAGTCAGAGTTTATGTTCCTTTCCATTTTCCTCTTTAGGATCTAACTTTCATTTTTTTAAAAGATGCTTTTTTGCCTCTAATTTCTTCGTTTACTCTGTTTAGCCATAGTGGCACTGTTTTGGTACTCTTACCATGTTTTTTAATTTAGGAGAAACGTTTAGCTTGAGCCTCTATTATGGTGTTTTTAAAAAGTTTCCATACAGCTTGCAGGCATTTCACTCGAGACGGTTTCTTCTAATTCCCATTTAACTAGCCCCCTCTTTTTTGTTTAGTTCCGCTTTCTGAAGTTAAGTACTACTCTGGTGGGTTTCATTGGTATTTTTCCCCCTACAAGGATGTTAAATACATTGCGGTCACCATTACCAAGTGGTTCAGTAGTAGTCACCTCTTGTACCATGCCCTGTACTCCACTTGAGAGAATCAAGAATTCTCTCCCCCACTGGGTGACATGTTCCTGGTAACACGGGGATAGTTGTAATACCTCATTATTATTCAGTTTTATGTTTGTAGCCTCTCTAATTCCTCTTGAGCATTTCACAGTCCTTAACCTGGTCAGTGGTATATTCCTTCTGTTATACTCTTACTATTCAAGGATGGAATTCCTAGCCAGAGAAATTCTATGGTACTGTTTGATTCATTTAAATTTTTACTGTCTAGGTGTCTATGCTTTCTTCATATATAGTGTCACGCCCAAACCAGCAAAACCATAAGTCAGTCCTATATACTTTGTGCCCTGGTATTACCACATCCTATCAATTATCATCGTTCCAAACTTCTGCAATGCCTATCATGTTAATATACTCAATATCAGGCACTCAAGTTTACCCATCTTAGTATTTAGACTTCTAGCATTTGTATCTCAGCTCTTATAAAATTTGTCACTTTTTAATTGTCTGTCATTATGTGATATAAATGAATGAGACTCATTTGACTGTTTGTTTCCAGTTCCTGTGTGTTCATCAACTTCTATCCTCTCTTCTCTATTAGGACACAGAGAAACTCCATTAATAGAGCCTCCCCAAGGGGATGCCTCTGTCCGAAAAGTGTGCTCCTCCATACCTTTCAACTTTTCTCCAGCCCTTAGTTTAAAAACTCCTCTATGACCTTCTTAATTTTACATGCTAGCAATCTGGTTCTATTTTGGTTTAGGTGTAGCACACCCTTCCTGTACAGGCTCCTTTTCCAAAAGATTTCTCAGTTTTTAATAAACCTAAAACCCTTCTCCCTACACCGTCTCATCGATGCACTGACACCCTGTAGCTCTGCCTGACTAATTGGCCCTGTGAATGGAACTGAAAGCATTTCAGAGAATGTTACATGGACATCCTGGACTTTAATCTCTTAACTAGAAGCTTAAATTCAAGCGAGAGGCAGTGGAAAGAAGATAAACAAAAATAAGCAGCCCTTAACTAAGGTTGGTTTACACATGGAGTTATTCCTGAATAGCTATTCCTAATTAACTCCATGTGTGGACTTTTATTCTGAAACAAGTGTCCACCCATGGAATAAGTAGACAAGCCTTAATAAAGTCTTTGTAAGCAGAAATATTCTATTCCTTGCATGTAAACAAGACAGTTAATTTCCCAATTTGTCCTTGCTGGCTAAGAGCTTCCCAATCCTCTTTCCTCACAGAGTTGCAAAGAGCATGAGCTTCTTCCCCTGCCTCCTCTTTGTGAGCCTGATTCAATGCCCACTGAAATCTATGGGTATCTTTTCAATGACTTCAATAAGCTTTCAATTAGGCCTCATAATTCTGCTCTGAGGAGCCTCTAGTCAATCTCTTCACTGACTATTTTAGTGTTGGGGTTGGGTACCTATCCCTGTTGATGTCACACACCTTTGTTTTTCCAACAAACCCTACCCCATCAAACACAAAGAAGTTTTATCACCTCAGTAAGACCAAAACAAAACTAGAGTTTGTAAGCTGGAAGTGCAGCAGAATAAGACTACACACATTCTTGTCAGTTTCATTTAGAAACCTGTGAGCAGCTATGAAACTGACAAGAATCAATTTCTGTCAATTTCTCTCTGGTAGAACAGTGATTCTCAACCTTTCCAGACTACTGTACCCCTTTCAGTAGTCTGATTTGTCTTGTATACCTCAAGTTTCACCTCACTTAAAAACCACTTGCTTACAAAATCAGACATAAAAATACACAAATGTCACACGATTACTGAAAGCACATGATTACTGACTCCTTTTTACCATAATTATAAAATAAATCAACTGAATATAAATATTATACTTACATTTCAGTGTATACTATATATAGCAAGATAAACAAGTCATTTACTGTAGAAAATTTTAGCTTATACTGACTTTGCTAGTGCTTTCTATGTAGCCTGTTGTAAAAATAGGCAAACATCTAGACGAGCTCATATCCTCCACCCTCAGGACCTCTGCGTACCCTAGGGGTATGCGTACCCCAGGTGTAAAATGTGTTGAGCATAGGAAGCCACTAGAGCTACTGATTAGGGGGGGAAAAGCCCACCAAAAAAGGTAGGGGAAGAGAAGAATGGTACCACCACCATGCTTACCCCAAAACTGCAGCAGCCAGAATGCTAAAAAAATTGAGAGGTAGCCCTGCCTACAGTCACAGCAGTGAAAAGAGTCTGGAGAGCACGGAAAGGCAGGGGAATAGAGAATGCTTCTCCATTCCAATATATGGAAAGGGTGGGAGGAGACTTGAGTTTTCAGATATTGAGACCAAACCAAAAATAAATGGGACTTCTCAGCAGTGCCTGGAGACAATTCCCTAGTAGGAATCTCTGTACTCTTGTTTTCCAGCAGCACAGAAGAGGTGGAAGAGAATTTGCTGCTCACTTCAGCAATGCCCCTGGACATTAGGGGCCAGCCCTCCTCCCTTTTTAAAAAAAAAAAAAAAAAAATCAAGATGCCTATTAAATTTAGCCTCCTGTTTAAAAAACTTTTCAAGCCCTATATATGAAGTGACGCACAGAAGCAGACGGGCAAAGTCAAGAATATCAGTAAGTTTTATAACCACATAATGAAAATGAATGTGTGGGGAAGTGGGACAAGATATAGAGGATGAAAGAGAAAGCAGTTACAGCAAACAGAATACATTCTGGTGTTACAGAAGCTACATAGCTATTATTATTATTATTACACTCATCTTGGGGGCCTGTATAGTGGATTTGACTCACAACAGTAATTTGACACCCTAAATCTATGCTGATAAAATCCATATCAAGTAATCCTATATTCCATTTGTGTGTGACTTTCTATATGTGTGCGCGCGCACGCACACACATGCCCCCATGTGGATGGAATGGAGTGAAGAGTCACCTTATTTGTTTCTTTCCACTTGCTGTATTCAAGTAAAATATCAAGGTTTTTCAAATGGAACTACTACAGATTAAGTCTCAAAAGATTTCAAACTAAGCCCTTAGGGAGAGGAGGAACCTTTCAACTTTTTCCTCACCCACCCCATGTATTGGCTGACACTAACATAGTGGAACAACAGAGAAGGAAAAATGTCCCAATATTCACTGCCATGAAACAATCTCAAAAAAATGCTTGCCAGTCTACCATTTCTTATTCTGGTGTGAGGGAGAACAAGTTAAGATGGGTAGTGGTATTTTCCCCCTCCTATGCCCTACAGAATTAGGAAAAAAAAACAGTTACCCTATAACTGTTGTTCTTCGAGATGTGTTGCTCATATCCATTCCATTGTAGGTGTGTGCACACCTCCGTGCATGGTTACTGGAAATTTTTTCTCCTTAGCGGTATCCGTAGGACCAGCTGGGGTGCCTCCTGAAGTCCCGTGCACATGCCACAGTACATAAGGCGCCATCGGCCCTACGCCCCCTCAGTTCCCTCTTGCCGTCAACTCTGACAGAGGGGATGGGGGTCAGGTCATGGAATGGAAAGGAGCAACACATTTCGAAGAACAGTTACAAAATGAGTAACCTTTTCTTCTTTGAGTGCTTGATCGTGTTGATTCCATTGTAGGTGACTCACAAGCAATACCTTGGAGGCAGGTTTGGCATTCACAGATGAGCGGACTGCAGCTGCCGAAGCGAACATCATCCCTTGCCTGCTGAACGATGGCATAGCAGGATGTGAAGGTGTGTACCGATGACCATGAAGCAGCTTTGCATATGTCCTGAATAGGCACTTGTGCCTGGAACACTGCAGAAGAGGCGTGCACTCTGGTTGAGTGGGCTGTGACACTTCCTGGAGGAGGAACCTTCGCTTGCTTGTAGCAGAATTTAATGCAGGTTATCCAAGAGAAGATCCACTGGAAAGAGACAGCTCTTCATTCTGTCAGCTACCGCCAAAAACAGCTGCGTGGACTTATGGAATGGTTTTGTTCTCTCGATGTGGAATGCCAGGGCTCTTCACATGTCCAGCATGTGCAGTCTCCATCCTCCTCTGAAGTATGTGGCTTTGGGAAGAATACTAGCAGGAATATGTCCTGACTGGAACGGAATTGACACACCATTTTGGGGAAAAAGGCCAGGTGGGGCCTCAGCTGGACCTTGTCCTTATTAAAAAACCATGTAAAGCAGCTCTGAGATAAGTGCCCTAATCTCAGATACCCTCTTAGCTGAGGTGATGGCAACTAGGAAGGCTACCTTCCACGACAGTAGCAAGAGGGGACAGGTAGCCAAAGGCTCAAACGGTGCCCCCATGAGCCTGGAAAGGACTAAGTTCAGATCCCTCAGGGTAACTGATCCCTAACCTGGGGGTAAAGTCTCTCTATACCATTCAGGAATCTAGCTGCCATGGCACGAGAAAAAAAAACTGACCTCCTTCGAATCGGTGGATGGAAGGCTGAAAATAGCAGCTAGATGTATCTTCAATGAGACAGTGACCAGGCCTTAAGTTTAAGGTGCTGCAGGTAATCCAACACTATCTGGATTGATGCCTGGTGGGGCACAACCGCCTGGGCTATGGCCCAGCACGTGAACCTTTTCCATTTGGCTAAACATGACACCCTGGTGGAAGGTTTCCTGCTGCCCATTAGTATTGCGTGCACCTGATACGAGCAAGCCTGTTCCTCTGGGCTGAGCCACTCAGCCTCCACACCATCAAATGCAGGGACTCCAGGACCAGGAGTTGTCCCTGGTCCTGGGAAAGTAGGTTGTGCCAACATGGTAGCTCGGGGAGAGGGAGGAAGGGTCGGGGCAACTGGCAGCTCCTGGAGCGTCGTGAACCACTGCTGCCTGGGCCACGTGGGTGCTATGAGGATGACATTCGCCTTGTCTCTTCTGATTTTTAGCCGGACCCCGTAAATCAGCTGAATGGGAGGGAAAGGCATACAGAAGCCTCCCCGACCATGGAAGCAGGAAGGCATCTGACAGCACTCCCTCATTGAGCCTACGAATGGAGCAAAACTAGTGGCACTTCTTGCTGAACTTGGAAACAAAGAGATCCACTTGGGGAAATTCCCACTTCCAGAAGATCAACTTACATAAAAAACAATGCATTTACAACTATACCAAAACAAGACTACGTAACATGATACAATAATGTAATATAAAGCTCTCATGCTAATATATTTCTAGATGTAGATTAATAAATAAATTGTCCACATTCCATTTACCCTCCCACCACAACCCCCATGAGCACCACCCAACTCTAAAAACTGAATTGAAGACACTCTTCTTCTTGGAAAAGGTTTCTCTGAGACCACAAGTTTTTCTACTTTATATACCTATACTCACCAAGCTGACAAAAGGAACATTGCGGCCTCATAGTTTAGCATACTGTCCCTGCAGCTCTCTTCTGTTTTGAGATGCTGGGGGGGGGAGAAGAGAAAGAAGGAGTCTAAAAGAGAGTAACAGAAAGGTGAAACACGGATTCAAATTCAGTGCCAAACTATTCAGACAGATCTCCAATATGAGAGGGCTAGGATAATGGACTTTCAGCATAGAAAAAAGTTCCCGCAGAAGCACCTGGTTGAAACCACAGATAGCAATGGCTTCTGAAAAATGCTGCAGGACCTCCTGTGTAACCAATTTCCTAACCAAGGTACCTAACTCAAGCACCGTAAGGCTGGACAGTTTCCACAAGTGCACTGATACATCAACATAAGTTGTTCTGAACATCTCGTTTTACGCTTGTGCAGCTGATGTTTCACATTGTGATAAAGGTAAAGATTTCCTTTTGGTTTGCAAAGGGAGTCAGTGATGGGAGTGAAGGGAGTTGAGGAAGAGGCTCAAGTGCATATTGGGTTTGTAAAACCAGCCTTGTATTTACATCCCTCATGACAACTTGGCAAATTTCATCTTAGTACCCAACTCTGGATGTTATAAAACCACAGCAAATTAATATGATTGATAGGATTAGCTCAAGAGAGCAAGGAGTGGCACTCTCAAGCTCTGCAAACTAGCATGGAGATGTACTGCAGAAATGTACATGGAAGTTTAGGAACAGAACAATACAGGATGCTGTAGGTCAAGATTGGGGTCCAACAGGGAGCTTGTAAGGGAACCCAGGACTAGAAGAGTAAGCGGTACTGAAGCTTAGGCTTGAGGCAAGTTATCTAGGTTGCATACAGTCATTTAAGATGTCAACAGTGGGGAATGCTGTGCTTCACTCTTCACAGTAGCAGCACGTTTAAGAGGGCTACATGGACAGCCCACTGTCTAGATTCTGCTTGGCTCCTATATCATTAACTCTTTACTTCATAAACCACTATATGAAAGTTCTCTTTAAAAGGACTACCAAAACAAAACTACTCTAGAATATTTTAGATTGTTTTAAGCCATATTTACCGAAGTATTACAACAAAGTTCAGATCTAAAATAGTACAATTTTCAAAAAGATTGTTAAATCCAACCTGGAATAACTATGATTAAAAAACTGCCACTATCTAATGGCAGCTTAACAACTTGAATGAGAAGTGCTCATTACTAGACTGAGACTAAGTACTCTGTGGATAGAGTCTACATCTCAAAAACCACTACAGCAACTGGCAGTAGTCAGTAGTTTATTTAGACATTTGCATGGTCTCTATATAACATTTCAGTATTAGAGAAGGTCAAACATAGGACTAAACACATAAAAATAAATCCTCTCATGACCAGGTCAGAAGCACAATGGTACTGGAGAAACTAGCACTGCTGAATCTGTTCTGTGGTGGCAGGGTGAGGAAGGGAGGGTTATATTTTGTTTATTTAAAAGGCTTCAGTCTCTAACACCGTTAATCCAGTGCCTTTCGTAAGTTCACTTGAACTTGTTTGGAGACTTTTTAAAATATATATATATTTTAATTAAAAAGCTACCCTAGCCCATCTGAAGATCTTGCATATCTCATGACAGAAGAAAAGATATAAGCCAGCTATAAATGCCTAGACATACCCACATCCAACAGCCTCACATTATAGGAAAGCCAAGCAAGCAGTATGAAAGCCATTTGAGGTTATTACATATTATACCCTCATTTCAGATAGTAACCTTTCAAGCTGCTACAGTAGCAACAGGAATTATGTAGTACAAATTTTATGAAGGGGCCTTCCAAGAAGAGCACCCATTTTCATTTAGTTCTGCAAGGGGAAGCTGCTTTAGTTAAAGGTGACATACAAAGGAAAAAATAATAGGCCCATGCATTGCTTTTCTTTTTAATAATGTATAAAGACATGAAAGGAGGGATGAAAAGATTTATTTCTGTATTAAGAAAAAAAATCAGGTTTTATCCATCCTTGTTTTTCTTGAAGAAACTATGGTCATCTGGAGAACTAACAGAACCAAGAAATTATGGGTGAAATTGAACTAACTGATAAAGTTACTTTCAAATACATTTAACAAGCTTGAACATCCTTTCACAGAGCTGGAATAAAAGTTGTGTAAGGACATCTCACCTAGTCAATGAAGGGCTGAGAAAGCTCCCCGCACACACACAAGACCTCCAAGGAGTAAACCATTAGAGATAAGACTTAACATACCTAATAATCCTTAGCTACAATGTAAGCAGGGTTTTAGAAAAACAAAACCCTTCAGGCTTTATTTATGTATCAAAGCACCAAGGGCACAAACCTAATTATTCTTCTGTTTTTCAGGTCACCTTAAAAAAATCTCTCTCCAGCTGCTCCTCTGCAGGGGATTGGCCTCGTCACATTGGGGACCATCCTTTATGATCTGCCCAGGGACCATAAAGGTTCATTTAAGAGTAGGTTTCAGCACAAACAAAGTTCCCATCATTCCTAAAGCCCCTAGAACCTGATTTAAAGATCAAAGTCCAAATTTACATTGTCAAATAGACTTAACACTCTCTACCAGAGAAATAAATGCAATGGGGCACATTCAGGATTTACAATCAGGCAGTTTGTGGAGTCAGAATATCCAAAGGTTTCTCACAGATACCCTAGTTTGTGCATACAGCAGGTACACAAAGCTACCAGATTCTCCAACATCACGCCAAAGAGTGCTGGCACCCAAATGTGGTCCTCTCTTACTTACACAGCTGCATTTCACACTTTGACCTAAGTGGTGGGGTCACAATACTGTTCAGAAGTAACTTTAGATTTGCAAATAACTGCCCTAGGTAAACAAGTGATCCATTTTCTGGACTCCTGGTTGAATGCTATTCTGCTTTCCACAGACTGTTAACAAAAGTTTATCAAACAAGGAATACATGATTAGCCTGCCAGCCAAACACACTCTTCTCATCATAGTCCCCTCTAAAAAGCAACAAAGCTGTCACTGCCCCTCTTTTGTAATGATAACTGACCATCCTGAGGAGATACAGCAGACAAAAATATAGATTCATACACCTCAAGTTGTGTTAAAAAATATGAAATCCCACTGAAGATGCTGGGTTCAGAGAACTCTTTAACCAAAAGGAAGATGAGTGCTACATATTTTTTAATAAAAGGAAAAATTCAAAAACACTCTTTAAAAAAATTGTGATGGTGAAAGGTGCCATACTGAAAGCCCTAAAAAGATGACCACTTCCCACACACTAAGCCCAGCTAATGCACCAGAATCCGATCTTGAAAGGAGCTCAGCCTCCATTATCCCACTCAGTCTTCCCTGAGACTGACCAAAAAGGTTGACTATGATGCGAGCACCTGCCCACTAGGAAATGTACTGAGAACCACTAACTCATTACAGTTATCTGATGAATCAACAGATTGTAACATGTTTTAATTGCTAGGGATACAAACAGCTTTCAAAACAGTGACCTAGATGTGAAAAGCTTTGCATTCCATTCCCAAATCGCTAAGCATCCCAACCTCTTTTTAAATAAAAGAGGAAGCAAGTAAGGATGCAACAGAAGAGGAGCAAGAATGTGGCCTAGTCAAAATGCCTCCCATAATACTGAAAGGGTTGTCATGTCCTGGCTAAAGATGAGGATAGTTTACAATCCAAGGTGGGATGACTCCAGCACTGTGCTGAGTATGGAAAAGGATGGAGAACAGCCAGAATGGTATGGGGGAAAGCTGCCTGGATGAAAAGTTCACCTTGACTCTGCCACAATGGATCACTTGTTGATTCATACTCCTCCCTTTTAATAACCCACCCATCTAACTTGAATAGTGATTGTAGTGTTGGAGCCATGTTGTTCCCAGGATATGACACACACCAGGTAGATGAGAAAATACCTTTTATTGGACCATCTTTCTTGGTGGAAGCTACAAGGTTTTGAGCTACACAATGTTCTTCAGGACTGAGGAAAGAAACAGATCTTCCCCAGACCTGAGAAAGAGCTCAGTGTAGCTCAAAACCTTGTAGATTCCACCAAGAAAATCAGTCCAATAAAAGGTATTTCCTCACCTACCTTGTCTCTTACATATGTAATACATGATAGTTTTCTCTCCCCATTGGGGGGAAGAAAATAAAGCAGTTTTTGTGACAAGAGATTATAAATACAACATCTAGATAAAAGGAAAGGCATCGGGAAGTGTGCTCTCCACTCCTCAGAGAAGCCTCTTCCCATTCTTTTGCTGAGACACTTTGTGAGTGATCAGTTCTAGGCTGCCCACTCAAAAAGCAGCAAGATTGTGCTAGCTACATGCTTCATGTGTTCATAATGCAGCCACCCCATCTCCTCTGCTTTGCATAAAGTACACATCTTTCCCTGTTCCATTATTTTTGTCATTAGCACTCCCCCACCAGCACACTACACCACTAACTCCCACTTCAACCTTCACTGGTCTTAAAACAAAACGTTATTTTGGGGTAGAAAGGTGTGGGGCACTTCAGACTTAGTAGAATGGCTTCTTCGTGCAAAGAGAAAATTGAACAGGGTGAGACCAGATAAAGAACCTCCCAATCCCCTCCCCTCAGCCCAGTCCCACCCCTCCTCCACCTCACCCGCCCCACCCTCGCTATCCCATCCCACCCCCATTCCCCTCGCCCACCCATCCCCCACTCGAGTCCCTGGGCACCACTGTTTATAACACGGATTTTATCGCCTGTCAAGGAGAACGGGGGGCGGAGCGGGCCCTGCTCAGAGCCACTGGGCCGCACGCTGCGAACCACCCCCGGGGCCCCGCCACCTCCCTCCCCCACGGCGCGGGGTCCCCTCGGAGCAACTAAGGCGTCCGTTACCTGCCACCCTGCCTCCCCCCCCGCGCGGAGGGGGGAGCGCGGGGCGGGGTCTCTCAGTGGCGCGGGCGGCGGGGCCCCGCTCCAGGCCGCGGGGGGCTCCGCGGCGGCGGCGGTTCGGGGGTTTCTCGCTCCATTCTCCCCTCACACACAGGAAATAACACAGGGTCAGCTGACCCCGCCCAGCCAATGGGGAGGTGCTGGAAGAGCGCGCGCCAGCGGGAGCAGCGCGAGGCGGTGGCGACGGCAGGAGTCGGGCTGCTTCTGGGCGGGCGGGCGGCGCGTGCGTGCGCGCCCTCGAGAGGGGGGCTGGGCGTGGGAGCCGCAGCCCCACCAGCCACGCGCTCGTTTAAAGGGGCCGCGCCCCGCGCGCCGCCGCATGGGGTGGCGCGCCAAGGCTCGGGGAGCGGGGCGGGGGAGTCGGTCGGTGCCACACCCCGCTTCGTTCGCGCCCGCGGACATGGGCGCCGGCGAGCGGCGGCTGTGGCGCAGCTCGGCGCCAGTCCCGCCCCCACCGCCCCAGGGCTCGGCTCTGCCTGGCTGGGCCCGGGGCAGGCGGCGGGGCGCAGCGGCCCCACGTGGAGCCGCGTCGCGCTGCCCTGGGCGGAGCAGTTGGCGCGCAGACCCACCTGGGCCGTCACTGCGGGGCAGGGCCCGGCCCGGCCCGGCCCGCGCGCGCAGAGAGCGGCAGTAGGCGCGAGCCCCGGCCCCCCGCCAGTGCCCTCCCCGCGGTTCCCACGCCCCTGCCCTCCCAAGGCTCTACCCCTCTGCGAACCGCGTGAGGCTGGCCGGAGCAGCCCGTGTTAGCACGGGGGGTGCTGAGCGCCTGCCAGGCCCCAGCGGGGCTGCCCCCAGACGCCCGGGGAGAGGGGCAGCCTGCTGGGAGGCGGGGATGGGCACAGTTCTAGGCCCTCGCGCTTTTCCCTGACAGAAATAATTTCAGTTTCCCCCGTGTAAGAAACCAAGTTGACGTTACTGCAGTGGTTCCAAAAGCTTTGATTTTTCTGAGTTGATGCAGGGTGGTCGCTTTTTGCATGTCACTCTGCCGTCACCGGGAGAGGAGACTGCGCGCTTTTGTGCATCAGCCTGACCATGCTGCCTTTGGGGTTCTAGAGGAAGGTTTAAACCTTCCTTTCCTGCAAAAAAAAAAAAAAAAAAAAAAAAAAACCCACAAATTCCTTTCATTGCAGGGGTGCTGGGACAATTTGTATAGTGGGGATGCAGAGTTCCACTGAACTCAACTGTAAACCTTGTATATGATGGAAACCACTTCAAGCCAGGGGAATGTATGAGCACCCCTTAGGTTTCATTCAATAACATTTTCTAGTTAAGCATTATACATTAACCCCTAAATTTTCACCTAATTTACAGTGCTCTTTTAATGGGCAAGGCACTGCAGAGCAACACTCGGGTACCATGGGAGAGCTGTATGGAGTCCAGGAAACAGCAGGGAGGTATAATTCAGAACTAATGCACACCAACAGACCTGGGGAGGAGGCAGGGGCCAGGGACTTACATAAAGCCTATTTGCATAATACATGACTTCACCCCGTAGTATCCCCTCTTCAGCTTTCACAACTGCTGTACTATTTCCAGAAACAATTTAAAATAAACAATTTTTAATGCTCTTGTAATATCCCACACATCTTTAATTTAAGGGAGCGTAAGTGGTACTTTCCCACTTGACCAGTAAGTTGAATGTTTTGTGTTGGTATTTCCTAGTTTAAAAAAAAAATGGTTGTGTGGGTGACGGAAACAGAGCCTGGTGGAGGGGCCAGCTGGGAAGCAGGGCTGCAAAACCTGTCAGATAATCATCTCCATTTAGAATTTGCATGCTAGTGAAAGAAGCTTTATGAGGACACTCGAGCTTCCTCCATCTGCCACTCATAGCTTTTCACGTGAAAATGCAGGATAGTGGCAGGCTGAAAATCTTAAGTGTTAAGTAGAGAAAGCTTGAGCATCATTTAAAGCTCTCTCTAGAACAGCATTTCAAATGCAGCCACCAGTGGATTTTTTTTGTGACTCTGACAGCCTCTAAAACATAGGCAGAGATTGGAGGGGAGCAGCCCCTTCCTGCTGATCCTAGCTGTGACCCCTGAATTGCTGTTATCAAGGGCAGCGAGACACACCACTTTGGTGTTCGCACTGGCACCGCCAGCAGGGATCTGCACTTTACAGCCTCTGGGGGGGCTCTAGTCTAGGCAGTGCCTCTGGAGACATGAGGCTTGTGTGTCTGACTTGGGGTCTTGGCAGAGAAGGTGGTTATAGTGTTCAGTTGCTGGGGCCCTGGACAGCTCCCCCACTTCCACTCAGCTGGGGCATATGGGACTTGGGACTCCATAGGCAGCCATGAGTTCCCAACCCACTTTTCCCCAGGTAGGCTCTCGCTGAAGGGCCAAGCGAGGCAATGACAGAGAGGTGGGGTAGTGTTTCCCCCTCCTGAGGCTACAATCACTGTTTACCGTTGCTGTAGCTACCACAGCAGCTCAATGGCTCTGGTTGCTGTAGGGCTCGGCAACTTCCTGACGGAGAGGGGCTCCCCTCTGTGACACACACTGAGTCGGAGCACAAGAATAGGTGTAAAGTCCAGGAGCACTGAAGGGGGGGAGCTCTACTTCCTACTGCCTTCCTACTACATAAATAAGTTACAATTATTTGGATGTGCATATATGCCTATTTATTTGTTTTTCCTAAAGTTAATTAGTATATTAGGAAAAATTGTTAAAGCAGCCACCAGCAAGAGTTGGTGGCTACACACCAAGGCTACCAAAAAATTCATTGTAAGAACCTCTGGTCTAGAAAAGATTTACAGAACAAATGACAGTTTCAATGATGGCCTAGTTTCCCCCAAGCTCTACTCTCAAGACCCTCAGCCCATATTCATCCCTTGTTATAGGCCTCACTCTGAAAGTAGGCACTTGCTTAAAGCTCAGCCAGTAACTCACTGAATTGCAAAAATAAATTGTACCATGCATTCTCTGTCAAAAGTAATTATGGGGCATAGATGAGACTGGCTGAAGCACAGTCTGGGTAAAACTGAAGTGGTGGCAATAGACTGTGGGACGCAACTATAACATATAATATCTACTCCATTTTATTGATTATAAGTGCCTACTATTTGTCATTCAAATTAGCAATTTGGGGGGTGTTACTGAATCCACAGCTACTGTTAGACCACCATATATAGGCTTGGAAGGATTATATTTTTACCAGTAAAAGTTGGCAAATGTCAGTTTCACTGTACACACACAAACCAATGAAAACACATTTCCATCAATAATAATAAAAATTTACAGATAGGCAAAGTAAGAAAATGCTGCTTGGGAGCTTATTAGAGTTGACAATTTGTGGTAACAGTTATAAAGCTTTAACTTTTTGAATCTCAACATCACTGTCACTAAATAATTTTTCTCTAACCTCGCCCCCCCCCCAAAAAAAATTTCCTGCAACAGTGAACATTTAAATAGGGAACAATCAGAAAAAAATGCTTCAAAACAAACAGTGATATTATCTAACGTTCTCTTAAAAAATAAAATCTAATTCTCCCATGCCTAGTCATATAGCAGAAGTTTCTAGTAAGGTCTCTCCTACCACAATCTTTGATTTGCCAGGAGCATGCAACTGTTCCTTTCTGATGCAAACCTGCTGCCGTGATCAATGCCTTATCTCCCTCAGATTAGATTATTGCAATCCTGTCTATATGAGCTACTTGGAAATTGCAGTTTGTTCAGAATGTAGGAGCCATCTTATGAAGTAGGATCTCTCCAGAAGCACATTGCTCTGATCTGTACTGGTTACCTACTGGTTTCTAGATAAAATTTAATTACTTCACCTATAAAGCCCTGAATGGTTTGGGGAAAAAATGCTATGAGAAATGCCTCTCTCGCTGTGATACTGCCACTAGGGTTGTCAGTGGAGGTGCTCGAGCTAGAGTTCCCAT
This sequence comes from Mesoclemmys tuberculata, assembly GCA_007922155.1. Lineage (NCBI taxonomy): Eukaryota > Metazoa > Chordata > Testudines > Chelidae > Mesoclemmys > Mesoclemmys tuberculata. The sequence continues at coordinate 80,314,288 of ML675616.1, read as the reverse complement.
GATATAACAGAAAGGAGCTTCTGGCAATGTGTTCACCATGAGGAACCCATTTAGGAACCTCCAAACCACCATTTTGGAACCTTCTCCTGGGATGATATAGCCCAAATCTTGTTGACCAGAGGATTCTAAAAAGCTGTTGGGGACGGAGGACCATGATAACGGCTGTTATCTTCAGGGAAGGGTATTAACTGGACTGCATGTTTAGAGTTTAGGATAGATGTTTTTTGTATAGATATTAAAATACAAAACCATTTATAGGCCATGAAGTTTAAGATACATCATATACATTAATTTTACAAAAAAATCAGCATAAATAAAAAATTGTCTGGCATGCAAATGTTTGATTTATGAACATGTAAACAATCTATAAGAGTCAACTTCCAAAAATTAGGAATTTCTTTGTTAGAGATGCAAAAGGAGTTAGCCTGAAAGAAATAAGAAGGAACATATGATACCACACCAGAGGACCACCAGTCTTATTCAGTATGGCAATTCTTCTCTCCAGCAATGGCCATTACCAGATATTAAAACAAAAACAAAAAAAAGAGTAACTTTTAAACATTTGCACCTCAAACTAATCAACACTTTTACTTAAAAATTCTATAAAATTCCGTCTGTACTTACAGTACGTTCCGTAAATTTGGAGATGATACAATATGTCAGCAGTACTCAAACTATTGTACATGTACCACTGGTGATACTTTACTATAAACCAAGCCATGTATCAGAATGAGTATCCCTTGTAATTATGCTAATTAAAAGTCACAAAGGAGGTATGTCAAGTACTTGAGTTTTAGAGGTAATATGTTAAGTCCAAGAACTGTTTGCACTATGCTGCTCATCCATCAGAGATTTCATAACAAGTGTCAAAGCCTCATTTATCATATATTTCAGCTAAAATAATCAGCAATTAAGTAGTCAGCAACATTGCCTTCTAAATGGTCACTTTTAGGTTTCAGAGTTAACACTCCTATTGTGTTGAATGAGGTAGTTCACCGCTCGGTGATGCTGTTTTAGGCTGTCTGCCAACTCAGGAAGACAAACTTCATCAGTTTACACCAGGAGATCTTGGAGTCATTGTGGATAGTTCTCTAAAAACATCTACTCAATGTTTCATGGCGTCAAAAAAGCTAACGGAATGCTGGGAACCATTAGGAAAGGGATAGATAAGCAGAAAATATTATATTACCTCTTTATAAATCTATGGTGTGCCCACATCTTGAATACTGCATGCAGATTTGGTCACCATATCTCACAAAAGATATTTTGGAATTGGAAAAGGTACAGAGAAGGGCAATTAAAATGATTAGGGGTATGGAAAAGCTTCCATATGAGGAAATCCAGAGGGATAGTCATGTTAGTCTGTTTTCAGCAAAAAAGAAGAGTTCTGTGGCACCTTAAAGACTAACACATTTATTTGGGCATAAGCTTTCTTGGGCAGAAAACCACTTCCTCAGATGCATCATGAGGAAAGATTAATAAGACTGGGACTTTTCAGCTTGGAAAAGAGATGACTAAGGGGCGATATGATAGAGGTGATTAACATCATGACTGGTGTGGAGAAAGTAAATAAGTCTTATTTACTCCATCTCATAACACAAAAACTAGGGATTACCAAATGAAATTTATAGGCAGCAGGTTTAAAATGAACAAAACGAAGTATTTCTTCACATAACAGACAGTCAACCTGTGCAACTCCTTGCCAGAAGATATTGTGAAGGCCAAGACTAAAATGGTGTTCAAAAAAGAACTAGATAAATTAATGGAAAATAGCCATTGATGGACATATTAGCCAAGATAGGAAAGGGATTGCTGTTTGCCAGAGCCTGGGAATGGCTGACAGGATGGGTCACTTGATGATTACCTGTTCTATTCATTTCCTTTAAAGAACCTGACATTGACCACTGTCAGAAGACAGAATATTGGTCTAGACAGACCATTGGTTTGACCCAGCATGGCCATTATTATGTATAGTTGCTTGATGTGTACAAAGTTTTTATTTGCAACTGAGGGCTATGATTTCTTTCCTTTAGAAGAAAGAAATCTTAGATTCTGCAGAATCCACTAAATGACAACAATTTGACCACAAACATTTCAACCAGAAATAATTTTAACTAATAGAACAAATTAAAATTTAAACCCATTAAGGCCCCAGTCCTGCAATCAGATCCATGTGGCTGGAACCCTACACCTGTGCAGATATAATCGCAGGATCAAGGCCATAAGTAACCATCTAGATTCTTCTATAATCTTGAAGCGAATCACTTTTCAAAGTCTCAAAAAAAGTTAAAATCCGTTAGGTAGAACCAAAAAAACGATTACTCACCAAAAATAAATTTGTAAAGGGGCCATCTTAAAATTAATATAACAAATTAATCAACAGATTTACTGTAAATTCTCAGAAAATTCATTCTGTACTCCAAGAATAAGTACTGTCCATTGAGAGGATAAACTACATTGTTCATACATAAGAAAGACCTAAATCCCTGCTTTTATTGCAGATGTCAACACAACCTCAATTATAGACACACTTTGGCACCCCCCTTTCCCTCCGTTTATTACGCTCCAAATCTTGCCTTTTTCCCCTTCCATCAGGAAGCCTCAGTTTGAGAATACTTGCATACAAATAAGGGCGTGATGGGAGGCAAAATGACAGCTAATACTTGAACCCTTTAGCATGGAGACTCAAAGAATCCTGAGAAAAGTAAAGGTGTTTAAATAGTCACTGAAAGCTCAAGTAAGTTTCGCACTGCTTTGCCATTGCAGCCATCAAAGTTCACAAGGTAAGCAGCACTGGTCACCTTTAGCATACTCAGGCTTCATCTGCTACTTCAGTATCAGGTTTACCTTTAAATCCCATTCCTATCTCTCACAGGACACAAATTCACATGGGAATTTGAAAATTCCTTCTGAGCCTGAGAGGACTGACAACTGCAGATGGGATAGACTTCCTTTGACACTGAGGTCACCAATTCTGATCTAGCCACAGGTCAGTCATTATCACACTCCAGTAATCTCTAAGAGTTGGGGGGTGTCAGTCTAGTTTCTAACTGGGCAGGTGTCACAACCACACGCAAGTTATTGGGACCCATCAACAGGAAGAGAAAGGATTGAAATAATGGTGTTTAACACACTTTTACCTTAAAGGTGGCTGTGCCAGGTCATGGTTGAGGTGCACAGGGTGGTGACATTGTCTTTTCTGTGCCTTCTCTGTGGCTAAAGGACATCAGCCTCCAAGCGCTGCCAAATCAGCATCAAACAACTCACTTTATACAAAATATCACTAACTACTCTCAGCAACTCCCTCTACCTGCAGATTGGAAGAAATCCGAGCATGCTGGTGTTTCTAAGACGGGGGGGTTCTGAATCTGTTTGGTGGGATTCTTTGTGGGGGGGTTAGAGAACAAGTCCAATGCTGATGAAAAGTGCTGAACTAGCCACCTGGAGGCTGAAATTATCACACACAGAGACAGGAACATAGAGATTTCTCGCAAGCACATAAACTGCATTCCTTCCCCAAAACAGTATACTTATCCAATCAAATCATTTCCGCTTTCACTCTGTTTCATAATGTGTACACACTCTCCATGTCACAGGTACAACTTTTATCTATACCACTTAGATGCTATGGGTATGGGCACAAGAGAAAAAGCTAGTCAGATAATACAAAAGAAGCCAATGTGATTAGTCACATACAGACCATGCTAACATGGACTGAAACTTAGACTAATAGTTGGACAGCTAATTCTTTAGGAAAGTTCAAAGTAACAGCAGTTCGTCTGCCTCATTTCAAGAAAGACATTAGCATGGCTGCATTCATTAATATTTTCTAGCTCTATTCCCATTCCTTCCTTCTACTCCCTACACAGTGCTTCAGCTAAAAAGTCTAATATCTGATCCTACTGCAGGGAGGGGCAGTATTCAGTATCTCCTAGGTTTCTGTGGTAAGATCCTGGAGGGCTCCTCCCTCATTAATTCACTAACAGACTCCTTGTAAGATACTAGTCAAAAAGTCTAGCTTCTTTATGTACAGCATAGAGTCTCAACTTGGTGGTCATGACTTGGTCCATCATTTGGAAATGGTTCTCCTTCAGACACCAGGGGCACGTACATAAGCCACAGTGCTGAGTCCTGCAGTCCAATTTCTGCAACATCAAATCAGCCAGAGTGAAGAATTCTGGGACATACCTAAGAAGCTGACACGCGTGGCTGAATGTGGGCGTCATGGAAGGAAAAAGAGTCAAAAAACAAAATATAAAAGACAATTCTGTTTCTATCGCTTTATATTTCAATATTCCTTTCTCCCCATCTTTCTCTGTTACACGGAAATGGCATATGAAAATACGATTATTTCCCCCTTCAGATCTGTTCAGCTTCTGCTGCTTATTCCCTTTACTTCTTGTCAGAAACCTCCCTTTGCAATATCAGAATTTGGTTGCTGTGGAAGTGGTTTTGATGCTGCAGACAAAGGAATCTGACTCCAGCAAGAAGAGCTGAACTTTTGAGGGAAAATGATCCCATGTCCATGAAGATGTTCAAAGTGTGTGAATTTAAAATAGTACGCCATACAAAAATATATGGCTCACTGGCAAGACATTCTCCAGCTAGGCAGAAGAGACCATTATAGCAATAAATCCTCATTATCTGAATCACTAAATATACTGAAACAGTAAAAGGAGAAAATATTAGAAGAACTACCTATCTCTTCAACTCTGCCTTGCCAGAACACGTTTTTGCAGAAGGGGATCTTTAAACAAGTTTGCCTTTAACAGGGGTTTTCTTTGTTGTTTTTTTCTGTCCACAGAGGAGCAGGAATTTCCAGATTTGACAGGCTCTCTTCATTTTTAAATCCCCATAACATATGATACCAAATTTTAGAGACAGATATTTAGATTCCTACTTCCACTCCCCCACTGCTTTCTTCCCAGGTATATGAAAAAGTTGTTTTGAATATCAGATGATCCAATAGAAAAAATACCCCCAAGAAAGTTTTTGAAGGGCTGGGGTTGGTTCTTCAGATCACTGATCTTTTAGTTTATAACAGACACCACACTTCATGTAACTACAGAAATTCAGGCACATTATAAAGCACTTGAGACAGGCTTGTGGCAGGAAGTGGAGGGTAAGCAAGGTAGATGAGACTGGATCAGGATTGTTGGATGCTGAAGGTATCTTGGCTCGTCTGGTAAGTGGCGGTACTCAAGTTGGTCTGAAAGACTATTTAGAATGTACAATAAATCTCAGAAACCTCCAGGGACAGGAACTAATGTTATGCCCCAATGAATTTCAGTTTTGCTATGACATATACCAAGGTTTTGTAGCTCTGGTGACTCATGAACATTGGACTAAAAAAATAATGTATCTCATATTCTGATTACCCATTGGCCTTACCTTCCCCACCCTCACAAGAAACCCCAAACCCAACAACTTCAGATTCAACTGATTGTAATATCTGCTGCATCAAGAACTGCAAAAGCTAGAAACAATGCACTGTTGATGCCGCTAATCTCAAAATTTCAAAAAGCATTAGTCTCTGACTCTAGGAGTTTAACAGCAGTCTTCTAAAATTGTCCTGGAATTGAAGCAAGGACAGGGAGCAAAACAGGAATCAGAATGACCTGATTTTAAAACATGAGTATTACCTACGCGTAAATCAGAGTCCCGTGTTGTTAGTAACATAATGGGCAGTTCCTAGCTCAAGAGCATTTACAAACTGTCCAATTAACTTAACTGGACTTAATTTTTAAGATAATGAGGTCTTTGCTTAAATGGGCCATTACTGTTTCTTTTGAAAATATGAACTAATGGTTTTTCTAGGTGCATGAGACTCTAATGACCTCTCCAACTTTGCTGGAAGAGGTAGTCATAGCTGAAGGACAAATATTTAACTTTTCTTTAAAGGTTTGTGAAACAATTAGACTTTGTCTACAAGAAACAAGTTTAAAGTCCAGAATTCCATACTTGCCAGGGTAGAAAAAAAATCCACTGCAGCACAAATGATTATGACCAGTGATCAGAAATAATACAAATTCAGTCCCAGGAACAACCCCCAGCACCGCTTACCTAAACCCAGCACTCATACTTATTAGGTAGGTGTGTATACACCTCCCCCGCCCCCCCTCCACCCCCAGAACTTTGTGTATCTTGGGGTGGAAAGAAAGCATATGTCACCCCTGGAGGAGGCATATTCTCCAAAGACGTTGCTTTGTAACACAGCATTTTAGCCCATGATGCACCAGGTGGGGAAAAGAACGGGGGAGAGAGGGAATCGCTCTTTCCAGATGATGGCTCTGCTTCACACCTTTTATGATAAAATTCATCCAGGAGATCCAGGTGCTGTCTTGCTCTGCTAACATTTCTGAAAAGACGTAGTTGCTACATCAGGAATTAGCCAGCATTGTATCTTGAGAAACAATGACTCTTGGGTGATAAAGAAGGAATTTCTTTAATGCCTAAGTCTTTTTCTTCAGGCGTGAAGAGAATGGGGGGAAATGGATGCTGGTGGTCACTGGGGCAACAAGAGGGGCTTTCACAACAAGGAGAAAAAAATCTGTTCAGTTTCCCTTTACCAGCAACTGGAGACTCTCCAGGGAATTCAGGCATCTCCTGCCCGAGGCTATCTCTTGCTCTCAGACAGATCCTTGCACTGCTCCCTGATTACTTCCCCTCCTCAGAGCAAGGGAAATTCCCTTACCTCAAATGTTTTTATCCTCTTGCCCCGCTGGAGCCTGCCTCATTCTCTCAGGACACTCTATGAATATGAGAGAAGACACCTGGCAACCTTTGTTTTCTTAGGAAAAGGAATATGGGATGGGATCTAGACCCCCATCCCATATGATTACAATATTGAGCAATGTCTGTCAGCATATTGAAGGGAAAAGCAAAAGAGAGTGGTGAAAGCCCCATGACTTCAGTCATTTAAACCAGGTTTGGGCAATGCCCAGAGGAATATATGGAAGGGAACAATCCTGCGCTGCCCAGAGGAGAGGATGAGGTTTAACATCTTTTCCATATCTAATCTCTTCTAAGTCACATCCTCAAATATTTTCTTCCCTCAAATTTACATTGTGGCTCCACATACATAGATTACAGCAGATACACTACTCAGCCCCACCTAGATTTTGCTACGCATCTGTCCTCTGTATTTTAGGGAAAACAGCACAAATGAGGGAGCTGTAGATTTCCTTGAGGAGTGATGGGTCCTGTGACTTAGTTCTCAGAGTGGTGAGGTGGGATTCCAGGCTCCACTTCTGAGCTAATAACTGATCATGACTCAGAGGGACCAACACAACATTTAGATAGCAGAAGTGTTTTCACAAACTAACAAATCTTCACAACTCCCCTGAGAGACAGGTAACACCCTTTAAAAGCCAGGGGAAAGAGCAGAGATGAAAAGACAGAAGGGGGGTTGTATTTGCATCCCAGAGAGGGGCAGACAAGAAGTTTAGTTATGCAGAGGGGTTAGTGCAATAGCTTTTCACCACTGAAGACCTGGATTCAGATCCTGTCTCTGATCATCACTGGTTACATTAGCACAGTTGTTCTCAAATTGGGGTCTGCAGAGCCTTTCCTAGACATCTGCAGAATTAAATATTTTCAGAACCATGAAGTAGATGCGTCTCTTCTGATAATCCAGTTTTCTGTTTAGACTGCAATAACGCTGCACAATTAACATCTGTCCTACAAAAGGACCAAGCCTGTAAGTGCAGGGGGTGCTGTTCATCAAGACTGAGATGTATTGGCAGAGATGTATGGGGGTCCAGTGGTAAAAAAACGTGAGGTGCTGCAGGTTGTCAGGACCGAAGCACACTGGGGGACCAGAGAATGGAATAGCAGGGATGCTGCAGGCTGTCAGGATTAAATGAACACAGCTCTGCCAATCAGGGGTTTGGAATGGAATATAAAAAATACGGCTGGTCATCAGAACGAGGCACACTGGCAGAGCTGTGGTAGAGAGGAACTCGCACAGCACCTTCATGCACCTTCTGTCTCCAGCCTTTCATTTTAAAAATAGAACAAAACCACATCTCTGTCAATAAGAGTCCAGTCTAATGTGAGTCAGCGCAGGGTCTTTTCAGCAAGACCCTCTTCTTTGCTGATTTCCTTGAAAGTTCCTTTTCCCTTAAGTGTGCATTTAACAAACACAGAAACAACGCAATGTCATACAGCTTTTCACTGTCACTCTCTCCCTATCCTTCCTCCTCCAGACATATACACTAACACAAAATGACGGCTTCCTCAACAGACTGAACAAGCAAAGACCTCGCTCCATTTCTTAATTGTCTGCATTCTACTCTCTCGCTCCAGTCATATAATATCACAAAACTCAAAGCAGCCCACCCACTGCCCCCTTCTTTGTCCAAAATCTCAAATGAATGGCAAATTGGATACAGAAAAAATTGCTAAAGGGAACGGCAAGTTAACCAACTCCCCTCCCCTTTTTTGAGGCAGTTCTTTGCTGATGCACCTACATGCTATTTTGCTGTCGTCAGTTAAAAAGATGGAGATATTAAAAAGGAAAAATCATGTCTCACAGCTCTTGCGAATGTGACCCTGAGGCCCTGCCCTTCTCTCTCCTTACATATACACCCACCACATTCAGATACCAGCCTTCCCCCTCTCCCCCCGCTTCTTCTCCAGTGCCACTCTGAAGGTGCAAAGCACATATACAACAACAAAACACACCACAGCCACAAACCCAATAACCCATTTATGTCAGTTTCAAAGCTGGAGACAGAATGCACTGAACAGCCAGCAGCTGGGGCCTTTGAAATGGACAAGAAAGAGGCTCACTGTCACCAGCCAAATAGAACTCCAGCTGCGTTCCTCTGAGAAATGGTATTAAGCTGTTTCCCTGCCCCTACCCTGCATCCCTCACTGTCTCCCTCCCCACACACACACACACACCATCAGAGAATGCACCGTGCAGCCAGAGCGTCACTGGGTGGCACACACATGCGTGTGGTCTGCAAGATCTGGCCTCTGCATGGCAATTTTACACTCTAAACTTTCAAGAAGAGGAGAAATAAAGCCAATTTACTGTACCTTTCTGGCATGATTCTCAGCTTTCCCTGCTGCTTCTCTCCACCCCCTTCCGATTTATCTCAGCTACTGGTTTTATAAACCAAGAGGGTGGAAGTAAAAAGGAGGGGGCTTTTTTTCTCTTCTCTCAGCCCCATCTGCACCTTCTGCCTGAGCCTGCAAGTGAAGTCACAAGGCTGAGGCTGTGACATCACATGGAGTCTACAAACACTAGATTGTGACTTCACTGCAGGCTAGAACAGGGAGGAATATGAGAGGGGAGGGGAAAAGGCTCTTATTCATTTCACATATCTGCTATGGTAACAAAGGGAACAGACGAAATGGCTGGCCATGGAAATCACTTGTATCAAATGTGCTCTCTCTTTTGGTTTATAAAATAAAGTTTGCTGCACAATGAAGATATCTTTTCCAGGTGGTTTGAGTGGGGGGAGAGAAACTGCTTGGACAAAACACCATCTTCCTGAGCCATTTACTCACCCTGGAAACCCTCTTAGGACTGAGGTGAATTGACAGAACTGCACATGGGGTACCACGTCCGGATGAGGAGGAAGTGCCACAGGTCAAGATCAAGGTGCACTAAGGGGTAGTGAAAGATCAGGACTGGACTTGGGAGGGAGGGATTCTGGGGGAAACTGTAAGATTGGAACAGCAGGAGATACAGCAGGTCGGGACTGAGGTGTGTTGGCACAGCAGGGAGGGTCCTAGCAACGGTCTAACAGAGACTGCTGCAGTTAGCGTTGGAAGTGTAATGGCAAAGATGTTGTCCGAGTGGGCTAGAGGTCCTGGCTGGAATAATATTAATGAGCACGTTTAGCTTCTTCCATCTGAGCAGCTGACGCATTTTACTCTTGTTAATTGGAATACAGGGGGTCAGGATTGAGATGCATCCATACAGTTGTGTGTGGGGTTAGGCTGGGAGAAGCCAATACATGCCAGAAGAGGCTCTTGTTCCCTGCAGTTCCCTGGTTGAGGAGTGGGTGGAGGGGTTGAAACAGGAATAAGAAAGTGCAAGCAGCTTTAGCATACTCTTTTATAAAACCACATTCATGAACTATCCAAGGACCAAGTGACATCAAAACCAGCTGTAAAACTGAGGCAGGAGCATGGAAGTGTTCAAGAGTTGCTTACAAATCAGAAATAAAAGGTCAAAATTGAATATGATTTAAGATCTTTTCAGGAACCAAAAATATTCATACGTTGTTTTGCTTTATTTGTTTTTTTAAATTTAAGCCGCCTCCTCCAGGATAGGAAATCCAATCTCACACACAATGGGTTACTGAATGAGTATCAAGAGATTAAAGAGGCTAGTCTGGAGTCACTGTTGGAGCCATGTGAAATGCAAAGTCTAAACAGCAATAACTATAGAAAATCACTTTATAAAAATCTTAAAGAAAGACAAAGTGGGTGAGGTAAGATCCTTTACTGGACCACCTGCTGTTGATGAAAGACAATTTTTTGAACTCAGAGGTTTTCTTCAGATCTTTGACTTTCACTAATAAAACTGGGTTTGTAAACAGGTAAGGACTCTTTACACCACCATCAGGGATCCATATAGAAGCCATGGCCCTCAGTACCAGCTCTGGATCATAGCATCCCTCCCCTGCTTCCTGACTGTAGAGCCATGCAACCAGGGATACACTTTCGCTGCAGCTGCCCCTGGGATCCCTGTGGAAAAAATGTAGCTCCAGGCTGCATTATCTTCTTTTGGGGCATCTCTGCAGGGCCAGAGGAGGGACCACTTTTATGTGCCTCCTGACCTGCCCATTCATTTGCCCAGCATGCAATCTCCACTTCTTCCCCAGCTCAGCTCTGCAGAGCACATTCCACAAGGTGTGAAGGGGGAAAAGGGAGAAGATCCTGCTGCAGAATTGTCTGACCCTCCCTGCCATGATTCAGTGGGGAGGAGAGAGATCTGTACATGGAACGGAAGGTGGAAGAGAAACAATCCCTGGGTAGCAGGTATATACACCATTGGCCAATATGGAATGGAATCCAAACTACTCAACTGTCTCATGAGGACTTGTACTGCTAACAGCTAAGGGAGATTCCTTGGCACAGCACAGAAAAATGTAGCCCAGGAAAAGGGGGCAGAAAAGTAGCTATAGGCAACCTGTACACTGTCAGAATTCTAGGCTGTCATGGGGACTGATGTGACCCCCCTCAGCCAAAAGCTGCTCTCACTTATGAGGGCTTCTAGAGTAGTGCCTGTGGGCTGTTCATGTCTTGGAACAACCCAGGATCCCTGTAGCAGTGTGTACCCTGCAGGAACTCTCACCTCTCATCCCAGGTATGGTCTACGCTATGGGGAAATTCTTCCCCTGCTGGCTGTGGATCTCTTATGACCCCTGTATGCCAAAGCAATGTTAAATGGGTGCAGTGGAGGGGAGAACCCCTCCTATCTCTAGTAGTTGGGGTTATGATTTAGGAATAAAATGAGCCACGTTATATCCTTACCATTACTATGCTATTCTATATGGACTTTTGAGGGAAAGCCAACGGGGGCAGAGAAGCACAGGGTCTGGGTGGAGATATCCCTTAGGGATGAATTTATTAAAGGGGAACTCTAGATTCTAGTAAAAAGGATAGGAAAGAAGTTGGAAGTACAAGAGCTAGTAAGAAACTGTCAAAAGTAAACGGAGTCCCATTTAAATATAACACATGAAGGCAAGCAACTGAATTTTGACAAAACGTACAAGAGCTTATGCACAAATGCTAGGAATCTAGATACTAAAATGGGTGAACTAGAGTGCCTGTCATTAAATGAGGATATTGACATACCAGGCGCCATGAAAACTTGGTATAATAAGGACAACCATCCTGGACGCGGTAATGGCAGAGTACAAAATATATAGGAATAACAGAGTAGGCCATGCTGATGGAGGAGTGGCACTCTATGTGAAAGAAAGCATAAAGTCAAACAAAGTAAAAATTTAAAAGGAAGCAATCTGTATCTCAGAATCTCTAAGAGTATAGCAGTTGGAATATGCTGCTGATCAGCTGATGACGATGGTGACAGTGATTGTGAAATGTTCAAGAAGATTAGAGAGGCTACAAAGGCAGGAAACGCAATAACAATCGAGGATTTCAACTAACCTCATATTGGCTGGGTATATGTAACCTAAGGAAAGGATGCAGAGATAAAATTTCTGGACACACTGCATGACTGATTTTTGGAGCAGCTTCTCCTGGAACCCACAAGAAGAAAGGCAATTCCTGATTTTGTCCTAAGTGGGACACAGGATCTGGTCCAAGAGGTGAACATAGCTGAACCAGTTGGTGATAGTGACCATAATGTAATTAGTTTAACATCCATGTGAGGGGGAAAATGCCAAAGAAACCCACCACAGCAGCATTTAACTTCAAGACGAGAGAACGACACAGAAATTCAGAAGCAAGTTAAATGGAAATTAAAAACAACAGGCACAAGGGTGAAATGCATACAAAATGCATGGAAGCTATTTAAAAACACAATAACAGAGGCTCAAACTAAATGTTTACACCACCAAAAAACACCAGGAAAACAACAAAAAAGCTACCATGGCTAAACAGCATTAAAGAGGCAGACAGATGCAAAAAAGGTATTTTTTTAAAATTGGAAGTCAAACCCTAGTGAGGAACATAGAAGAACGAACTCTAGCAAGTCAAGTGTAAGAGTATAATTAGGCAGGCCAAAAAAGAATTTGAAGAGCAACTAGCTAAGGATACAAAACCTAACAGCAAAAAAAAAATTTTTTTAAGTACATCAGAAGCAGGAAGTCTGCCAAATGAAGGTGCTAAAGGAGCACTCAAGGAAAACACAGCCATTGCAGAGAAGCTAAATTTATTATTTACACAGCTATGGGGGAGATCCCCAAACCTCAGATACATACTCCTTTTAGCTGACAAATCTGAGGAACTGTCCCAGATTGAGCTGTTAATAAACAGTAGTAGTTTGGGGGCAAACTGATAAATTAAATAGTAATAAGTCACCAGGCCCACATGGTATTCACCCAAGTATCTTCAGAACTCAGATAGGAAATTACAGAACTACTAACTGTGGTAGATGACTTATTGCTTAAAACTGCCTTTGCACCAGATAACAGAACACTAGTTAGTGACATGCCAATTTTTTAAAAAGGCTCCAGAGGCTATCCTGGCAATTACAGGCCAATAAACTTAATTTCAACACCAGACAAACTGTTGAAACTACAGTAAAGAACAGAAAAATCAAACCCATAGATAAACACAATATGCTGTGGAAGAATCAACATGGCTTTTGTAAAGCCTCAACCATCTATTAGAACTCTTTGAGGGAGTCAACAAGCATGTGGACAAGAGCAACGCAGTTGATATAGTACACTTGGATTTTCAGAATGCCTTCGAAAAGGTCCCTTACTAAAGGCTCTTAAACAAACTAAGCAGTCATGGTGTGGAGAAAGTGAGCAAGGAAGTGTTATTACCCCTCCAAATAACACAAGAGCCAGGGGTCACCCAATAAAATAGTCAGCAGGTTTAAAAAAAAACAAGTACTATTCCACACAGGGCACAGCCAACCTGTGGACCTTGTTGCCAGCGGATGTTGTGAAGGACAAAAGTATAACAGGGTTAAAAAAAGATTTAGATATGTCCATGGAGGAAAGGTCCGTCAATGACTTATTAGCCAAGATGGTCAGAGATGCAACTCCATGCTCTGGGTGTCCTAAGTCTCCAACTGCTGGGAGCTGGAAGTAGACGACAAGGGATGGATCACTCAGTAATTGCTCTGTTCTGTTAATTCCTTCTCACACATCTGGTATTGGCCCCTGTCAGAAGACAGGATACTGAGCTAGATGGACCATTGGTCTGACTCACTATGGTCCTTCTTATGTTCTTATACAGACAACTGTGCAGTCTCACAGATTTGTCATGATCTTTATATGGTCTGTATTCCCCTTGTAAATACTGTTGTCACTTTTGTTCTAACAGCAGAGGAGAACCGTCAACATTTTTCCAGCCTTTCCCTCCTGAGGTTCACCGTCAGCCCATCCACCACAGATATGCAGCCAATGCTGAGTGGCAACAATGGCAGCCGTTCTGAGCCAATCCTGATGCCCAACAGCATTAAGTGGGGAAGGGAACGGGGGAAATAAAAATAAAGAGATCAAACAAATTAGACCTGAGATGCTTTCGGCTGGCCCAAACTGTAATAAGCAGACTTGGAATCTGACCAGGATACTGGGGCGAAAGCCCCTCTATGCTGGTAAAAGTGCTATAGAAGCTAGAGGGATTGTGAGTAGTCAGGGTACGTCTCGTCCAAAAAAAAAAAAAAAAGAGAGAGCAAGGAACCAGTGGGTTTATTTTCTCACACTGTGATTGTTTTGTTGATATGGAAAGGTAATTAAAAAAAAAGTTCCAATTCTGAATGTGCTCCAGAATTCCCAGAGCCCGAAGGCTGCTGCTGCTTAGAGACAGATTAATCACATTGAATTCTCCATCTAGATGTTGCACGCACTCCAAACTCCCACCGCTAATAGCTCTAATATTCTCCTCAGCATGTGCATGCTGCTGGTGTTATGTTCCAGGAATATTAATTCTGCAGCTCAAGATTCTCTCACTAGCACATGTACCCTGAAGACTTGTTGTTGGGCATCAGGAGATTATGAATAGGATGAGAAAAGGGAAAGAAAAAATATTGCTGGACGGGTGGGGAGGGGGAGGGAGGAGAGGTATGCAAAGGCACTTGCTGCAAGTCATCATAGATGGAACCAATGAATGTTCCCCAGTAACGCCAGCAGCACAATCAATCAAATAAAGCTACCTGACGCCCAATCATTTAAACAAAAGTCCAGTCTACTGCTATTGGAGGCAACCCTATCATTATTCCGTTCATAAATTTATCAAGCTCCATCTTAAAATTAGTTCGGTTTCTTGACTCATTACTCCTTTTGGAAGGTTGTTCCAGAACTTCACTCCTCTGATGGTTAGAAACCATCTTCTAATTTCCAGCCTAAATTTACTCATACCCAGTTTGCATTGATTTGTTCGTGTGACAACACTGTCCTTTAGCTTGGAAGGCTCTTCACTCTCTCTGGTGTTTACCCTCCCTATGAATTTAAAGAGAGCAATCATATCTCCTCTCAGCCTTTGTACAGTAGGCTAACCAAGCTAAGCTGTTTTAGTCTCTGCTCATAAGATAGACTCACTAGTTTTCCTGATCATCTTAGTATCTCTTCTCAGCATTTGTTCCACTTTGAATTAATCTTTCTTGAACATGGGTGACCAAAACTGTACACAGTATTCTTGATGAGGTTTTACCAGTGCCTTGTACAATGGCATTAATACTTCAACTGGAATTACCTCACCTGATACATCCTAGAATTCATAGCCACATCACACGGGTGGCTGACAAAACCCCACCATGTCTTTCTCTTCCTCTGTCATTTCCAACTGATGATCCCCCAGTTTATAGCTGAAATTCTTATTATTAGTCCTTAAGTAAATTACTTTGCACTTTGTATTATTAAATGTCATCCATTTCTATTACCTCAGTCCTCTAATAGAGACATGAAGTGACTAGCCCAAGGTTACACAACACGTTAGTGACAGAGCCTGGAATGGATCCGCTCTCTCCTGACTTCCAGCCCAGTGTCCTACGCCCTGGACAAACCCCTCTCCTCAAACTTGCCAAAATTTCAAATATCAGTTGTGAGATTTGAGGGATGGCACATCTTTTAAGTCAACTGACATACATTAATAATACTGATACTAAGCATTTATATAGCACTTCATCCATAGGCCTCAAAGCACTTTACAAGGGCGAGTACACATCCTCATTTTACAAATAGGGAAATGGAGGTCTGGATAGGTTCAGTTAGTAATCTTGTCACTCAGAGGGTCTGAAGCACATTTAGGAACAGAACCCAAATCTTCTGGCTCCCAATCCCGTACTCCATCCACTGGACCACGAATGTGAGAGACTGAAGGAGAACACTGTAGACAAACATTTTGTGATAAATATTTTGATTAAAACAGCAACTGTCCTTCCTGAATAGTACAATATGTAACATGACCAAGATGCCAACATCTATATTCTCAAGTGTCCAGTTTGAGACAACTAAGGCCTAATTTTCAGAGGCTGAACACCCCATGATCCTGTTTAAGTTAATTGGAGTTGCGATGGTCAACCCCTCTGAAAAGCAAATTTAAAGTGTCTGAAGCTGGCCACCCGAAGAGAGAGATGACCAAAATTAGGGGACACTTGTGAAAATTTAGGCCAAAAGTCACCCTCACACAGCAGGATTACATGACAAGAAACTGACAGAAAGTAATTAGCATGATTTATCTTGGAGGAAATGAAGTATTAAGGATTAACTCCTTGCCAAAAAAAACGTGTTTAGAATTTTATTTAAATATATCTGAAGTGGTCTGAGTAACAGATTTCTTCTATGTGTTACTAGCTATCACCTGATTTGGAAACTAGGAACTACCACCTATTCATGGGACTAAATCACACAGCATTACTAGATCAATTTGCAATAATATAGCATCCTCAGATGGAGATTATGGATCACTGAATGATACCAGGGCAATGAGAAGTGGGGAGGTGGAAATATGCAGATCTGCAATACCCCCTATCCTGTCTTACAGGAAAAATTAAAGTTATTAATGCTGACATTTAAATCATCATCACTGGATGTTTGCATTAACCACTCACCAAGATGAATGGGACAGTTCATACCTCTCAAAGCAATTGCTCTCTGCAGACTCACAAAGATATCACAAAGGGACTGGTTACACTTTGTTCACTTTTTCAGGGGCTTTCTTCACAACCATAACAGCTAGAGACACTTTTTCAAAATGAAAATAGATATTGTGAAGAAGAAGATAGCAGATCCAGACAGGTGCCATAACAGTGAATGGGCATGTACCACCACACCCTTATGCTGTGTCGTGACGATAAATTCAGAATGCTGTACCTGTTGGATAGGGCTCTAAGGAGAGTCCTGGCAAGGAGAAGAGAGGAATATACTGCAAAGTTTGGAAAGAATGGCACTCTGTGATACATGACAAGCTCTGAAAAACTTTTTCCAAGATCTTTTGTTTTAACCCAGGCAAGTGAGGGTTAGTCTTCTCTTTCCACAACCTAATCCAATCCATCAAGTTACAGGTCAGTCCACTGTAACATGAGATGAGACACTTTGCTTTTATCTTCGGATTCAGCTCATATCCTCAACTCTGTTTGCAAAGAGATGCCTTATCACGCAAAAGATAGCGACAAGGATGAATTCTGCAGATGCTAACCAGGATTTCAGTCTCCGTCTTCCCTTCTGGTCTTCACTGAACCCCTCAAAAAGGCTCCCTGAATTTTGTAGATGGATAATCACCACCAACATAAACAAGAATACAGCAAGGCTTAGATTAGAACGTTGCCCCCATTTTTAGCAATGAGGCTTTGTAACACTGGAGTGAAGGGAGCAGTGGCTGAGGATCCTGTTCTTCCCCCTTAAAAAGGAAAAACATGGTTACTTACCAGTAACTGTTGTTCTTCGAGATGTGTTGCTTATATCCATTCCAGTATAGATGAGTGCACGCCATCGTGCACTGGTTCCTAGAACTTTTTTCCCCTTAGCAGACCCAATAGGGTCAGCTCAGGCTCCCTCGGGAGTACCACGCTCATGCCATGATACATAAGGCACCACCGACCCTACGGCCCCTCAGTCCCTTCTTTCTGCCAACTCCGGCAGCAGGGACAAAGAGTGGGTGTGGAATGGATATGAGCAACACATCTCAAAGAACATCAGTTACTGGTAAGTAACCATGTTTTCTCCTTCGAGTGATTGCTCATATCCATTCCACTAAAGGTGATTAAAAAGCAATACCTTGGAGATGGGTAGGAGTTACCGGTGAACTGCCCTCAGCATCGCTATGCCGAATCCCGCATCCTCTCTCACCTGCTGAACGATGGCATAGTGGGATGTAAAGGTGTGCACCAACGACCAGGTGGGAGCTTTACAGATGTCCTGCAGGGGCACTTTCTCCAGGGAGGCTGACAACGAGGCCTGTACCCTGGTTGAGTGCGCTGTGACAACCCTGGGGAGTGGTACACCCACCAGCTCGTAGCAGCACTTGATGCAGGAGGTGATCCGCTTGGAGATGCGCTGGGTGGAGACTGGAGATCCTTTCATCCGGTCTGCCGCAGCAACAAAGAGCTGCGTTGTCTTCCAGAAGGGTCTCGTCTGGTCAATGTAGTAGGCCAGGGCTCACCTCACATGCAGGGAATGCCACCTCTGCTCCTCCTCCGAACCGTGTGGTTTTGGAAAAAACACAGGGAGGAAGATATCTTGGTTATAATGAAATTGTGAGACCACCTTGGGCAGGAACGCCGGGTAGGGTCTCAACTGCACCTTGTCCTTAAAGAACACTGTATGGGGGCCTCCAAGGTCAGCGCCCTAATCTCGGAGACCCTCCTAGCCGATGTAAGGTCACCAGGAAGGCTACCTTCCATGACAGTACCAGTAGCGGGCATGAAGCCATAGGTTCAAAGGGGGACCCTGTCAGTCTGGAGAGGACCAGGTTCAGATCACAGGGAGGCACCGGGTCGCGGACCTGCAGCGGACCTCCACTCCCTTGAGGAACCTAATAGACATCAAGTGGGAGAATAGAGATCTCCCCTCTAGCGGCTCATGGAAGGCCAAGATGGCCGCCAGGTGGACCTTCAGAGAGGCTAGGGTCAGGCCTTGGAGTTTTAGCTGTAGCAAGTAATCCAGGATGGCCTGAATAGGCGAGAGGCTCGGAAGCAATCCTTGAGACACGGCCCGGCAGGTAAACCTTCTCCACTTGGCTCGGTACATGACCTGTGTTAAAGGTTTTCTGCTGCCCAACAGAATTTGTTGTACCTCTGCCGAGTGGGCTTTCTCTCCCTCCATCAGCCACAGAGTCTCCAAGCCGTCAGGTGCAGGGAGTCCAGGTCTGGGTACAGCAAGTGACCATGGTCCTGGGAGAGCAGGTCGTGCCATCTCAGGAGCTCCACAGGGTCAGCAATCAAGAGGGCCAGGAGCATGCTGTACCAGTGTTGTCTCAGCCACGCCAGGGCAATCAGTATCACGTCCACTCTGTCCCTCTTGATTTTCAAGAGGACTTTGGGCAGGAGCAGAACGGGGGGAAACACATACATGAGGGTCCCCGTCCATTCGATGAGGAACGCGTCAGAGATGGAGCCCAGCTCGCGACTCCGCAGCAAGCAAAACCTCAGGCATTTCTTGTTCCAGGACGACACGAACAGGTCCAGTTGGGGAACACCCCACTTCGGAAGATGGAAGCCGCTACCTCTGGATGCAGCGACCAGTCATGTTCGGGAAGAAACTACCTGCTGACCCAGTCCGCCTTGTTGTTGCTGACTCCCGGGAGGTGAGAGGCAGATAAATGAAACTCATGCCTCACTGTAAAGTCCCACAGTCACACTGCCTCCCGGCACAGGCCCAAAGACCATTCTCTCCCTTGTCTGTTGATATAGAACATGGCTGCAGTATTGTCTGCCAGCACTTGCACCACTCTGCCCATTAGGAACCTGAGGAACACTCTACAAGCTAGTCTGCCTGCCCTGAGTTCCTTCACATTGATATGGAGGGTCTTCTCCTCCTCTGACCAGAGGCCTTGGGTGCTCGGGTTGATGCTGATGTGGGCTCCCCACCCTATATCCGAGGCGTCGGTGATCACGGTGACCCACGTGACCAGATCCCTGAAGGGAACTCCCTTCAATACCACCCTGGGGTTCCGCCACCAATTAAGGGAACCCAACACTGTAGGAGGGACTGTGACCTCCCTGTGCAAGGAGTGCCTGCTGGGCACATACACGGAGGCCAGCCATGCCTGAAGCGGTCTGAGTTTGAGGCGCGCTAGCCTCACCACATACGTTCAGGCTGCCATGTGTCCCAACAGGTGTAGGCAATGCCTGGCGGTTGTCGTAGGGCACCTGTGTAGCTGGGCGATAATCGCTACCTTAGCCTCGAACCTGGCTTGCAGGAGAAAGGCTCTGGCTCTTACCGCATCCAGGGAGGCCCCTATGAATTCTATCCACTGTACCAGAGACAGCGTGGACTTCTGCTCGTTGATGAACAGGCCTAGCCTGTTGCATGTGGTCCTGAACATGGGCCCTGGACCAGCCTCTTATTAGCCAGTTGTCCAGGTACGGGAAGATCTGGACTCCCCACCACCTGAGATGGGCGGCCACCACTGCCATGCATTTGGTAAACACCCTGGGGGCAGATGAAAGGCCAAACGGGAGGGCCGTAAACTGATAGTGGCAACCAGACACCACAAACCGGAAGAAATACCTGTGGATACGTGGAAGTAAGTGTCCTTCAGGTCGAGGGTGGCAAACCAATCCCCTGGATCCAGAGCTGGTATGATAGCGGCTAGGGAGACCATGTGGAGCTTTAATTTCTTTATTAACCTGTTTAGGCCATGCAGGCCAAGAATGGGTCTTAGCCCCACTTTTGCTTTTGGGATGAGGAAGTAACAAGAATAGAATCCTCTCCCTATTTCCTGTGGGGAAACCAATTCCACCGCCCCCAGGCTGAGGAGATTGTTGACCTCCTGTATGAGTAATTGCTCCTTGAAGAGGGACGGGGGGGTGGGTTGTTTGGTGAACTGAATAGCGTAACCTCTCTGCACTATATCTAAGACCCATCAGTCTGAGGTTACGCTCGCCCATTCGTTGAAGAACGGGCGCAGCCTGCCCAGGAAAGGTCAGGATAGATCCAGAGGAGCATGAGAGATGCCACCCTCGGGCACACCATCAAAACTGTCCCTTTTTATCATTGGGGCCTTTGGAAGATCCCTGCTAGGTCCTAGAGGTAGAGGCTTGTCTGCTACACCTGTCATACCCTCTACTCCTATCTCGACCCCTGCTGGGTGGATAGGGCCTAGGCGGTGTCCTCGTCTGTTGGCAGGACTGTTGGGGCAGCTGACGCCTAGAGGCCTGTGGTGTATACAGGCCTAGGGAATGCAGGGTGGCACGGGAGTCTTTAAGAGCATGCAGCTTCTCATCAGTTCTGTCTGAGAACAGAGCCGATCCATCAAAGGGCAGGTCCTGGATCGACTGCTGCACCTCCTGGGAGAGCCCCGATGACTGCAACCAGGAGTACCTCCTCATGGCCACCGCAGACACCATGGCCCTACCGGCCATGTCCGCCGCATCACTGGCTGCCACCAGGGCTGCTGCCACCACAATGTGCCCCTCATCCAGGACTGTAGCGAAGTCAGCTGCTTGGTCCTGGGGCAAGGATTCCACGAACCTCCGGAGAGAGTTCCAGAGGTTCATGTTGTACCTTCCCATCAGCGCCTGATGGTTGGCAATATGCAGATGCAGGGCCCCAGTGGAGTACACTTTACGACTGAACAAGTCCAGTTTTTTGTTATCTTTGTTCTTGGGCATACTACCTTGGGACCCTTGTCTGTCTCTGGTTGGCAGCGTCTACCACCAGAGTCCCCAGGGCCGGGTGCACGAACATAAACTCAAACCCCTCCGCCAGCACATAGTACTTCATTTCAGTGCCCTTGGAAGTAGGGGCTACCAAGGTGGGGGTTTGCCACAGGGCCTTGGCCAGTTTCATAACCCTGTCATGCACTGGCAGGGCTACCTGGGAGGGACCTTGTATACCACAGTCCCCAAAGAGGGGGTCCTCCTCCTCTGACAACTCCTTAACCTCTAAGTTGAGGTTTGTGACCATCCTCTTCAGTAGCTCTTGATGAGCTTTGAAGTCCCTCAACGGAGCCCTCTGGTCCCGGAGGGCTGTCTCATCAGGGGAGGAGGAGGAGGACTGTGGGTGCCTGCCCCTTTTCCAAGGCCCAAAGGAGGGCCCTTCCCCTGGGTCTGACTCCTCCTCAGAGGAATGGTCCTTGTGCCCCTTTTCAGTGGCAGGGGGCACTGAGTGGGCAACCAAAGAACGGATCGAGACAGTGCCGAAGCCCATTTGAGCTCCCCATGGTCCCCAGTAAGGCCATTGCCATGGTCCTAGGGGCCACCCCGGTGCTGGGATCGGTACTGGCTGTTGGGTGTCCTGTGGGGGCTTTTGGGAATCCTGAGGCCCCTTCACTGTCTGGGGGCTCAGGTCCCTGGAGCGGCGACCTCTGCTCCAATTCCACCTGCTGCCTCGCACAGGGGAGCGATCCCTGGATGATCTCAACGATGTAGAGCGCCAGTGCCAACTGTAATGGGGCCAGGATGAGGTGCGCTCCGATGAAGAAAAATGTCTTCTTGGCACCGAAGACTTTCAGTGCCGTTTCCCTTTCGGCGAGGCTGACCGGTGTCGGCGGGACCCACATGGTGCGGAGCCAGACTCCAGCATCCAGGATCTGCAGTTCGGTGCTGGGGAGTGGTCCGGTGCTGGGCTTCTCGAAGAGGATCTGGAACGGCGCCGCGATGAACAAATTGGTGCTGGAGACCTCAGGCCCGAAGATGAAGGCCGGCATCTGTCAACCATCAAATGGCATCTGGTGCTGGAGGACTACGGTGCTGGGGACCATTCCCAGTGTGGAGATGAACTTGACGAGGAAGCCTCGGAGCTGGACAGGAGCTCGACCCACGCTCGACCTGTGATGGCCATCTGGCGAGAGACTCTTCCCCAGCTGGGGGTTTTGACCAGCAACCTGGGGCACCCAGCACAGGTTTACTCTGAGACACGGCCTCTTCTTCCTCAGCCTAGGGGGGGGCGGAGGCATGGGCAGGGCCATCAATGCTCTTGCTGCTCAGGAAGCCTCCGGTGTCGACGGTACCGGTAGAGGCACTCCCCCATTACCCAAAGTTGGGGGAGGCTCTCTGCCAGGGGATGCGGGCACCGGAGCAAGCTCGACAGGCTCGGGCTGCATCCCAACACTCAACCCCACTGATATCAAGAGCAGGGGGGAGTGAGAACGCGCCGGGTGCTGGTTCTTCTTCTTAGTCTTTGGCACCAGGGATTGCCGCCTCGATGGCTCCGGTGCCAGCAGTGCGCTCCGCACTGAGGAGATGCTCGGTGCTGACATGGAGCATGAAGGCTCAGACACGGGACGGAGAGCGTCTTCCATAAGGATAGTCAAATGTCCCGCTCCTTCTGAGTCCTTGGTTTAAAGGCTTGACAGATCTTACATCTGTCTTTACAGTGTTGTTCCCCCAGACACTTTAGGCAACAGTCCTGGAGGTCACTCACTGGAAAAGCCTTACCGCAGCCAGGGCAAGGCTTGAATCCGGGGGATCCGGGCATGGCCGGGTCCCCGATGAGCCCTAAGGGGCTTCTATCTAACAAACTAACACTATAACTACCTAACTATCTAACTTACAAAACTGCAAAATGCAAAGGGGTTGAGATACTTGCGATGGCATGCTCGTTCCAGCAACCGTCACGGGCGGAAAGAAGGAACTGATGGGCCATAGGGTCGGCAGTGCCTTATGTGTCACGGCATGAGCATAGAACTCCAGAGAGCACCTAAGCTGACCCTACGGGGTCTGCTAAAGGGAAAAATGTTCTGGGAACCAGTGCACGGTGGCATGCACTCATCTATACTGGAATGGACATGAACAATCGCTCGAAGTAGAAGATATACTCCAGTATTCTAAAGCAATGGTCAAAGACAGTAAAGCATTTCAGGCTATTTCTGTAGAATACCATAGTACGGTTGGGGGGTAATGATTGTAGAATATTGTCATGTTTGAGGAAGCTGTTTTTCCTTTTTTGTTTGTATGAAGGAAGGTATTCTAGAGAACCAAAAGTCTAATGATTAAGTATATTTAATCATATATATTATATACGAGAATCATCTCTTTATCTTGGCACTCCGCAGAATTCAACTCCCCCACATTAGCACCCTCCTTCCACCCACTCATCTTGATATTCTTCTGCCCACCCATTAACCCAGTACTTGCAGTGCCGTGTTCAACTGGGACTGCAGGATCTGCGGCTGCTGTCATCTCTTTGTAGCTGGCAGTCACCTGCCAATCTCGCCCCCACTTCCTCCTCCTCCTCTTATTTCCCCCAACCCTCATCAGTGCAGCTCTCCCTGGGGACAGATCCATCTCTCTCTCTCTCTCTCTCTCCCCTAGCCTGGCAAAATAACTAATGCTAACTCAATAAAATGCCCCCTCAAAGGTTTTTAATTATCAGACAAGTGCACGGTGCTAAGACTCACACATACAGAGCAAGAATGGGGACAGAGGAGAGGCTATTATTGCGGGGTTGGCACAGTTTGGATTGATGCAGCTTTCATGGGGAGAAAGAGACTCATTTTCCTCCACACAGTAACCCTGGCACAGGGGCCTGTGCATTCCCACAGGACACTGGTGCCCGTGGAACCAGAAGGCACTTTGGTGTAACAGATATCAGGCAGACACTGAATGGATAAAGTACCAGTGCAAACTCAGGAGAAATGGGGCCTGTGCACTTGGGGCCCAAAAGCTGTTGTCCACATGAGAGGGGGAGGGTGTGACGTGCTAGTATACAAGGCTGACACGTGATACGGTCCCGATTCAGGTGTCATTTATATAGTATCTTTAATGGTGACTAGAAAAGAGGAGGGGGAGGGGTGCTGAGAAATAATTTAGATTTCTTTTTTGCTATTAGGTCTGAAAGGATTTCTCTTTTTTCTTTTCTGTTTGCAGAAGACAAGTCTCTTCTTCCCTGTTTTTACTGAAGGACTTCTTGGAAGATTCAGAAATGAGGACTGGGTGTTTTTTCAGCTCTTAATTGAACAGGCAAGGGGTATTAAATGTTTTTTAAAAGTGCTTACTCTCACAAATGCTTGTTTGTTAACTATTTAAACTCCCCAGAGTTTTAAATCGTCTGAACGAAAGTTACTTCACATGTCAGTTAATGAAGTTTCATTGCATTGTTTCCCTGATGGCAGAACCAACCAGTACTCAGGCCATCCATTGAATCTTCCAAACAAGAGATTAAACAAAACCTGAAATTTCTTTTGCATTGCAAATAACATACAGGGAGGGGAAAAAATAAAAATCTAAAAGCCCCATAAAAAGCCACAAAGTTTTTTTTCTCCTTTGTGGATCACTTTTAATTTGAAGATATTGATGTTCCAAGTCTTCATCTGCTTAAACCAGAGAATAAGTTCAAAATCCAAACCGGTAATCGATGGCCCCATATGGGCTAAGAAAGGGAAGAGCTCTTCTAGCTTCAGGGGAAAACGTATTCTTTGCACATATGGCAAGGAATGACTGTCTTCTTAGAGGCCTTATTTCCAAAATCATCATGGGACAGAGATGGAGGGAACACTTTCCAGAAAAGGAGAAGCTACTGATTGGGAGGAGGGCATATTTGGGGGGGGCTGGGGAGTTGGTATAAAAACAAGATGGAAAAAAAAACAGACTTTTTGTTGAGAGTGGAGAAAAGCAGAGGGGAACCCGTGGCAGGCATCAATCCCAGAGTGTTCCAGCACAAATTCCCAAACCCTTGGGAGGGTGTTTCAGAGAAGTCAGGGTGGCAAAATGAGGTACACACAACCTGTAAAACCTTTGGCAGCCACCAGCCACTCAGTGAATGCACTGGCAGTTGAAAGTACCTCCACTCCACTGAAATAAATAGCGGCCTTCCCATCGCTTCATTAAACTAACTCAGCTTCCCGCCATCGCCCCGGCAACCGCCACAGACCTCCTGCTCGCCAGCTGGGGGGATTAAAGGCAGCCTGGCAGCCAGCCCCCAGTCTGTTATATTTGAAAGCTCACATTACACCAGAGAGCATCCTAGGCAGGTCAAAGACAGATTGAGAAGTGCCACATTTCAGAGGAGAAATGATGTTAAATAGAGCACCCCTTCACGCTGCTCTTGGTAGGCTGTCACCCCCAGGGAAAATTAAACATCCCAGATTCTTTTTTCCTTATGCATGGGGATAATACCAGTGCCTGGTCAAGCCTCTATCTCTCAGCAAACACCATTCTAATATCAGAGGCTGCACATGAGTGATCACTAAGCACAGAAAACAGCCACCATGTTTGCTTTGTGCAACCACTACATCCAACCCACAGCTGCATAAACGTGCTTTTGTGTATCTTCGTGCTTACTCTGCACTCCTCATCATATCAGAGCATCACTTGGGGATCCCAGGATTGTGACAGGTGCCACAGAAAAGCCAGATTGGCTCCAGAGCGCCAGATATGGAGCAGTCATTCCTCACAGTGACAATAGTACAGTCAAAAAACATTTGCAATCCCCACTCTCTTGCAACACTTTCTTCTTGTGCCCCAAGAGTGGACAAATGAGTGGGACAGATCCTCTTGTCTGTTGGATTAAGGAGGCCATGGCATTCCAGTCCTGCTCCCTGCTTGTCCCATGTTACTCTTTGCACTCTTGATTACAAAAGATGAAAAAATAACCGCCCTTTCTTGTTCTTCCTTAGGCCTCAGGTGCGCAGACCCCCGCCCCTCCCACTGCATGCTGCTCACCCTTTCACTCAGAGACTTTGAGGTGAGAAGGGACCAATATTATCATCTAGTCTGATCTCCTGCACAACGCAGGCCACAGAACCTCACCCACCCACTCCTGTAATAGACCCCTGACCTAGGACTGAGTTACTGAAATCCTCAACTCATGGTTTAAAGACTTTAAGGTACAGAGAATCCACCAGTAAGTGACCCATGCCCCATGCTGCAGAGGAAGGCGAAAAACCCCCATGGCATCTGCCAATCTGCCCTGGAAGAAAATTCCTTCCCAATCCCAAATATGGCGATCAGCTAAACCCTGAGCATGTGGGCAAGACTCACCAGCCAGACACCTAAGAAAGAATTATTTGAAGTAACTCAGAATCCACCCCATCTAGCATCCCATCACAGGCCACTGGACATATTTACCGCAAGTAGTCAGAGGTTGGTTAATTGCCAAATTAGGCTGTCCCATCATATCATTCCCTCCATAAACTTGTTAAGCTCAGTCTTGAAGCCAACTAGGTTTTTTTGCCCCCCCTGCTCCACGTGGAAGGCGGTTCCAGAACTTCACTCCTCTGATGGTTAGAAACCATCTAATTTCAAGTCTAAACTTCCTGATGTCCAGTTTATATCCATTTGTTCTTGTGTCCACATTGGCGCTGAACTTAAATAATTTCTCTCCCTCCCTAGTATTTATCCTTCTGATGTATTTATAAAGAGCAATCCAATCTCCCCTCAACCTTCTTTTGGTTAGGCTAAACAAGCCAAGCTGTTTGAGTCTCCTCTCATAAGGTAGGTTTTCCATTCCTCGGATCATCCTAGTAGCCCTTCTCTGCACCTGTTCCAGTCCGAACTCATCTTTCTTAAACATGGGGGACTCAGAATGGCCAGAGGCTCTCTTCAGGCAGTGCAGACAAACCCTGCCACATAGCCTCAGAGGAGCTGCTGCTCTGCTTACTCAAGTCTTGACTGCATCAAACACTTAAAAGGCCAATTCTTTTAAGGTGGGAAAGAAGGAATAAAAAGCTCCCTTCTCCCACCTCACTGATGGCACCACATCTCACCAAATACTACTTTAACCTATGCAACGGAAGAGCTGGACCTTTAGGATGACATATTGCCGTCAGCAGTGTTCCACCATATAACCAATATACTACTAGGACTGGGCCAGCATTACCTGGGTTTCCAGCACCCTCTTGACACCCCCAAGCTTGCAACACCAAAGGACGTCTGCTCATCGCCAGGACTGTCCCCTCACTAAACAGCAGCTGATAAAGAAGCACTGTTGATTAGCTCAGGAGTCCAATCCTGTTTTGTGCTGTCTTCCATGACTTCTGACTGTGAGTGGAAGCCTCAAAGGGAGGAGTGTAAAGTGAGAGGGAGAGTATTTATTCCCCTTCTGTCTCACCAGATTCTAATTTCATTAACACATTTCAATCCTGACTGGAAGTACACCCTGCCTTTTTAATTCTGGAGCCCCAAACAGCTCTTCTAATGCACCTCCATTTTAATCTGTAGCACCCTCTGTTATTCTTATCATTAGACCATACAAAGGTGTGCCAACAGACAGGTCTGTCTCCTGGCCTAAGAAATTCAGGGGCTTTTTTAAACAATTCTTATGTCTTACACATCTTGTTTCTGATAGAAATATTTATTATTATTGTAAACAATTGAGAGTTGATGAAAATGTTGCCTTAACCTTAAGGTCGGATTCAGGGGAAGCCTTGTAGACATTAGAAGGAGGAATTCTCAGGGGAAGGTGTATGCAGACAGCTGCAAGCAATGGGAAAAAGATAGGAGATAGCAAAAGCTGGTTAGATGCAGCAGTGTTGTTATGTCTCAGGATTTTATTACAAGTTTCATGATACTTGGTGTTTTTCTTATAGCCCCAGTTCCTGGAGTCCTGTGATTATGCGAGAATTTCAGCTTTAATTTAAAAAGTAAATTTCTAGCTTCCAGGTTGTAGTGAAAAAGCTTGAAAATGTGAAACCTAAAGGCTTAAAAACTAGAAGGCAAATAAAAAGAACCAATATTTATGTTTTTAAATCTCCAGATTTTAAGTCTCTCCTGATTTGAGAGAGAGAGAGAGAGAGAGAGAGAGAGAGAGAAGAGCTGGCTCATGATGCTTGGATGCTTAGGGTTTGCAATACGAAAGCGATGGGAGACCTGCAGCAGTCTTGGCTGCACTGTGCCCTGTCCCCACCTACCCAACTATACTGGAAAGTTCTAGAAATCTGTTCTTCACTTGTATTTTTCTTTGCCCACTTTGCTGAAATTTTTAACTAGGTTCTTCATCTTCCCTTCACCTGGACTATTCCAACTCCTCTCTTCCACATTTTTGCCTCCCCAGGCCTAAGAGATCTAAGTTTCTAGATTCTAAAAAGCCTCTGAGCCTGAGTGGGAAAAGGAAAGGAGCAAAGCTAGTGTTGTTTAAACCTGGGCCACCTCATTCTGCTCTTTTCCAGAGCTGGATTTCAGAACGGGAGGAGAAGCCTCATCGAGCTCAGACAGAGGGGCTACAGGGCAGAGGAAGGTGTTGATCTCAGTGTGCACGTGCTGTATTCCTCTCTCTTAGCCCTGCCATACATGATTAATCACTTCTGAGACATGCCTGCTGCTCCCCTCTGGCTCTCAAACCACCATAACAGCAGCAGCAGCAGCAGCTGAGAGCAAAGAAACCTCCTAAGGTTCCTGGCCCTGGCCTAGTGAGTGTGTCCCAGCTGAGGCTTCTGATCCTAGAATGAATCTCTCCCCATTACACACACACACCAGCCTGTCTCATTTCTTTCAATTAATTTATATCCCTCCTCCCACTTTCAGATTCAATTCTACTCCCATCCCACCCCCATCCATCTGTGTCTAATTGGATTTCATCTGTACTCATTCTCTGGAAAACTCACCGGGAAGGTGTCCAGAAGACTAGCACAAGCTTAAACATGCGCTTGACACAGGAGATGGAAGGCAAGTCTCTTTGAATGAACCAATTTGCAGTCCTAGTGAATCCTCTACAGTTCACTTCTCCTCCTTCCGATTTCCCTTCCTTCATGTCACTCCCCCAATCACAACATGGAATAAAATGTCTGCCAAGTGAGAAAGGGGGGGCCTTGATAACCAAAACAGAAGCTGGGAGACATGGAGCACTGCCAAGAACGGGTCAATGAGGAATACAGAGTGGAACTGTCATGGGTAAAGGTGAGAATGTTCTTGTGCCCACTTCAAGCCTAGGAGCAGGGAGTCTTACCTCTCTCTGTTTCAACAATACAGGTATGACTGGGAAGGCAGATGTCAGTCACAGAAACATGAGAGGTGGAAATCTGGGAGCACTATGAGAAATGCACAAGCTTCACGGGGTCACCTCACTGTCTCCTCTCAGGAGGCACTGCCCTCATTTTCCCCATGGCCACTCCATATTAGTCACTGATTTCCTATTCCAATTCCAGAGATCCCCTTTCCCCAGTTCTGCCAGTGCACATCATACCTCATCTGCACCACCCCAGTCCTGGAAATCCCACCTCGCCAACTCTGCCAGTGATCATCTAACCTAAACAACAGCACCCCAGAGAGCTCTGCCAATGCCCCTCAATCCTGACCTGCACTCCTCCTTCCCCATATTTGTGACCCACACATTCTCCTGCACAAACTGAAAGTAGTATCAAAGTGTGTGGTGATTTTGTAATGCAAACATTGTTTCCACTTGAAATTAGGAAGAGACAAACATACCATTCTTATGTTACTTGTGGTCTTAAAGATTCAAACATTCAGCTGTCAGAGGTGAAGGACAGAACTAATCCATTATAACATCACCTTAACTTATGGTCCTTTCCTCTTCCCACTTTTAATATAAAAGGAAGTCACAGCTGAGACAAGGGACTACAGATTTACCACCAACAGCAATTTAGCCCCAGGCAAGTCTCTTTGGATCTAACCTTCCCTCCTCCAACAGCCTGTCCAATTGCTCTGCATGGGTCTGGGATAAAGGTAAGTCTACTGGTGAGGTGGGTGATTACAGGTTGATAGCTCCAAGGCTTTCCTTTCTATTGACCTATCCTCCTATTCCAAGTGCTACCCATCAACAGTAATTTGGCTATGCCAGTACCAGCTCTATGTTAATGCTTTGGTTCTGCCAAATGCCACCCACTACAACAGCTCACAGTGGAGATGTACAGAGCCCGCAAAATCAGGGTAACCAACAGTACAGCCTACTTTTCTTCTTGCAACCCCTTAATAAGTATTACATTAATCTAGTGCCAATGTAGAATGCCGCATTAGCCATGCTCATTTCTAGAACAGGTACAGCACAAGCAGGGAAACCTTCACCCACACGCAGTAAGTAACCACATGAGTATCCTTTCTTAAGACCCTGAGCTGGGAATCCGGCAATATGGGTTCAGTTCCCATCTCTGTCAAGACTCCCTGTGTGACTATGAGCAAAGCAATTCACCTCTTAGTGCTTCTGTATATTTCTCTACCTCACAGGGACAAATAAGAATAGGCACATTGGGTCAGACTAATGGTCCTTCTAGCCCAGTATCCTGTCTTCTGACAATGGCCAGTGCCAGATGCTTCAGAAGGAATGAACAGAAAAGGACAATTTTGAGCAATCCATCCCATCATTCAATCCCAGCTTCTGGCAGTTGGCGATTTAGGGACAGTCAGAGAATAGGGTTGCGTCCCTGACCATTTTGGCTAAAAGCCAGTGATGGACCTATCCTCTGTGAACTTATTTAATTAATTTTTTAACCAAGTTATACTTTTTGCCTTCACAGCATCCCTGGCAATGAATTCCACAAATTGACTGCATTGTGTGAAGAAGTACTCTTTTTGTTTGTTTTAAACCTGCTACCTATTAATTTCATCCAGGGACCCCGTTTCTTATGCTATGTGAAAGCGTAAATTACACTTCCCCTATTCACCTTCTCCACACTATTAATGATTTTATAAACTCTAACATATCCCCCCCTTAGCCATCTCTTTTCTAAGATGAACAGTCCCAGTCTCTTTAATCACTCCTCAAATGAAAGCCGTTCCATATCCCTAACCATTTTGTTGCCCTTCTCTGTACCTTTTCCAATACTAATATATCTTTTCTGAGATTGGGCAATTAGAACTGCCTGCAGTAGTGAAGGCATGTGGTCATA
The DNA here is from genome assembly GCA_007922155.1 of Mesoclemmys tuberculata. Classification (NCBI taxonomy): domain Eukaryota; kingdom Metazoa; phylum Chordata; order Testudines; family Chelidae; genus Mesoclemmys; species Mesoclemmys tuberculata. Next base: position 80,282,743 of record ML675616.1, on the reverse strand, counting down.
CCATAGATTTATATTGTGGCATTATATTTTCTCTTTTATTATCTATCCAATGCCTACTAGTTCCTAAAGTCGGTGAGCTTTTTTGATTGTCACTGCTGCTAGAGCAAGGATAAGTTTATTAACATTTGTAAGATGCTCCATTAGTACAGATATAAGTACCATATAAGCACCTAGATAGACACACCACCCTTGCCAGTGCACCTCAACTCTAATCTGGCAAGACACGTCTGGAGTGGAGGTTGTTTCATGACGCCCACTCATTTGAAGATGTTGTCATCACTGGGAGAATGGATGGCACAGGATTGTTGATGGGCTACAGCAGCTTTCACTTATAGGTCACTTTCAAATGCACCCCAGGCTGAGCGTGAGCAAGACTGTTACTATCACTCTTCACAGTAAGGAGGGTCATGTATAATGAGTCTGGTGGTTCTCAGCTCAGTTCTCCATGAACAAGTGACAGCAACACAGAAATCACCGCCACCACCACAACTGGCTCTGATGAGCATCCTTTTTACCATTCTCAACAGAGGCCAATAGTTGGATTGGCCATAGAATTCCACTTGCCCTCTTCCCGTTAAAGATGATCCACTCTAGGTCAAAGTGTAGGCAGACCAGTAGGAAAGCTTTCACTGGCACTGCCCAGACTGTACCATTTCAGTCTTCAGGGATTATCAACCTAGCATCTTTCAGTGGCACTAAGTCCTCTTTATCAGAGAAAGAAGGCACAGGAGGGAAAAACACACACAGATAAGCAATGTTCCTCTGATACTCAACATACAAATCTAATCAAAATTGTACCCCAGTGGTGATAGGAAAAGCACCCTGCCAAGTCAGTAATAAATATAAAATTCAAATCTTACACTTCTACGTGTACCCAGGGCCGCCCCTAGCAACTGCCCCGACCCTGCACTTTAGGGGACTCCGCTCCAGACCAGGTGGGAAGCAGGCAACTGCAGTCCTCCCGACTGGAAGTGGGGACCAGACGGCAGGCGGGTGACTGCAGCCTGCCTCCCAGCTGTGCGCCGGACTGGGCGGGAGGTGGGCAGCTGCTGCCAGGGTCCGGACCAGGCAGGAGGCAGGCAATCACATACCGAGGGGGCCGGCCCTTCATGACTCTCAGAGAGGGTGGGCGCAGGAAGCCACCTCTCACAGCCTCCTGCACCCCCTGTATGTCATGAAGGTCCAGCCCAGCAACTCCCGCAGCCAGGGGGTGAGGCCACCCTGTCCAAACCGGCGCTGGGCTATGGGGCTGGAGCGAGAGAAAAAGGCATCACGTGGCGGGTAAGTGCGGGGGGGTGTTGGAGGGGGAAGCTGGGCTCAACCACCCTGCACAGGAGGAGGAAAGTGGCGTGTCCCGTCCCCTGACATCCCCCCCGCAGGTGCTGATCCCCCGCTCCCCAGGGCAGCTGGGGGGCGGCGGTGCCATCTTGTGGGAACCGAGGACCCCTCCTGCCCTGCACGTGTGTGGGGGGGCACATGAGACCTGGGGGGGGAGTCAAATGCTGGCTTGGGCATGGGTACTGAAGACCCAGGGTATGCCACTGGAGCCAGGCGGGGGGTCCACACAGTGTGGTTTGCCCTGGGCTCTGCACTCCCCTAGGCACGGCCCGGAGTGTATCCCTTCTCATCCCACTGCACTTTACACATTATTAGAAATGAGATGAACCTCCAAATCAGTACAGATTTTTACATGAAACTAACATTTTTGCTGGATTCATATTCATTCAAATTGCATCCTTAGAAGCAAGTCAGATAACTTGCTTAAAATGGCACCATAACATGGTGGCAGCCAATTTAAACAGGGCCCAACTCCTTCCTTCTGCCTGACCCTTTCCCTGCAGCCTGTGTCCCAAAGAATACCATCTGTTCCCTCTCTCTCTCATCAACTAACACACGCCACCCCATTCCTCTTTCCCTCCTTCTTGTGGGCAAGGCAAACATGAATTGACATTTCTGAGGTGTTTAAACAGCTGCTCAGGCCTCTGGTGGGCTCCTGTCCCTGGTAGGGCAACTGCCCAATGAAGCTGTACTAGCAGGAAAACCTCATCCCATGAGACTTTTGGACATGAGGAGCACTCAGTGGAAATGGCAACACAGTACCAAGGCCACATTGTCTCTTCTAGAGAATTTCTGCAGAGGAGATGATGCTTGTCCCTTGAGCTTCCCCCACTCTTGCCCTCAGCCCATCCCTTCATAATGCCTGTACAGACTGCAGACCTACAACGCACACTCCATAGAGACCAGGAGGCGGCACGGGGAATTGGATAGTGTGCAGTGACAATGGTCTCTCCCCTGCAACTCCAAGGGCAAGGGGATAAGAAGATCTCTAGAGGTGTATATCTGGGAATGGGGAGGACAAAGGTTGAGAGACAATCCAGCCTCTAATTTCCAACATCAGCAACCAGCCATCCCACTGTTCACAACCTGAATATCTACCAATGAATCCAACACTGAGTGATCAGCATATCTGCTGATGAATCTAGCAGAACCATTCAGCTGTGCAATTATTATAAGTACTACAATATTCTTGTATAGTACAAAATGCAAAAACAGAGCTCATCTCTGGACCAAAAAGAGTTCACAATCTAAAAGACAGATGCAAAGAAGACAGGATGCACTAGGAAACAACTTCGGACTTGTTCACACCAGGGAGAGTTTGCAAAAATCTCCTTCCATTGCCAACAATGGCTTAGTTCCATTAGTGTTAGCAACATTGGGAGCCTTGTTACAGAGGGACTGCTAACAGCCTTTTAAGCACCACATCATCTAACCTTGCTCAGAGTAGGTCTAATGGCATGGGGTTAAATTTCCAAAGCGCACAAAACAGAATTTTAAAGTGCTCAGCACCCACAGCTGGAGCCAGATTTTCAGAAGTGCTCAGCAGCCAACATGCTCATGAGTGCTGAACTCTTGAAAACTTTGGCCACCATATTTGACAGGCAACACGCCATCTCTGCCACAGCCACCAACGTCGCTGGCAGACCTAAAGCAATGCTAGCAATGGTAGGAAACGTTTGTAAAAGTTTCCCTTGTGTAGACGAGGCTTCAGAGACTTGGAATTTTCATTAATTCACTCCTTGTGGGCGTTGCTGAAGGAACACCTATTTAGGTGGATAAATGTGGGAAACAATGTTGCAAGTGTAGTGGCAAACTTGCGTCTCCGGCGCCTAGGGGCCAATACTGGTATTTGTGCCTCCTGTTCATGGCAGCGCCTCCGGGTGGGGGGCCTGTGGGTCCGTTTCCCACTCTCCCCCACTGTCCCCTCCTGCTGTGGGAGCAGTGGCAGTGGCAAACTGAGGGGGCCATGCCCCCGGGTGCTGGCCTGAAGGGGGGGCACCAACCGGGCCCTCCTTGGAGGAGCTGCCCCCCCACTGACCTCCCCAGCGGCCACGCTGACCCGGCCCCTCCAGCGCGGAGTGGGAATGACAGGGGACGGGCAGATGCCCCTGGGCCACCCAGCAGTGGCTGCGACTGGAGGGTGGGCCTACCTGACCCCTGTGTGGCCGGGGTCCCCGTGACTCCAGTGCGGGGGGCCAGGAGGCAGAGGGGCCAGGTCAGCCTGGCCCCTGGGAATGTCAGCAGTGCCCCCCCAAGACCAGCGCTCTCACCCACACCCCTGGTACGCCATTGTGCAAGTGACCTAGAATAGCAGACAGCACCAGCTGCACCAAAGGGGGACAAAAAGCTATTGAAATTTAGGGCTGGATACAAAAGGATCATACGTGATCAACTGTGGAGGTAGTAGTCTCTTTTGATAGCTCTATCCACACTAGGCAGCACTTACATTGGCCAAACGAAGGCCTATATTTCACCATCAATGGTAGCATCACTGGCAGTTACAGCATAGACTGGACTGCTTTTTTAACATTTTGTCATCTAAACCTACTCCAAGATGGTAAACGCATCTGTACCCTGTCTGCATTACAGCTTCCACTGTTGCTACCAGCCATGGTGAATTATGGGTCCTTTTTCTCCACGTTTAGATAGGACCCTAGAGCATTGCACCATTGGAATGTGAACTAGAGAAAGCTACAGGGATACAAAGTGCTTATTTTGCGTGCACACAGCATGCTGCATCCACACAGCATTTGCTGAGCCAGTGCAGTAGCACTGCACTGTAGATAGCTATTCCACAGGTCCCAGCACAGCTCCCCCATTCACTGCCTTGTCTCAGTCTTTTATTTGTAAGCTCTAAGTGTTTGTAAATTATGTACTGGGTATGTACCTAAGAAAGTTAAAACAACATTTATATTTTACAAGTGAAATGTCATCCACAGTGTATCTGCTCTGGAATGCAGAGCCTTGACCAAAGGCTAAAGGCATTATGGACATAGCTGGGAGGACTAACTGTATAAGTGCAGCTGAAATGGCAATGATTCTGTCCACACTAGCACTGCGATGGTGCAGACATAGCCATTGCACAATGCAATGGTAAAGAATCTGTATCAAAGCAAGGGCAATTGCACTGCGGGTGCTCGTAACACCAACATTCTCTAGAGCACCACAGCCTTATAGTGCTCTAGTTGCAACCACACCTGAAATAGTGTTTCATTCTGGGCACCACATTCCCAGAAAATTAATGACAAAATGGACGAGTTTCAAAGAAATGTAACAGAGGAGGGATTCATTTATAAGAGTTTAATACGTAGAGCTCACTATGCAATGACAAAGGGGGGAACATAACTGTCTACACATTTCTGACATTTGTAAAACACCAAAGAGAGGAAGGGATTGTTTAATGCTACCTGGGACTGCAACCAGGACTAGTGGGCTGAAATCAAGGCAGGAAAAATGTAGGCTGAGGGAGGGATTCTTTCTGGAAGAATCTATCAGGATGTGGAATAGTCTTTTCAGAAAGATGGCAGAAATCCCAGCACTTGGGACTTTTAAAAGTGGACTGGAGAGAACATTAGAAAATGTATTACAAGGAATATCATGCATTTGCTAGTGTTCTGGCCAGGAGATAAATCAGACATGCTTTCTCCATCTCCGGCCTGCATCTCGGGAGAAGGGATGTTCATTTCTACACCTGTAAAAGAGGGAAATTATTTTTCTTCTCTTTCACCTTGTCTTGTCTATTTAGATTGTAAACTCTTTGGGACAGAGACTGTCCCTTACTGTGAGTATGTACAGTGAGGCCACAGATCTCTACTGCAATACTGAGAATAATAAAATAATAATGTTTAACAGACTGGTTGTTTTCATAAAACCCACATAACTTCAAGGACTAATAGAGGATGCCTTTTTTAAAGATTCAACACCCTTCCTACAGTGCCAGGAGAGACCAGAATTTACATTTGTGATATTGTTATGGTAAAAAAGAAGCAAGATAAAAAACAAAATCCCAAAAGCCTGTCAGGCCTTTTTTAGCCATCAAAAAGAAGCCACCTTCCTCCCGCGCAAAAAGGGTGGTGGGAGAACTCCAATTGTTTAAAAATCATTTACAGGGCACTTTTAATACTGTATGAGTTATTTTAATCTAAGAGCACCCAGGAAGCTAGGACACAGCACCAGGCATGAGAACATGAAAAGATTATAAGAATGGAGCTCCAGGCCTGACTCTGAATTTTTTTTCTTGCATGTGCAGACTTAAGGCCTTTTACCACAGTTTTACTCCACAGAAAAATATAGGGTTAATACTGGAAATGCAGAGAGAGAGGAAAGGGGGGAAGGGAGAAATTTTCTTTTATTACCTGCAGGAAAATCCATATATTTATCATGCACATACTATGAATTCCTTCTGTGTACTCTAGTGATAGAGAGACCACCCTGCCACTGCAGGTTGTTAGAATATTTGCATATGTTAATTGCAATGTCGGTATATTTGCATATGCTAATCACAGAAGCAAGGTTTGTACCCACTGTGCTCACTTGTTTAGGGGGAAATGGCTGCATCTCACTATACCTGTACCATGCTGATGTCACATGGAGCTATTTCCAGCCCAGTTACCATGGAAACCACAAGGCCTCAGCACCAGTTAGCAGTTAAATATATAATTTACTTTTCTTCCCCCCCACCTGTTTGGGACTTGAACACAGAATCCACTAAAATATAGATATCTATTAAATGCTCTTTTAAAATTTGGATGACACATTTGAAGAACAACAATTTAATGCTAAATCCAGTTTCCTACAGAAATCAAATAAACAAAATGAAACACTTCAAAGGGAAAAAGATGCTACAGTTTTAGGAGGATTTTGCAGGTATGTCAGCATTTGACGGAAATGAAGAGAGGCTGGGAGAAAAGTGTGTCAGCCTAGAACACAACACTGGAGCTGTTATAGTGGGTCAGGCCATTGGTTCACCTAATCTGGGATCCCATCTCCTGCAAGTGTCTTGTATCTGATGCTTCAGAAGATATAATGCACCTGGCCACAGTTGTGTACCCAGGGGGGCCAGACCCCTGGGTGCCAGCCTGTGGGGAAGCCACCAGGCGAGCGCTTCACCACGCACAGCGGAAGGGGTGGGTGCTGGCTCCTCCAGCACCCCCTGGGCTTCATGGAGGGCTGGGCCAGCGCCTCCCCCTTCCCCAGGCCAGGGGGGTGAGCCGGCAGTGGGCTGTGTGGCTGGAACAGGAGAGGTGGGCACCACGCAGCAGGTAAGTGCAGGGACTGGGAGGGGTGGCACAGTTAAGCCTGCATTTGTGCACCCTCGGCCTCACCCACCCACACACAGGTACAGCTGGGGGGCTGCGCCGGGACCCTTCCTGCCCTGCATGGGGGGGCACATGAGAAGAGGGGTGCAAATGCAGGCTTGGCCTCCAGGCGCCGGAGACCCACAGTATGCCCCTGCCTGGCCAACTGTGCAGTGAAGGCTGGTGGGGGAAGGGAGTATGAAAAATCTTTCCTGGTCAGTTTACGCTCTGAAGCATAAGGTTTGAGCACCTTTCTATTATTAATGTTAGCAGACATGACTACAAATGTTACTAGTCATCTTAAAGCTAATCAGCCTCCTTTTGAAAGTCAGCCACAGCGCGTGCGCTCTCTCTCTCTCTCTCTCTCTCTCAATTCAAAAGGGGCAATTAACACCAAAGAAAAACCAAATCAAAAGATACACAAAGTAATCATGAAGGAGGAAGACAGGGGCTTGGAATTTTTAAAATTGCTTTTGGAAATTTAGAGTCCGAAAGTGGACAACAGTTAGCAAATGGAGCTGGTCAAAAGAAACAACCTACTGCACAATCACTTTCATTTCCTTTGGTTCTGAACAGGCAGATTTTTACTTTTTTTTTTTTTTTTTAATTTTCCACTGAATTTTTAGCTTTTTTTTAAATGTGAAGTTGCTAATTTTTGAAAATGAAATATTTGGATTCTGAAATGGAAATTTCCCCCCCCCCCAAAATTACTATTTTTGCTTTAGAGAAAGCATTCACTTTGCAGCTGAATCATCTAAAGCAACAATACAACTATACAAAAAACAAACCTTTAAAATACCAAAAAAGTTTCCCTAAAATAAAATAAAATAAACCAGTTGGTTAGATGGACAAGCCGCTCCCCCTTCTGCAACCTATTCCAACCAAAATAAATGAGCCACCTGGTCCTCACAGATGTTCACATGACAAATGAGGACTGAACACAAAAGGGAAGGAAAATAACTACAGATAACTGAATGCAAAGATAATGACTAACAAGACTACCAAAAACTAAAAATGAAAAACCAGCAGATTTTTTCTTACAGGCATAGTCAAAGTCAAAATTGTCATAACACAAAAAGCTTTGAGAAAGCCAGATTCTGAGGAGGTTTTTCCCCCCATATTTTTTGAAAGGCTGTTTTTCCAAGTTAAAATATTTTCATTTGAAAAATTCTGACTAGCTCTACTACCAGTAATGTTACTGCTTCAAGACAAATCCTTGACCATTGTGCCCAAAGCAGCTCCATAGAACATCTGGAAGTACTCCATTTACCATGTTTTGAGAACCACCAGGGGTCCTGTGATGAAGGGAAGAAATAACACCAACACGGAAAAAGGTTAAAGAGAGCCTATGGGCCCAAGGCAATACCTGCAGCCAATGTAAGGCCTGGAGGGGAAGTAAAGGAGAGAACCTGGCTCAGTTCAGGGATGACTGGCAAAGAGGCAGCTCTGCCTTGCTACATGAGGGGGAACATCACTAGAGGACTGATAGCCAGGAAAGCTACAGGAGAGGGGCACTGGGTCCCTGACAGAGAAAGATTGCTGAGAAGACTGAGGAGCACCCAGCAGTGAGTGAACTGTACTATTTGACTATAAAGACATTGTGGGGCTAAGACCCTCCTATCTAATATCTACCCCGCCAAGAGGGACCTGAGGCCATGGCAGAACACTGCGAAAGGTCCACAGGAGGTGCTATCCCAGGCAAGCCACTACAAACTGTTTGGTCTATAGGTAGAGCCCTGCAAATCCATGGATATCCACTTTATATCCGCAGATCATTCTGGGGGGGATGGTGGATCAGATGCAGATGTCAAAGGTGGGGAAGCAGCTCTCTGCAGTTCATAGCTTTTTTGGTCCTGGGGTGGAGTCTGGCCACCAATCAGCTGTTCCACTGGGCTCCCCTGCATGCCAATCAGCTGTTGGGCAGCTGCCTGGAAGGGTTTGGGAGCCCTAGAGCTGCGGGTGTATGCAGGTGCGGATGACTATATTGCAGATGGCAGTTAGCAGTAAGATCACTGCGGTGGATGCGGATTGGATGCGGATCCACATTTATGTATCCACAGAAGGCTCTATCTATAGCGGCCATACCGCAAATTGAAGGGGGAAGTAGCAGCCAAGGGTAGTGGACTTAGACTCTCAGCCAGAACAACCCTGCTGGCTCTGCTTCACACAGGGCCCTGGGCTGCGACCCAGTTGAGAGCGAGGGCCTGGGCCCACCATCACAGCTTCTTCAGAGCTGAGGCCCAGATGGACGTGAAGGATTCCTGGTGTAAGGTTAGGAACCAGGCACCTCTGCTAGGGAAGCAAGTGGCTGGAAATCAGATGTGCTAACTGCTAGGCAACCCAGCCCTCTGAGTACCCCATCAGAGAACTGGTCAAGAATGCAACACAGAATTGGTCAAGAATGCAGGCAAATGTCCAGGTCCTGGCATAAGGGAGTCAGGTGGGGTGAGGTAGGGAGGAATACAGTAGATGTTTGTTTGCAACAACATCTTGTAAGAGCAACCGCTGCTTATGAGCAACATTTCCCTTGGGAACACTTTCCCTACCACGAATTATCCACTTGGTAACAGGAAACATAGCTGCCGCCCGCATAAAGCAACATTTGTGATGTTGTGATGTCACATCAAGAGTTGCAGATTGGGGAGGGGGAACCAATTGCATCTTTCCTGTCCCCTCCCAATCCTGCCCCTTCAGCACAGCTCCAGGGCACACAGCCCTGTCCACTTGCCCTGCCTGACAGAGCCTGCAGGAAGAGCAAATGTAGGGGAGAGTTTGGGGGGAGGGTCTGTAAGAGAAGGATTTTTTTTTTTGGCAGGGGAGGGGGAAGCTGGGATCAGGGGAGCAGCAGAGATGAAGCTGGCAGGTTTCCTGCTCCCTTCCTTAGCATCTGGCTTGCGGGAGGGGATGGTTGCTATTTTTGCAGTGGAGAGAAAGGGGGAGCCCCATGCACTGAGCTGTCTCTTCCATCTCGGTTGCCAGTAGCAAGGTGTGGGTGTGCTGTTCTGTAGTGGGGAGAGCCTTCCCCTCTCTGCTGTCCATGCTAAGAGCCACTCCACTGCAGGCTGTGCACAGTGCCCTCTCCCACCCTCCATTGGCCTTGCCAGGGTGGAGCATGAAGCTGCCAGTGGAAGCATCCTCAGCCTGTCCCTGGCAGCCGGGCTCGCTCAGCTATTTTGCCAACTGGGGTCTCCCCTTCCAAACCCAGGGTTCCCCTACCACATTCCCTCCAAATTTGGGGTTGCCCCCACTCTACATCCCCCCAGTCTCTCTTCTCAATGTGGCTCCCCCACCCCTTTAAACACCCTTGAACACCCCTTCAAACATTCTTGATCAGATGACACTCCCCGTAACAGCAACAGCTGCTAAGGAGCAACATAGCAAAAAGGCACTAATATGTTGCTACTAACAAGCAGCTACTGTTGTGGTCAACAACTGCAGCAGTTTGACCCCAGGCAGAAAAGACTGGCTGTTATGGCACAGTCCCAAAACCATGACTGATGCCCTTTGTCTCATGGAAAGTTATCTGGTGGCCAAGACCCCCAAAATGACACCCCACCAGGGACCCACTGGGACCAACGCCCCACACCATCAAATGAGAAAGTGGGCTATGGAAGCCAATGACTTGAGGGGCTTCAACCCATCCCCCCTCACCTTGACTCAGGAGAGCCCAAGTACCAATGGATACCCAGAACCAAAAGTCCAGAGCTGTTGTCCTACAGTTCAGTCCAAGAGGTCAGTGACCCACTGGAGTTTAAGAAGGGAATATCACTGGTTCCCAAACTAGGGGGATCCACACAGAGGGTACTTCCTGAACATCCACAGAAGGGCCTGGTTGCGACAGCAAAAACCAAGATGGGTATTTCGCATGTGGCCATCTGGGGCACTGGTGCCAACATTGCCCCTATATGGAGTACAGCTTTGGTAAGACCTGGACCCCTGGGGCTTTAGCTCAACAAGGAAACCCTGCAAAGTTGACCACCCCATAAGGGTGAACAGTGTAGAGGTGATGGAGTTCATGGACTCGGGATGTGCTGAGACCCTGGTGCAAAGTTCTGTGCTCCCAAACCCTGGATCAAACTGGGGCACCATCCTGTTACAGCGTGTGCATGGGGACAGGAAATCTTACCCCTGCGTTCTAGTGACTACCTGGGAGTGAGCATGCAAAGTCTCTGAAGGTTAGCCTGGCCCCAATCCTTGCCTATTCCAAAACTGGGACTATTTTGGGGAATTGTTAAAAGAGTTTATGGGACTCTTTCTGGACACTGTGGCCTCCCTTCCTCCAGCCTCAGTTTCACCTGAACTGGTGAATCTTGCAGGTGTGGGAGAAATCACCAATCCTGTTCCAGCCCGATGGGGAGGTCCCTCCTTAACCTGAGGTGGAGATCCCAACTCAGTTCTCCAACTTTGCTGAAGAACAATGGGTGGATGATATACTGAGCTAAGCATGCAAGTGATGGTGGTAAATGGGGAGTCCACTGACCCTCATCCAGCTGAACTGATCCTGCACTTTGAAATTCAAGGTGACTGTCTATACTGCCTTGAGAAGGATGTCACACTGAGGAAGTCCAAAACCAGATTCTTGTGCCCCCACCTTATCAGAGAGAGACTGTGGCTGACCCATGCCATAGATTTTGCAGGGCACCTCGGGAAGGAGAAAATGCTAGCTTGAATTCTAGTCCATTTTGGGGGGCCGGAGTCTATAAAAGACATTCCAAATGTTTGTACCTCCATGCCCTGGGTGTCAGCTCACAGCCCTTCAGCCAACAGAGAAAGCTCCCTTTGCTCCCCTCCCTCTATTAAGCACACCCTCTGAGTGCATTGCACATAATCGGTCCCATGGAAAAGAGCTGCCCCACAGGCTAAAAGTTCATTTTAGTAGTGGTAGACTAAGCGACTTGGTACCCTGAGGCTACATCACTATGCTCTATGAACACCAAAGCAGTTGCTGATGAACTTATGAAGATCTTCACTGAGTTTGGGGTACCGTGGGAGATCATAATGGATTAGGGAATAATTTTTGTCCCAGACAATAAGGCAACCACGTCAGTTGTTGAAATTCAAGACCTCCAAAATGTACGTCCGCTCGCCATCCCAGACAGTTTGAATTCAACAGAACACTAAAAAACTAGGAGCTTTGCTCTTATGGATATCTGACATTGGGACCAGTTGCTCCTTGCCCTCCTGCTTATTGTACCAGAGGTTCCACAGTCCTCCACTGACTTCTTATGTTCGAGTTGTTTATATAGGAATCAACCACAAGAGATTTTAGACCTCATTTGAGAAATGTGGGAAGAACAACCACCTCAAGCCAATAAAGTGGTACAGTACATCCTTAACTTGCCAGAGAAGCTTGAAGTTTTAGGCTCATTCACCAGAGAGAACATCTTACATGCTCAGAGCACCCAGAAAGCAGCCAATAATAAAAAGACACACCTCTGGATATTACAAACTGGTAATCAGGTTCTCTTGTGATTGCCCAGTTTCTAATCAAAGCTGCTAATAAGCTGGCAGGGACCGTATGAGGTGATACAATGAGTGGAGCTGTTGAATTACAAAATCCCACAACCAGACAAGCAAAAGCTTCAACAAATCTACCACGTGAATCTTTCAAAACCATGAGAAGCTCAGGAAAGCATGCTTATCACACCCCTGCCCACCAGAACCCAAATTAGGCCTGCAGGCTGCTGAGACTTCAAAGCCAGGGAAGGTCAAAATCAGAAGCAACTTAATCCCAGAACAGAGGATCCAGGCCCAGCAGTTGATCACTACTTTCTCCCCAGTGTTCTCTACCCAACTTCGGTGGACCCATTTAAATGGCCCATAATATTCAGATGGAACCTGGACTTAAGGTCAGAGAAAACCTACTACTTCTTCCCCAGAAATTGTGGGAAACCATGAAGTAAGATCTCCAGTCGATGCTAGAGTTGGGAGTAATCAAAGAGCCATTTAGCAAATGGAGGAGCCCAGTATTGCTGGTCCTGATGGGGCTATCTATCCATGTTTTGATAGATTTCAGGGAAGTTAACACCATAGACAAATTTGATGAGTACTCTATGCCTCTCATTGACAAATTACTTGACTAGCTAGGTGAAGCGGACTACATTACCACCCTGGATCTGACCAAGGGATACAAGCAGATCCCCCTCACAGATGAACGCTGGGGAAAAACAGCCTTTTCCCCACCCTCTTTTGTGTCTTCCAGTTCCAGACAATGTCCTTCAGGTTACATGGGGTGCCAGCCACATTCCAATGACTGAGCCAGGTCCTCCAAACGCATAATCATTATACCACTGCTTACCTAGACAATTTAATCTACAGTCGAAACCGTCAAGACCACGTAAAACATGTAACTGACATATTACAAGGGAGCCAGCCTGACAGCAAACCCTGCTAAATGACACCTGCCAAGAATGAGACAACCTACCTCGGGTACACTTTGAGGAAAGACACTATGTGAGCCTTGGTGAATAAGGTCCAGTCCCTCCAGATATGCCCCATGCACGTCTGAAGGAAACAGGGAGACCAGTTTTTAGGACTTCCAGAATACTACCACCAATTTATTCCTGGGATCTTGACCATTGCAACCCCTTTCACAGATCTCCAAATAAATAATAGCCCAAAGAAGATCCAGTGGACCAAGACTTGTGAAGAGGTTTTTCAAATGCTGAAGGCCCAACTCTGCCAAGAACTCGTCCTATATAAACCCACTCCACCACAGAATTTCTGCTACAGACCAATGCCTCGGATGTGGGATTAGGGACCCTTTTATCCTAGGCAGTAGAAGCAATGAGCTCCCCCATCCTCTATATTAGCTCAAAGTTGTTCCCAAGGGAAAAGGCTTATTCTGTAATAAAAAGGAACTGTTGGCATAGAAGTGGGCTATGGACTTACTTTGATACTACCTCCTGGGCACTCACTTCACCTTAGTCACAGGCCATCCCACTCTATGATGACTTCATGCCATGAAGGACACTAATCCCAGAATTATGAGGTGGTACCTGTCCCTCCAGCCTTTCTCCTTTCACACCCAACACCGGAATGGAAGAACTCACCTGAATGCAGATTTCTTTTTGCAAAATGGAGAACTGATGGGGTCGGGACATACCCCAAATGGTATTATTATTGGGGAAGATGTGTGATGAAGCTGAGAAACCTCACACCAGCACAAAAAGGGTTAAAGAGATCCTATGGACCCAGCTAGCCTCACCCCACTATAGCTGCAGCCAGTGCCAGGCCTGGAGGGGGGAAGAAAAGGAGAGAACCTGGCTCAGTTCAGGGATGACTGTCAAAGAAGCAGGAGGTAGTTCTACCTTTCTACATAAGGGGTGTATCACTTCAAGCCTGACAGCTGGACGAGCCGCTGGGGAGAAGCACTGCATCCCTGCCTGAGAGAGACTGCCGAGGCGATTGGGGAACATCCAACGATGAGTGAACTATACTATTTGACACTGTGGGGCTTGGCCCCCACTAAGTTATATCTGACCTGAGGCCACAGCAGGATGCTGCAAAAGGTCCATAAGGGGGCACTACTCCAGGTTAGCCACTACAGACTATTTGGACTTCAGGTGCCATGCCCCAAACTGAATGGACATAGACAGGAAATCTCCAAGGGCAGTGGCCTTAGACTATGCCAGGAGGACCTGCCAGCATTGCTTCCTATGAAGCCCTAGGCTGAGACCCCGTGGAGAGAGCGGGCCTGGGCCTCTCTACCACACCTCAAGTGCTGAGACCCAGATGCATGTGAAGGGTTCCCGGTGTAAGGTCAGGAAGCAGGCACCTCTGCCAGGGTAGCAAGGGGTCAGAAGTCTCTCGGTGCACTAACCACTAGGCCGCCCAGCCCGCAGGGCAGTCTCTCTCAGATCCATTCATAGTAATTGACATTTAAAAATTATTCAAGGCACTACTCCTCAGAGAAAACATGGTGTTGAAGGGGCCACTGGGCACCATTTATGGGTAAATTTTAAGGGGTTTTTTCCCTCCTTTTTTTCCCTTCAAGTTATTTTAACAATAGAATACAGTGCAGCTAGTAATATTAAGTGTTTAAAATCCCACCATTTTGCCCCAACCTTAGCAAGGTGTAGGATAACTCTAAGGCTGGGTCTATACTGACAGTGGCAAATTCGCCGCTGTCAGATCTATTGCTGTGGATTGACTGAGCGGGTCTGTGTAGACCTGCTCAGTCGATCCAGCAAGCGACGCAGGAAAACCACCCCAGTAAGTGGCTGTTCCCTTCAATACAGCGCAGTGCGGACGGCGTGCAGAGCAGACGCCGCGAAATCGACAGAAGATACGCAAGTGATTTACGTCACTTGCGTATCTCCCATTGACTGCCACCAAATCGCAAAGGTAAGTGTAGACCGGGTCCTAGAAAGTAAAATAAAAGGAGTATAATAAATTAAATAAAATTCACTAACCTAAAAGTTGGGTGTCCCTTCTTCTGTTTCTTTGGCTCATTCTATCACTCTCCAGACTCTCTCATTTTTTCCCTTTTTTTCTTTGATAAGCAGCATCTCCTTTCCTCTTATTCTCTCATTCATATTCACACTCATTCTCTATTGCCCAACATTCTGCTCTTTCCAGTGATACATGGTTTCATCTCTTCCTCCTTGTTCCTTGAGGTTACCTGTTCCCTTGCTCCCCACAGTCTCATCTCTTTATCACTCTTGCTCCAACTTGAACTACCTTGTCTCATTAAAATCATCCTCTGGTTCTCTAATACTAATATCCGGCACTTATATAGCATCCTAGGAACATGAACTAATTAACAGCTACAGTATCTCTCTGAGGTCAAAGTATTTTCCTTATTTCCTTATGAGGAAATTGAGAGAGAGTTTAAATGACTTTGCCTAGGCCGTATTGGAAGTCAGTATCAGACCGGGAAAAGAACACAGGTTTTCCCTCAGCTCTCAGACCAGTGGTTTCACTAGATCAGACTCCTCCCATCCACGTCACTTGACTGTCAGAAACCAAACTGGCTGCTCAGCAAATAAAAGCCTTAGGCCAGGTCTATACTGGAAACTTTTGATAGTACCCTAGTTTCAGAGATGCAGTTTTTATTTTTAATGACATTTCTATACTGGTAAAAGCCCCAGTGTAGAGGCAGTCATATCAGCATAAGAATGCTTTTGTTGGTAACAGCTTATTTCACTTAGGGAACTACACTAGGAGCATTTGCAGGTATAGCTGTATCAGCAAATGTTTTCTAGTGTAGCCTAAGCCATAGCCATAGGCACCTGATTGGCATCGTGTGGTCCTTCTCCCCAAAACCACAAACTAGTCTGGCATCTCCTAGAACTCAAGGCAGCTGAAGCTGCCACCCAGACAGCAGTACTGAGGAGGACCAGGTGGCTCATAGAAGGCTTTCTTCTGGAGGAGGTGGGAAGGCAAGAATCACGGACAAACCTGCAGCCCTAGTGACTGGTTCCAACTAGTTTATGTTGTCAGGGCTCCACAAGGAAAAAGGTGTCTTTAAAAATTTATATATGTTTAAATTTGTTAAATTAAAGCCCAGGTTGCTCCTGCTACTTACAGGATTCCAAAATTAGGGGTGCACAGTGCTGGTTATATGATAAATAGTGTTTCTCCCCAAGTTTCAGTTTGAATCCAGCCCAGATAAGCAATGATCCAAAATTGCCATCTGATGGCAGTCCGTATACTTAACAACCTGTGCAAATGGAGATAACATGGAGAGATAAGTTAGATAGGTCATGTCCTAACATACAGCTGGAACTCTACACAATGAACTAAACACAGCTGCATTTAAATATATGATCAAAGTCCTCTGAATTTACTTCCAATTTAGGGAGGGAAAAATCCATCCACGAAACTGTACAGAAAAAACCTGTGTGTACTTTTGGAATGAGAATTTACATACAAAAGAGTCATGAAATGTAAAGTTGCCTTTCCCCACATTATCTATAATACAGCCACAATGTATATGTTAAGGCATAAGAATATAACATTATACAAAAATTATGTGCAACTTGTCCAAGTTACTGTGGACTTTGTTAAATCTCCTGCTTTCTGTGAATCTAATAATTGCCACTTCATAATGATTGTATTAACATAAGTGAGTATTTTAATATTGCAGCACTGAATTATAACTTACACCTTAGCCCAGTAAGTCCATCATTCTGCTGACCCACAACAGCAGTAACTCCCTTCAGGAAGAGCAGTTATTATCAACAGTCCCCCTCCTCATTCCTCTTTGGGTGGATGAAGCTATTCTCATCTCAGCATCCCAAAGCACCTGAGGAATATGAGGATCCAGCATAGCCAGGCTCCTTGCAATGCATTCCTACCAATGCACGTGTTCCATGAACACGGCATTATCCGCCTCTCTCACAAATGCATTTGTGATTCTTTTCAGCTGGAGGTGAAATCTCCCCATCTCAAAAGATCTTCTTCCATCCACATACCCACCAGAATAATTATTCCTGGGGTAGGGTTGAAGCATATACCACAAAAGGGATTCACTAGCATAAGAGGTTTTGGAGCACCTAATCAACAGCGTCTCCTGCCATTCTACTTCTCCCAGATTCAGCACTAACCTGTTCTAAATCTCTTTAGGAGATATTTCTCGTCCAAAGCCTCGCCTAGTGCCTGGCAACAATCACCTCCTGAGATGGGGGTAAGGACACAGAGGCACGAGGGGTTAATAGCTTTTTAAACAAAAGTTAATATTTATGGAAAAGAAATTAACTAGAGGGTTGCACTTTGTTGCTTGCAGAGGCTGAGATCCTTGCATCTTTTAGGGGGTCCTTGCATCCCCATTCCCATCCCCACAAGCTCTCTGTATGCCACCCTCCCACCCCCCTCTATTTCAGGGACTCCCTGAAACTCCTGCCACCCTCTCCCTCACTCCAGGGGCTGTGTGTGTGTGTGTGTGTCCTCCCTTGTTCCTCCCCCATACCACTTGTCTCCCATGGCAGCAGTTCTGTGTTGAGTGTCAGACCTCACTTCACTCAGCTAACAAGAGACAACTTAGCCAGGCAGAACATAGGAAAACACTGCGTACGCTAGCCCCACAGCTATCCCAGCGCATCTCACTTCTGATCTGCAGGAATCCCTACCGTTCCACTGTTGTCCCCTGTCCCTTTCCCACAGGTTTTCTAGTGCAACTCCATCTTGACTGCATCAACTGCTCCTGTGCCAGTCTTAGGGCCCTCCACAGGTTTGCAAATTCAGCTGAATAAATACTACAGTACTTAGCACTTGTACTGCTCATCATATTTTTCAGGCACTTCGTACAGCTTTTAATTAATAGCATCACTTGTTATTCAAATCCTGTCCCCTCACCCTACCTTTACCCCCAGCTTTATCAATGTACCTCAGCTCTGATCCACATCAGTACAATAAAAAAAAAATCTGGTAGTTTCCTTACAAATGATATCCCATAGTGATTTCCAAAGTTTAGGAATTTGTTTTCATTCTGATGTGACAAAGACCTTTAGAAATTTAAATTAAATTAAATTAAATAAAGAGACCCACCAGCGCACTTACCTGGGATGTGGTAGATCCCGGGTGAAATCCATACTCCAAATCAAGCAGAGAGCAGGGATTTGAACCTAGGTCTCCAACATCCCAGGCAAGTGCCCTAATTGCCAAGCTATTGGCCATTCTAGACAGACACACACTTTTCCAAATTAAATTTTTATCGAAACATGAAACATTTTGGTTTTGATGCATTATTTTCTGACAAAAAACTGTTAGTTGGAAGATTCCCAACCAGCTCCAACACTAACACACACTCTCTCTCTTTCTGTTAAGAGAGAAGCATTAAGAGACATAGGAAAAGGAAGCAAAAATGTTTTCAGATGACATTTGAAATACAAGGGAGAATCAACAATGCAGAGAGAGAGAGATACAGGAAGTCTGTTCCAGAAGGCAGCTGCTGCAGAAAAGGCTTTTTGCAGAGAAGGGTTGCAAGGCAGAAAGGAGATCTGTGCTAAACAAGCACGAGGAAGGGGAACAGACAGAAGAGGAGAGCAATATCTCTGCCATGGCCAAACTGAAATTGGTTCACTATATGCTGTGCCGTAAGACACAAACCCAAATAAACTGGATGGACAGACAAGGTTTCCCCCTCTCTAATTTCTACGATTCTGTCAGGAGACCTGGGACTCCCTGGTTGCTTGAGATATGAGAGCCAAGTGAAGTTCTATCAATGCAGGCACTAATCGGACCACCTGAGACGAGGGCTCCTAGAATCAGCGTCCTGACAGCCAGGGGAGGTAGGTACATAGAACGACACAATGAATAACCTGTTCAATTTTGAAAAACAGGCCAGGAGTTTAACAGGGTTAGAAACTTATATGGATCATGTAACAGTGACATTAACAGTGACATGAGATAAGAACAAAATTATAAAGGGATGTAAACCCCCACGTTTCAGGACATAAGCCAGCACTCGCTGAGGGGTGTCAAGAAGAAACTTCCCTTCCGGGCTGGTTATTCCAAACTGTCCACTGTGGCATTTTCCTGCACCTTCCTCTGAAGCGCCTGGTACCAGTCTCTACCAGAGACAGGATGCTGGGCTTGATGGATCAATAGTATGGCAATTTTTACGTTCCTCAGACATCTTGTGTTGTGCAGGAAGCAAAGAAAGCTTTCTTCACCTCCAGCACAGCATCCAGAGTTCCGATCATGATGAACAACCTGGTTAATCCAAGCTCTTGGCATCCACTACCAGAGACAAGCATCTCTCACCACAAGGCTTTTTCTCAAGTCTTCTTTTTTCAGGCAGAGTCATTAAGAAGGATGTAGTGAGACAATTCTGGCAGCATCTGGAGTTCTCAGATTTCCTGGGTGCCAGTCATCTTGTTTTTAGGCCTGAGTATAGTATAGGGACTTTGCTGGTTAATTATTCCCCTCTGACAAAAAATGAGCCTCAAGTTCCCATTCTGATTATTTTAGATTGGTCAGCTGCATTCAATATTGCTGAGGATTCGCTATTGCTTGGCTATGGACTACAACATAGTCAAACAAAGCTGCTCAAAGTGGTCGCATTCCTTAAGAGAGCTTAGATTCCATGCTCTGCTCATCACCATGGTATCTGATCCCAGAGGGTAGTACTGAGCAACTGCTAATCTGCACTAGGGAATCTCCCATGCAGTGTGCACAAAGTTCCATGGGCACCCCTTCTGTTCAACATGGCCTCAAACAGTAGATGAGTTAAAGGGGAGTTAAGGGGATGTGGTATCTTTCAGATATGAAGGACACCCAGTTCTGTTCATCTTTTTCCTATAGGAGCAAAATCATTATGTCATACTGGGAACCTTGAATTTTGTGAGACATGAAGTTACATGAAGTGCTCTTACTGCCTCTACCCCTGGTAAAACTCTCAGGATGCAGGACAGGGAGATGCCAATTATGTGTTCCCTGCAAATCTCAGAATGGTTCACCCTCTCCCCTTACTCAACATACTTACAGATCACTCCAAACAGAAATATGGGTTAGATCAAGATCCAGGAATAGTCAGAAAATCTAATGCTGCCTCCAAGACAGGATTCCACAGGGAAATAAGTCACATGTCAGAAAGACGCCACTCAATGTAACAACCAGCATGGGCAACGTTCAACAGAATCCCTCATCCATACTCTCAGGTCAACAAATGCACATGTTCCATTGGCAAGATTTCTCCTTCTCCAGGACTAGAGAAACAAGGGGCTGCAACAGGCACAAGAAGGTAAAACCAGATGGAGCAGAGAGTAAAGGAAGATGGGGGATAAAACTGTCTCTGTTACCTCTCTCTGCTCCCCCTTGGGAGAGGTGAAAATCATCACTCAAAACAGCCAAAGGAAAGGGTGGAGATCAGCTTTCAGAACAAACATTTTAAATATAGAATATGAATGAGAAAAGGGGCTGGCTTTGGGGTTAGCGCTCTATACTGCCGGGCAAGAGAATAGGTGCAGGCCGGCAACCATTTTAATTTTACTAGGGAGAACAGCATTTTGGTTCTTCACCAGGATATTTAAACACACTGCTAGATCTCTGTCTCACAGCATGCGTTATGTTACATCAGACTAATGGCCTGTTGATTCTGAGAAATTACGGTGCCTCTGTGATGATGCAGGGGGCGAGCAGAGGCAAGGAAGAAGATGTAATGTATCATCTAGCATGTGCACACATTTCAGAGGGCTAGCTACACTCCTGAGAGGGAGACCCACATTTGATTCAGAGTGGGACCAGCACTTGGGAGAACCTGCCCAACAGTCTGTCAGTATTCTGTGCTAGCACACAAGAGGCTTGGATCTGATTTCTGATTCTGGTTTCGCTCCCGTGGAGCAGCAGAAGCCGAGAGCACTAGTCTGAAGGGAGTCCCATCCGTTGTTGGCAGGACTGCAGCCATAACATGTGGCACTGCAAGCGTAATGGAGGAGGTGAATCCCAAGCCGTCCAACTCGGGTCTTACAAGCATGTTCGATGCATTTCTGAGGCAGATTCAGCCTCATGCTGACAGACTGACAACTTTGCCTGCCTGCATTTCCCTGGTCTGTATTTCATAGAGAGATGGTATCCTTTCCTTTCTTTGCTCCCAGGCATTGGCAAATGGGGAACAAAGGATGAAAGACAAATGCAGGGGGATGGGGAGCATCTGAGAGCTTGGGAGTGAGCTTTAGCAGAAAGAGAGGGGGAGGAAGGAAAAGGCGAGGGAAGGAAGAAAGAGAAGAAAGAAGATGCAGAGGCTTGAAAACAACAATATGCAAATGAGGCATAGCAAAATCATTTGTTATTGAGAGCCCAAAAGTCTGAGCTGGAAAACGAAAAACAGAAATCTTCCTTCCCTCACTGGAATAAGAAAATGGTGTGGGAATAAGGAACTACCAAAATATTTCCCCCCACCCACCATTCAACTCCACTAATACCCATCTTCAGCACCCAGGCACACAATCCAGCCTCTGGAGGAGCAATGGTGAGGAGGGGAACAAGAAAACAGCAAAGCAATACTTGAGCTTTTTCACCTCTCTCAGCCCCCATGTGTAGACAGCTGTGGGGCAAACAGAGCCAGCTGCCTGCTTCTAGAGTGATGTTTGTAAAACAATCCAATTTTGAGCCTCACAGAAGTAGTCCCCAGACACTGCCTTTAAGCTACTGTTGCACTTCTACACACCCCAGAATGGGCTGCATTTCCCCCAACCTTTGGATACCTCCATCAAGATACAACGTCTCTGAAAAAGAAGGCCTCTCATTGGCCGCAAGTAGACCCATACCACAGGAGGCTATGTTCTTGTCAGACATCAAGATACACAGAGCCAGGCCTGATCATTACCTGAATGGAGACTTCTAAGGGAAAACCAGGTTCTGCAGGAAGCTGGGCCTCAGCAGCTGCCACATGTCCCTCTTAGTACTGAACCCGTGGCTTTAGGAACCCCACACTGCTGAAGGTGCAATCTTTCCTATGAAATATGAAGTTGAGAATCTGTCCACTTGTGTTCATTAGATACCAGTTGGTACTTTTTCTAGGAGTGTCATGGCTAAATCCCAGTTATGCACTATTCAACAGCAAAGAGTAGCGGCTTCCGTGGGTAACTGGGAGGCAGGATTCCTGGCTTCCACCATCAATTCTGCTACTGACTCACCATGTGATGGCTGAACATCACTTTTTAGCACCACTTAGTGCTTTCTTTGTAAAGAATACTTTCAAATAGCAGCTTTTCCTGTCTGTTGTCCTTCCTGCCTTCACACTCACATTCCTTCCCAAAACGTTGCCATCATCAACTTGTCTAATGAAGACTGTAAACTTGTTGAGTCAGGGACTATAACTATGGCTGAATCTTAAAAACAAACACACAAACAAACAAACAAAACCCAACCTCACCTGCACTCTGTCCCCTGTATTTCATTTTACTCTCCAGCAAAATGAATCATAATATTTACCTACCAGAAAAGAGAACTGAGAGATTTAATATTTGTAAAGTGCATAGAAACATAGACCAAAATGGTGCTGTTACAGCTTCTTTAAAATGATAAGAAACCTGTAGAATTCCACCCTGGAGGTGTCTGCATTTCAGTGGTGCATGAAATAATTTCTGAATTAATATAGTTTGCAAAGGGCTTGGGATTCAAGGCACTAGAAAAATGTAAGTTTTTACTATTGTTGGGGGCAGGGAGATGATGGGGGTAAGATCAATGTCTGTGTGGAGTGGGAAAGAGATGGGATGACAGCTCTCACAAAGCAAAGAATCCACCCCAGATGTCCCTGTAACTGCTTGCTAAGTTCTTCTGGACTCACAGGGGTTAGTGGAGGGTCAGTCAGCCAGTCTCTCTCACACTCACTGCACAGTTAATTACACCAGCAGTTCTAGTTCTTCAGCAACTTCATTCTCCAGAATAATTCCCTGCCCCAGAGATCTGAGAATTAAAAAAAAACATGTCACCTCAGGTCTCCGTTCATTCCTCAGCCAGATCTGTGTCATTAAGAACTAGCAGCACAATTGCCACTAATTGACTCCCTTGTCAAAATACAAAGGTGGCAGAGATCACATGGGCAATAGACAGACAATGAACCTCCCTCTCTGTGGTCCCCTCAAGTTAGGGTTTCAGTACACTGGCAGGGATGAGGTGTGTTTAGCTTGCATTGTCAATGCATACGTCATTCCTGTTCCCTGAATAGAGAACAGCACTATCTAGAGCCATCAAGCCTGTATCTCTCACTGGGAAGGGGAAAAAGAAAAAGGAGAGAGAATGAAAAAAAAACCTATCAGCTTAAACCAGATTTTACTGGTAGAAGGCCCATAATAATTCAATCGTCCAGGAAACCTGAAGTGTCCAATCTTGATGCTCTTGAGCTACCTAAAACTAACAGCTAACACGGGTGTGTGCCTGTGCACACGCCCATGGTCTTATGCACAAACACATACAATGAAGGGGGTAGGGTGCCTAAGAAACAGATTTTTTGCAGCTTGAAGGGGTTATTTATAAAATCAGTGTGGGCAAGGGAATAAATATAGGAAAAATTATCTGGACTTTAAAAAGCAAACAAACAAACAGCTGTCCAGGAAGACTTATGCTGCTTATGATAAATGCTCCTTTCTGGTTTTGTTAAAACCCTATGAAAGGAGCGCTCTCCAATGCAATTACTAGTGCTTGTTTAGCGTGGCAGGGCACTGCATTACCACTGGGCCAGCTCCTCTCTGCTCCCCATTAGCATGCTAAATACTCAAACCGTACACATGGGCATGTGGGTCACTGATTGGTGCAGAGGAACAACCACCAACTACCCTTTCCTCCAATCAGAAGGCAGCAAGGGCTCTGCTCCAAAGCTCCAGCTTCCATCATCTTATATCCTCCCATCCCTATCACTCCCTTTCCCCTGCTCCTCGGGGGGGTCTCTGGGGGGAGTGATAAAAACCGCACACTCCCCCTTTCTCTCAGCTGGTCTCACTCAGGGCTCAAGGAAGACCCAGTTTCCTCAGGGGACCCACTAATGAAGACGGCCAACGTTAATCTTTCCCTCCCTCCCTGACAGGTCGATTTATAGTTCCACAGAGTGTCCTGGCTCCCAGCCAGAGAGCTTGACACATTCTTCTTATTCAGAGAGAGAGAGAGAGAAGGGGAGAGAGGGAGAAAGAGACGGACCGACATACACACACCCCCTTACGATCTGGGAGATTTAGGGGAGACCTGTTCAGAAACAGCAGCTGAAGGGAACAGGAGCAAAAGGGTTTTTTGTTTGTTTGTTTGTAATATAACAACGTCTTGACGTTGCTAAGCAGCTGTTTCATCCAAAGACTGAATATAAAAGAATCACTCCCCTCATCTCTGTGCTGAAAGGAAGCATCAATTCTGTGCCAGCAACATTACACACAAGCGATTAGAAGGGGAAGTGAATAACAACGTCTGTAATATAAACTGCAGGGGAAATTTTAGACTGGCAGAAAGTAATTAATTGGAACCTGGCCAGAACATAGGGGTCACTGCCCCCTAATCTTGTGAAAAGTGAAGTGGGATCAAAGTTTTGATTTTACATCTCATCCATAAAATGGTACCATAAATAGTATAGTGTCCTCACCTCCCACCCCAAGCACCAGGTTGAATCACTAGTGATTCAGAAGTATCCCTCATTATGCCACCAACCCTGACTGCTGCTACACTATATGATCTTGCCTATATTAGAATTTTTCAGACCTATAATTTCGAGTGCTGCAGCTACACTAGAAATTGTAGCATGGAAAAGGCTCAGATGTTTTTATCCTTATGCCATATGAGAATTCCCTCTAATCTCATCCGTAATTTTGCCCTTTTCCATTTGGCAATTATGGCTTTATTCCCACCATATCCCCTAGCTTCACATTATTTGTTTAGTTTACTTATGTGCCTGTAGAGCTGAATCACCAGTGATGACTGAAGGGCTTTGCTAACAGGGTCAGTCAGTGAGCTATTGCTGCAGAACAGTGGGGGAGCCCAAAACACAAGCTTTATTCCTGCAAGAACTATACATTACCTCTTCACCTCCGCCCCTCAGAAACTAAGCAGTGGATTTAAAAGGGGCACACACTGTCAAGTAGTTTAGGCCATTATTTTGCTATAGGGGGAAAAAATCCAAAGACCAATATATGCACTTTCATTATTTTTTTCAGTAATTTGAGAATATTTTTATTCCAGTGTTATAAGCCACAATGCAAAATGCATCATGCTAGTATATGAAAAGCAGATATGAAATCGACCAGTCCAGTTTCACTTGCCAAACTGACTACAGAGAAAAAATATAAACAAACGTACATAACTGTAGTATCTTACGTTTTTATAGCACTTTTCATCCTGAAGGATCCCAGCACGCTTTATAAACGATATACATAGAGGCAAGACTTGAAAACTCCACTTGCATATGAAGAGGAGGAGGATTTCTTAGGCCAGTGACATCAACGTCTATGGAATCTCAGCTTTCATTTAAAAAAAGTTTCTAGAAAAAAAACCACAATGTGAACAAAGCATAAAATGATGCAGCAAATAGACAGACTCAGCATCTCATCTTCTGCTCAGTTTTCCCCAGTCGCAGCAGAGTGAGAACTGACCAGTTATCAGTTTTCCACTGCTGCTCTTCAGAATCCTACATGCAACAGTGAAACTGAACTGAAAATGTTCAGTTTCACTTTGCTCTTTCTTGGGAAGCTCTGAGAAGCAGCAGAAGCAGCACCTGAGCTATCTATCTTACGTCCCTTGTTACCAGAGTAACTTTAACGTGATTACCCAGACAACGCCCCTCTGTAGTATTAGCCCCATTTTACAGATAGTGCAGCAGACCAAGTGACCTGCCCAAGGTCACACAGGAAGTCTCTGGCAGAGTAGGAAATTGAATTGATGTCTCTCAAGTCACAGGCTAGTGCCCTAATCACTAGGATATCTTTCTTCTCCCTATTTATTGGGGATAAGATGAGCATCCAAAAACAGAAGCTGTGTTGGGAAAAGACCCACTACCCATCAGGCTTGATGCTTTGAGGTGGGATGGAGAAAACAACAGAAAAAGAGTGCTCCTTGATACAGGAGCCTGTGGGAAGGGAGAGGGTCCTTCAGTTTTTTTTCTGACACCTCCTGGTTGGAAACAATTTGAAAAATGGACTCCCTAGGCAGGCTCCAAGGATAGCACTCTAGGAAAATCCCCTGAACTCTCATCTTTCCTGACAGCTGACGGAGAGAGAGGAGTTAGCATCTTACTTGTGCATTGTCACACTCCTATCTTTCATATCAGCCTGTGGCTAGTCAACTTAGTCCTCTATCCATTAAATATTCGGTAACACTTCTAAACTCTGTGTCTAAGTGGCTTGGTGTGGAGAGAGAAGGAACAATGGGATAAGTTAGCAAAGAGGCGAAACAGATACTGAAGGCAATACACAAAAAGATACACCATGATAGGAAAGAAAAAATGGACAGAAACCAGAATGCAAAATAAGATATAACCTGAGCAGGAGAGATGTAGTGAGTGTTTTTTCTTTATTATTAAGCAGGAAGTTGACTAACAGTATTTACAATTAAGTATAATACACAACTATTTAGTCCTGTATACTCATAGACTCATAGACTCATAGACTCATAGGTCAGAAGGGACCAATATGATCATCTAGTCTGACCTCCCGCACAAGGCAGGCCACAAAACCCTACCCATACACATTTATAACAACCCCGAACCCATGACTGAGTTATTGAAATCCTCAAAAGTGAGATTTGAAGACCTCAAGCTGCAGGGAATCCACCAGCAAGCGACTCATGCCCCATGCTGCAGGGGAAGGCGAAAAACCTCCGTGGCCCCTGCCAATCCGCCCCGGAGGAAAATTCCTTCCCGACCCCAAATATGGCGATCAGCTAAACCCTGAGCATGTGGGCAAGACTCACCAGCCAGCACCCAAAAAGGAATTCTCTGCAGTAACTCAGTTCCCATCCCATCCAGCATTCCCACAGACCATTGAGCAGACTTATCTGCCGATAATCCAAAATCAATCGCTCAAATTAAACTATCCCATCATAACAGGGGGAATGGTGCAGGGGGAATGGTGCCATCTGTCTCTTTCCCTGGCCAGTTGCCTTAGTCCTTGGGCTAGTCGATGTTAGGTACATTTTTAAAGTCCTAATCACGTCACCCAGCAGTGCAGTGCAGCCACATCTTGGACTTGATACAGACGAACAACCAGCATATGCTCTCAGAGCAGGGAGGGGATTTTGCCAAGGACACTGCAGCAACCCCCCTATAGGTATGAAAACTCCCATGAGATTTTTCATGTCCACAGAGGACTTCAGTTTTTAATAAGGTCACGTATGAAAGAGCCCCACACAATAAGCTGCATGGAAGTCAATGTATCGACCTCAGGATGCAGAGCTAAGTTAAGCCTGCTGGGATTCAAAGTTGTGGTTGCAGGGAGTCTCTAGGTAATTTATACCTGATGCTTGAGGCCATCCCTCCAGCTATGGTGAAAAGCAAATCAGATTTTAAAAGTTTCCTTTGGTTTTACTAATCTAATGTGCTATTCAGTAACTCAAAGAAGGACTGCTTTAAAATATAGATAGATTTTTATCTTGACAATATCACTTTAAAAATGAATAGCGAGTTATTCAGTTCTGTTAGCTTCCAGTCAGCAGGTGCTCAGCTGGCTGATTTAGCCACAGCAGCTACTGCCAGGTTGAGTTGTTGGATGCGATTTACCCATTGCAATTCCCCACACTCCTCAATGGCACTTACGAGACAGAAAGAGAGGGAAGGGCTAATGGGAAGGAGGGGAGGAATGCAGGGAGAAGGCTGGATGAAGGGTTATTAAATTAACAAACTAATCTTATCACCACTTCAGTGGGATGCTCTTCCTAGACCTCAAAGGGGACACACACCAATTGCCTTTCCCACTCATGTGTTTCCCTTTCTATATACATGAGTTGTTACACCATCGAGATAAGAAGACCTCCCCCAATTTTAATCTGTTTGCAGAGTTTTTTCTGCTTGTTCCTCTGCATTAGAAATTCAGGTTCTGTCTAGGCTTGGAAGACTATGATAACTGAAGGACCAGTGAAATGATGACCTCATAAAAGGTAAGATTGAAAGCTGAGCTATTAAAAGAAGAAGGGATTGTATTCAGACAGTCTCCCTACTCTTTAGGTTTCCATTTGCTTTTGTTATCATCTATGCAGAGTCAATGGCCAGTTAATATTTTGAATCTGCCTTTATTAAACACCTTCATACTTTCAATAAAGGGATTTAAAACACAAAAAACACCCATCATAACTCCCTAGGGGTCCTCTAACAAAGGCAGGTAAGACCAGAGTGGAGGTTCCTGAAATTTCTAAGGTAAACAGAAAAAAAATTAAAATCCTCTCAGGCCTTCTTGATCCATCACAAAGAAGTAAAGAGAGTGCAAGCCCAATTTTTAAAAAAATCCATTGAAGGTCATCTTCAAAACTATAAACTGGACAAGACACTAGAAAATATATAGTAGGGAACAGGGCTGCATTGGCCACAGAGAGAGGGACTAGGTCTTTTCCATCTGATTTTATTATTATAAAACTAAGCAAAAATCATAAGATGAGCCCTATAAGCTGGCTGTATTATCCCTGACCACTTGAGTGACATAGCTACATAGTAGTGTTCACAAGGCTGGAAGCCATGTGGATCTCATCTCACGCAGAGTCACATCTACTCCTGCTCTTAAATGAATCGCAATACCTTCCAGTGCCTCCCTCGGGCCAAGCTGGAAAACTGAGTTAAAGCAACAAGGAAACTCAATGAAACACATATTCTACCGTAAAAATTAGCTTCCTTGGGGAAGGGATGAGAAGGAATCTCCTAACCCTTCCTCTTCCACAGTGTCCCTCGCTACTGGAGCATAAGCTTGGAGACAGCATTCCTTCAGAAAACCTGATTACATCCCAAACACCTTTCATCATGAACCAGACTAAGAAGGGATACGGCAACTTAACGAACTAGAAAAGGAACAAGTCAAGGAGTTACCTCCTATTAGCTAGGGCCAGCAAAAGTGAGCAGGTTTACCTTTGTCCCACAGCATACAGTTGGTTAGGAGTCTGCACTTATTTTGCTGCCATCTCACTCCTAATAGTTTTCACTTCAGTGCATGGATGAATTCTGCTCAAGAATGAGTCCTCCATGGATCACGACCCGTATAGGAGGAAGGGAGGTTTGGATGCATCTGTAGCACTGTCCCTCTCCCTGAACCCTGTGGCGGGCTCTCTGTGGAGTTTGATGTGTGTGCGTAGGGGGCTGAAGTCAGGGCAGGGCTAGGGGAGATGCACATTGTCCACTTGCTCCAAACCCTACTCCACCATCACCGACAAGAACGATTCAAGGCAATGGGAGTGAGAAATTCCTCACAAACAGCCCCCCCACAGCTTTTACCGTGAGGGACGAAGGGAGGCAACGTAGCCCCACAGCAGGCAAGCACGTTGGTTGAGGGCAGGCTTTGTGGGGCCTCTCCAGGGCTATCGGTCCAGCATCTTTCCCTGGCTCTTAAATGAACAAAAACAAAACAAAGCCGTTTATTCTTGCGAGGGTGCCTCAGACAGACCCAGAGAGGAGGCATCTTTGGAGGCAAGAGAGAGAAGGACCGCTCATCAAGAGCAAGGTGTGTTACAGAATCCAAGCTGCCCAAGGGAAACAAATCAAACCATGCACCCCCTGAGACCTGCTAGCTGCCAAGACCACCTCACCAGTAGGCTGGCATGGGCTCAGGGAATCCAGAAGGCAGCCAAAGCTCCTCCACCTCTCTCCCAACAACCGTTCACCACCACTTTTCTCTATCTGAGAGCACAAGTGACCCACACAGATATGCCAAATGCTTCCTCAGTTTGAGGCAGCCAGGGGCACCCTAAACAGCATGCTGAAGTTCAGCATTAGGTGAACATAGATTTTTCTACATCCGTTTGCAGGGAGGCACACAGATAGCTAAGTCTACCAGTGAACATCAGGGGCAAACACAGACCTGAAACAGCAGCTGCTTGCAGAGGAGCATGTGGTTGCCAGCAGCCAGCAAGGAGCCATTTAGATTACACCAAAATTGCTTTCTACTTACTCCAGGACCCCCAAGATAGAGCACATTTATTTTGGATTTTACAAGAGCTGGAGGGTGGTTTCCTTTAATACCAGACACCACTCCCCCCCCCATCATCCATGGCCAGAAGGTTTTTCAGGGTTGTTTTGTTTTAAAACTGATCAATATCCCTTCCCCTACTATATCATAATGCCTTCCAGCCAGCCTGTCAGCGAGTCAATGAGAGCTGACCTCTCCTGGCAGCTCTATTTAATCAGAGCGTGAGTGAGACAGGGCTTGTTGCCGTTTGCTCCCTCTCTCTGACACAGGTTATGCGGCATTAATTCTTCACAAGCTGATCTCCTGCTCCTTGTGTGAGTTTCTCCATGTAGCTCCATCAATGCCCCTCAATTCTGACTTGCGGGATCTCCTGCCTTTCCATGTCTGGACCTCACACAGCTGTCTGCCAGTATAACTCAGGCCTGCCTTGAAACGCTGCTGTTCCAGCCCTTGGCCCCTCAAGAGCTCAGTCCGTGTTCTACACGTGGCTGTGGCTGTATCAGAAACGCAGTTAAATAAAAAAAGATGCTCTAGGTTCAGACCACTCTGCCTGCAGTTTAAACAGTGTTTTAGCCCAGGACATGGAAAGCTAGTGCGCTAATACACAGGGCTACCAAATTCACTGGCACCCTGCTTTAGAACATATTTGCATTAAGTCTGTTAGCTCCCTCCTCTTCCTAGCTCCCAATTACAGCATAAACTCTTTTGTTTCACTTCAGAAATGCAGTAATTATTATTGAGAAATCTCACCCTCACTCCCTCAGCCCCCACTGGTAGAAATACTACAGTCTGCGACTGCCTCTCCCTTGATAATCAGAGGCCGGGGAACATTCTAGAAGAGAGCTTTTGGGGTGGGAAGGAGGAGAGGGTCTCTGGAATCCTACCCACCCCTGGCAGATTTTGTTTTTTGCTGCCAGAATTTCTGGGAAATTCTTGTCTGACTGCTCCCTCCCCTATTCCTGGCTGATCTCAGCCGAAGATTGAATTTGGGGGTAGGGGGGCATTAAAATATATTAATATAGCAAGCACAGGCTGTCACTTTTTTTTAAACACAGAGAAGGAAGGAATCTTGTCACAGTAACAAGAGGCTTTCATCAGGTCTCATTAGCTCAAGCACAGCCACACACCACAGCTCCCACAGAGAACAACCTGCAGCTCCTGCTGTCATTAAAGAAATGAAGATATTAAAGAAAAATTAAACCCACGGTAGAATGTGGTTGAGATGATATGAATGGGTAAGGCAGGGAAGGAGTGTGAGAGCAGAAAGGAAGGATGAGTGAAGGGAAGGGGAATGACCATTCAGGGACCCTTTCACCTCAATGGGTGACTCAGGGGAGATCATATAGGATAAATATGTCTTACAGATCATAGGGTAAGGATATTTCAGTCGTCAAGTGACATGGTAAAGGGCACCACACTATAGCTCCAGGGGACTTGATGGCTCAGTAATGCTGCAGGCAGAGAGGGCTATCCCAGTATTTGTCATGCTTCAGGGCAAAATGTGATCAGCACATGGGATCAGGAAGACGTTTCCCCTAACCGTAGGGTACTGCACACTTAGGAGGATTTTCACACCCTTCTCCGAAGTATTCACCAATGTCCACTAAAATGGGGATTTCCAAAACAGGAGGAAGCTAGTCAAATAGACCCTGACATCTAAAATAAGAAGTAAATAATCCTTAAAACAGGTCTACCCTACAGACTTCTGCCAGCCTAGCTATGTTGGTCATGGGTGTGAAGAGGATGGTGTGATCCCTGACTGGCATAGCTGTGCCAGCAGAAGTCCCTAGGGAAGGTGCAGCTACACCAGCAAATGTGTCCTTTTATCAGTATAGCTTGTTTTACTCGTGTGGGGTGGGTTTTTTTATACAGCTTTGCTGGTATAGCTACACCCACACGAGGGGCTCTTTACTAGTATACTATACTGACATTTTCATACCAGTAAAACACTGCTCACATAGGCATGACCGCAGAAAGGCCACTAAAGTAACCCTTTAGTCAAGGCACAGAGGGTATGCATGCCCCTAAACAAAAACGAAGACAAAAGGAAAGAGATGAACCTTGCTATTTAGCAATCTGGTGTCAGAGATTACTTGAGAAATCCTTTGGAAAGTGGAAATCCAAAGCCTAGCATTACAGAGCTGCCAAGTTTTGTGCATCTCCACGAGTGATGCTCACCAGCGAGAAACTGACACTTATTTCCCTCTCAAGCATGGGGAAAGGGCAAACTATCCCTGGGGCCTTGCTGAACCTGGAGGAAGGGAAGCTGGGTACTGCCAGGGGTGCCTGGTGCTGGAGGAAATCAGGGGTGGAGTGTGGCAGAGGGAATCTAGGGGTTTCTTTGGGAAGGGAAAGAGGGGGCAGGAGAGCCTGGGGGCAGGAATTGTTTGGGAAGGGAAAACAAGCGACTCATTGGCAGAGGGATGAGAAGCAGAAGGGGGCCAGGGAATAGGCTTGGGAGGGATGGGATTTGAGGGAGACAGGCTCGCTGGATAATGGCAGAAGAGGATAAATGGAGGCGGGAATGGAACAGAGGTAACTGGAAGCAGAAGGGAGGCTTCATCCTGCCTAAAAAGACTCAGCACTTTTGTCCCCAAACAATCCCCACGCCAGGCTGACTCCAGAAACACAGGAATAGGGAATCTTTGCCTACGTTGAATGACTAGGTGCAGATGCTGGGAGGAGAACCACCACTTAAACTGGTATTAAGACGCCGCCTTTTCCCGCTCCCTCCCCGTAACCCCATTTAGACTGAATCTTTACTGCTGATCTGCCTGCCACAGCCTGTCAGATTTAACAGCGTTGCTGGTTTGCCCTCCAGACCCTCTCAGATTCAGAGGACATTGTATCTGGAACGCAGCACACAGGACCAGTGACTTACAGTGAACTCAGAACCCAGTTTCAGCCTGACTCTAGGGCCATGTTTAGATCTTGTCCACACCACAAGTTGTAGCATTGCTATTACAAGGTCAGGGGACAACTGTGTTGTAGCAGATTCCTCCCACTTGGTTATATTTTATACATAAACAAAAAAAGGAGACAGAGAGAGAGAGAGAGAGAGAGAGACAAAAAGACAACACTGCGTTGGTCCAGATTTGCTTCCCTGCCAACAGTTCCAGATTTTAAAAACCCATCCTAGGTAACCAGTGCCACAGGACGGTGGACTCCAGTTCTCAGTGAGGGCAGCCACCTCTCAGCTCTGTATCCCTGCAACTGCTTCTCTGAGCTGTGCTAAGCTCATCAGGGTTGAAGCAAAGAGCCAGCTGCCTGCAGCTGAAATAGGCATCCAGCAGATGCCAAAGGAGCCTTGTTCATAACCTAAGTAATATTTGACAGCGTGAGAAGGACTTGTATTCAGGTGCCAAAGGAGGGAGACTCTGAACAGCTACTGTAGGAGAAGAGCTTGTACTGATGCAGGCTCAGACAGAGAGGTCATCACATGGGCCAGGAGTCTGACGCCCACAATTAGAGCATATCATCAGGAAGACTTCCTGACAATGAAGTCTATTAGACTGTGGCAGAGTCTCCTCAGGGAAGTGGTGAAAGCCCCAACCCTTGATTCCTTTAAAAAGCTGGACTAAGCAGTGAAGAACATAGCGCAGGGCACTGAATAGGGCACGGGATCGAGTGAGGGTCAACATGATCCAACAGTTCTCTCTCCCAGCCCTAATTTCTATTAACAGAAAATAACAGTTTAGGCCTGGTTTGCTCACAGACTTTGTGCTGGTATAACTCTTAATTAAGAGGATGATTATGTACCAATACACATATACTGGTGCACTCCTGAGTGCCTTATACTGGTACAGCATCTACCAGTTCCCATATGGGAATAAGCTATTACTGGTATAATTGCACATTTATTTCAGTATAACTGCATCCACAAAGGGAGTGGGCGGTTGAACCACTCAAATCATACTGGTACAGCTTGTGTGTGTACACAAAGTTTTACATCCTCAGTAACAGCCTCAATTTACATCAAGAGTTAATTCATAGTTAAAAGCAATCAAAACATAGCTGACATTGGAGGTGTAAGAGGTTGATCTGCAGGCTGAAAATGGCCAGGGATATGGTGCCAGAGTGAATCCAGAATTTTACATTTGAAGAGCTTGTGTAAATTGAGAGTATTTGAATATTTATCGACTTCCCTTTCACTATTTGTTTCCATCCTTTTAACTGCAGTAGAGGTTGGTTTGAGTTTTTAAATCTATCATTCCTTGGAACGCACAGTTAGCAGCCACCTAGAGTTAGTGCAGATTTGTCTAATTTCTTTGTATTTTTAAAAATTAGAACCACACAGGATCCTCAGTTCCCTGCACCTGTCTTTGGAACTTGGACCTAAGGGGATTTAAGGGCTTGTGGCTGCCCCTAGCTCACACCACCCTGCAGATCCCAGTTTCCCTTCCTTAATCTGCTGAGTTATGGGGCTTTACAGGTTCTCTGGAAGCCCAGCATCTCCTGCCCTGCAGAATTTAGGAATGATCTGCAATGTTCTGATTTTACCTCTGCACAGATTTGAATAAGTTCCCATTGAGCTATCCATAAAGCACCCACTGCTGCTGCAAACTACAAGATTCAGGTTTGTTTTAATATTAGCCTATGCCCTAGATATTTTTATTATTAATAAACTTTTATATTGTGGTAGAGCCTCAACCAGCACCATTGTGCTAGGTGCTGCACATACCCGTAATAATGATAGTACAGGCTCCAAAGAGCATACAAAAGTCTCAAGTTTTATAAGCAAGCAAGATCCCAAAACGGTGGGCACTGAAAGTGTCATTTTGAAGCATCTATGATTTTAAAATGGTTAGAACAATTACTTTAAAACCTTCCAAGAAAAAGTCCCAATGTACCCATAAAATAGCCACAACAATATTTTTTAGATTCAAAATTACAAGGAGAGAACAGAAAGCATAGAATAGAATTCTACTCACAACCTACTGAATAGTTCCATATTTAAAGTAACTTTTAAAAACCGTCCTGCAATTCTGCTTCTTCTACTTTCTCCCTACTTGGCAGAAGAAGTCTAGGCCAGTCTGCACAAGTCCACTGCTGCAAGAACACCTACATTACTACATGAAGCACAGGATCTGCAAAGCCAGGGCTAAGACCCTTGTCCTTTATCTCCAGGATCTGAAGCTACAGTAAATTCTTTCTGTGTTGTAACCAGCCACCACCAGGCAAATCACTCAGGTACACACTTTAACCACTACAATCAGATGCAACAATCATTACCGAACTTCATTGCGACTTGGTTTCCTCAAATGTACGCATAGGTTTTCAAGGCAAGAGATGGTAACAAGCTGTATCTGAGCTAAAGCAACACAAAAGCATTTCACAACATTCAAAATCTCAACTGAGGATTATTTGTAGTGACCTGTAACTCAGACAATTTGACCACCTTTCCTCAAAGTCTGCAGAAATATTCTGTTTATTCTTCTGAGTAAAATTAGCAATTTTCAGGCCAAACTAGTTTTGCTCATCAATGTTTAAAAACAGAGCTTCATAACAGAATCTAGTTTTTCCATAATGATTCAGGAGGACTCTCTCTTCAGCCATAACACAGTTTCTTAGTGGATACAAATATAATTGTTCTAGGGAGAGCAAATGGTAAAACAGCTCACGCCCACACACAAAAGCACTCCAAACAGCCGAAATACTTGCTAAATACAGTTTGGAGTAGACTGTGTCTCAGTGAGGTCAAATACCAATTTGACTCTGAACCACTTTAACACCTGTGCGGATGTAGACTAGTTGAAATGCTTTAACTAGCTCTCCCACAGTGCACTGGTGGCCTTTCCCTGAATGCACTGCTTTTGGGAGCTGTGCCGGGAACTATGGGATAGTTACTCCGAAGGTGGTGCAACTGAAATTGTTTAGGACAGTGCTAATGTGGATATAGGGAAAAATCGACAACAGTTAACAGCATGATGTAGCATGGCTAGAGTGCTTAAAACTAGTGCAATACAACTGATTCTGTTTTCTAAAGCAGACAAGGCCCTACGTTTATCCTGTCTTTCAGCCTTGTTTCCAGGGTCTCACTTCCATTTTGAAAAACAAGTGTTCTCTCTCCTCTTCAATGCCAACCCACCTTCCCTTCCAATTGTGCAAGAGCTGATCTCAGAAAGGGTAGCAATAACCAAAATTACCCTGTTGTGTACCTTCATGGGGGTGGAAGAGAGAAACAAGGAAATAAAGTTTAGTTTTTGAGAAAGCTGCACACAACTAGGTACTGTAGAAATGCAGGAACATTTGGGACACCCCATCCGCATCCCTCAAGCTTGCTACATGCCAGGAAGGAACTCAGTTCTCCCTCAAGCCTTGCAAACAGTTAGAAAGCTCTAAATAGCTAGCTGATGCTTATAGAAATGTCCTACATCTGTAAAAGGAGTGCATCGCTCAGCAGTTATCATTAAAATGAGACACCACTGTGTTATTTTCTTACATTATTTCTGTGAATTTAGCACAGGTGAAAGATCCCAGATTGACATTTCCTGGAGAGTTAAGGCCTCCACTTACCCCATACCTCTCAGCCTGCCAGGGCTGCAATGTGTGACAAAGACACAAAATGAAGGGAGCATAACAATTTTTCATGCAGGAAATTGAAAATGCTGTGGGGATTTCATTCCCCAGTGAATTCTCTCAAGAACCTCACTTTCAAGAGCCTTTCCAATGCAAACAATTTTCAATAAAAAAAGAAAAGGGACAGCAAAACTGTGTAGTTCACAGGGAACTTTAGACTAAAATGTGTGAGCTTTGAGAGAGACAAATTTCCTGCACCCTCCTCAAACCTCACTCCTGACCTGGAAAGTCCACCCCGCTTCTAGGAACAAGACAGGTGTTCTGTCTCCACAACCTCGCTGCTGAAACTGGCAACCAGGGTACCAAGTGAGATAGTAGGTTCCTACCACATAGATTCCTATGCCCTAGGAAATGGAATAAGACCACCACGCCATTTCAGTTTGTTGTTTGGATGGGAACCTGTGATTTAAAAAGGTGAAAGTCTCCATCTTCCCATTCTCCCAGTCCTCCTGTTCCATGCCAGTGCTTTTACTGCATCCATCACCACAGTATCTGAGCACCTTCCAGAAGTAAGCAGTGATGTTTGTAGGATTTCCTTGGCCTGCCCTACACAAAATCTTGAACCGATGTGGTTAGTAGCAAACCAACTTTATCTAAATCTACTTTAGCCATCCTTTGTTCTGAAATAAGAGTAGCCACACACAGACTTGCACCAAAATAACTCAAGCAGTTTTAATTCACAGCTTTTGAGATTTCAGTGCACATTTGGGGTAGACCAGCAAGACATTAGACCAGTGTTTCTCAACCTCTTTACCATTGTGGGTCACATATGTAGCGCCCTATTTGTTATGTAAGCCACATCCACGTAAATATAAATACTACCTGTATGGCCCTAAGGATGTCACATGGGCCACAGTTGTGTGCTGATTGGCCTGCAGATTGAGAACCACTGCCTTAGAACCCACAAGGGTTCAGTCTTGGCCCCAACACCTGAGACAGTTCTTTCTTTTGTGCAGAAGACCTTTACTGTATCAGGAATGGTGTTATTGACCACAATCCTTGTCCTGAAGCGTTAGGCAATCTTTCACATATCCTAAACACCGAGACCTTGAATTTGACATGCTATTATATGTAGAGCTAATGTAGTGAGGGGAGGACAAGTCTGACAGGCTCACAGGAGATTGTGCTAGTGGGAAAGTGCAGTGTGTATTGTTAATTTCCTCACCACTGATGATTTCCTCCTACCCAAACAGACTGCATTTGTAATTGACTCGACTAAAGCCTTGTCTACACTAGAAAGGTCTGTCGATGGTATTTACATAGGTGATCAAAAAGCACTGTTATTACGGCGCTCGCGCCCGTTCACACAGCAGTCGTGCCGCCAAAGCGCATCCACACTTGATGCCGTAGTATCGACAGTGGGACCAGTGCACTGTTGGCAATGACCCCACTGTGCAACTCGCCACCTTTTGCCACTACGAATTATGGGACGGGGGAGAGGAGCGCAGAGCAGCATGGGCGCTGGCTCAATGTCCCAGGATGCATTGCGTTTCTGCCTCATAATTCATTGCGTTGCTGGCAACAATTCGCGCCATTTTTTTCAATGGCCACCTGTTTCCTGCACACTCGCTAGCCCTATGTGAGAAGATGGATCCTGTGCTGCTCTCCACTGTTGCTTTCAGCGTTCCGAACACATTGTGGCTGGTTGCGCAGTACATCATGAGCTCCAAATTGGAACAGGAATCCGAGGAGCCTGACCTGCTGAGTGACGTGCAGACAAACAGCACCACATTACTGTTTGCATTCATAGAGCATCTGCACACAGTGAACCACAGCTTCTGGCGTACGAGACAAGCACTGAGTGATGCATCATTATGCAGGTCTGGGACGATGAACAGTGGGTGCAGAACTTTCAAATGCACAAAGCCATCTTCATGGAACTCTGTGCAGAGCTTGCCCCTGCCCTGCGGCACAACACCACCGGAATGAGAGCTACCCTCTCGGTGGAAAAGCATATGGTGATCGCCATGCGGAAGCTGGCAACTCCAGACTGCTACCGGTCAGTCACTAATCAGTTTGGAGTCTGCAAGTCCACCATTAGAACTGTTATCACAAGTGTGCAGGGCCATTAGCTGCATTCTGCTGCGAAGGACCGTGACTCAGGGCAACGTGCATGAAATAGTAGTTGGATTCACAATGATGGGATTCCCCAACTGTGGCAAGGCGATAGATGGCATGCGTATCCCAATTTTGGACCCGGACCATTTCACAACAGGATACATCAATAGAAAGGGGTACTTCTCTATGGTACTGCAGACACTTGTGGATCACCATGAGCGTTTCACTGGTATCAACATCGGTTTGGTCAGGAAAGGTACATGATGCTCGCCTGTGCAGAAAGCTACAAGCAGGAACTCTCTTTCCAGACCAAAAGATTCCAATAGGGGATGTTGAGATGCCCATAGTGATCCGGGGTGACACAGCCTACCCACTAATGCCATTGTTCATGAAATCTTACACAGACAACCTGGATAGCAGCACGGAGCACATCAATAACAGGCTGAGCAGGTGCGGAATGACTACTGAATGTGCGTTTAGCTTGTTAAAGGCATGCTGGAGGTGCCTTTATGGCAGGCTGGACCTAAATGAGCACAATATTCCCATGGTTATAGCCGTCTGCTGTGTGCTCCATAATTTATGTGAAGCTAAGGGCGAAAGGTTTGCCCCTGGGTGGACCACAGAGGCAGATCGCCTTGCATCTGCATGTGAGCAGCCAGATGCCAGAAGTATTAAAGGGGCACAATAGGGGACCATACGGATACGGGAGACATTGAGGGTCCATTTTGGGACTGAATGCCCATAAGGTGTTTTTTTAACTAGTGCTGTGACATTCTTTGATTGCTCGCCAGATTCCGCTGTGTATCGGCTGCAGGTGAAAATATCGTGTGCAACACAGAAATAAAGAGTTCTCAGAGTTTGCTTTTATTATTAAATATAAAACAGTTCACAACAAAAAAAAATTTCCTGAAGGGAAGAAAGTAGTGAGGGGCAGTTCCAGCTATGACATCTGCATGTAAGTCCAGCTTTTGTTCTTATAGCTGTCTGAAGGGGTGGAATGGAAGGGGTATTAAGATGGCCCGGGAGTTTGGTAGGAATGTGTTGGGGGAGTTGGTGGAGTCCAGGGAAAGAAGTTCTGTTGTGGCTGCAGGGAGGGATAAGCGTGCATGGACTGTGTCTGCAATGAGTCTGCTCTCTTTAGCAGCTCTGTCTGCTCCTCCATGGCCCTGATCATTCATTCATGGCCAGCCATGACCTGCTCCTGATTCTCTTTCCGTTCCTGTCTCTCCATCTTTTGAGATTCAGACATTGATTGTCTCCATGCCCTTTTCTCTCTTTTCGCTGCCCCAGAGGACAGGAGGAGTTCCTGGAACATCTCATCCTTACTTTTCCAGGGACACTTCCTTATCAGCCGGAGATGGTGTACTGGCGTAGGGGTTTTGGCTGCAAAGGTCGCATCTGTGTAAGAACAAGAAACAATGAACAGAAGCATTATTGTGGTGCCCTAACACTATAGATCAGGGGTTCTCAAACTGGAGGTTATTGTGGGGGGTAAGGGTGGGGTTGTCTTTGAGCTGTCAGCCCTCCATGCATGCCAGTAAGGGTGGCATGGCATGGGGGGTGGCACTACTTTTGTAGGGGGGTGGTCACAGCCTGAAATATTTTCAAAGGGGTTCCCAGCAAAAAAAGTTTGACAACCCCTGCTATAGATGCATTACTATGAAGCATACCTCATTCTCACTGTGCCCCTTTGCAGAATACAGCTCCTTGATCAGCCTAGGAATGGTGAGTTGGGAGGGTAAGATCATACAACTGGGCTGAGGTTCTGGGTTCTGAGTGGGCGGGTAGTTACTTGGGGCATAAATGCAGACACATAGGGAAATACATTTCAAATTGTGCCACCATTCTCCATGGGGGGGGTAGGGGGGAGGCACAGAAGTCGATATCTCATTCCTGAGATTTAGCAAGGATGCTAGGATGCATCTCCTCTACGTCAGCAGCTTCAAATTGGGTCCCTATGCTGCATTGCTGCTTTGGTCCCCTCACAAGTGATTGCTGATTGGCATGGGAAAGCATCCGACAACAGGGGAAGAAACAGAGCTGCTCTGCTGAGGAATCTGAGGCAGAGAATTGGAGAGTACCTTCAGGAAAGTTTCCTAGAGATCTCACCAGAAGACACACATGAAATCTCGGCATGCATTAATGTGCTTCTCAGCCACACTGCCTAGATGCACTAGAGAATTGGAAAGTACATGGAAACACAGCTACTCTTGTGCATTTCTGTCCCTTCAACTTCCTCTATGTTTTAGCTAAGCTAAGGACCCCCATGCCTCCTTTACACAAGCAGCATCAGCTTCCAAACACTTACCAGAGCTCCCCTCTTCTGCATCCTGAAAGCCTGAGCTGAAGGGATGAGGCTAGCTGTAGCCTTCTGGGGTCGAGAACAGCTCCTGACTCCCAACCTCACCAACCAAACCGGTCCCCAGGTCAGGGTCATCCTCCAACTTCACTTCCTCGTCAATGACCTCTTCGTCAGGGCTGAGCCCAGTGTCCGGTGGCCCTGGAAGCACAGAGATGTCCATGGGCATCTTGGGGATAGACATAGGGTCACCGCTGAGGATAGCTTCCAGCTCTTTGTCGAAGCGGCAGCTCATTGGTTCCACACCGGAGTGACTGTTTGCCTTTCTGGCCTTCTGGTAGCTCTGCCGCTGCGCCTTGATTTTTGCTCAACACTGCAGCATGTCCCGCCCATACCCCTTCTCTGCCATGGCCTGAGAAATCTCCTTAGGTATCAAAGTTCCTTCAGCTGGAGTGGACCTGGGACTGCACAGCCGACTCTCCCCAAATGCTGATCAGGTCCGGCAGCTCTGGTGTGGTCCAAGTGGGACAGCATTTGGTGCGTGGAGCCGCCATGGTCAGCTGGGAAGATGAGATGCAAGCTCTCCACACCCACCAAGCAGGAAGTGGAATAACAATTTCAAAATCTTCCACGACTTTAAAGGGGGAGGGATGGGTGGGTGCAGAGCAGGGGAGTTCAAACAGATGTCCAGAGAGGTCAGGACTGACATTGTGGGACATTTCCGGAGGCCCTTTACAATGACATAACCACACAGCAGTGTCTACACTGACACTCTTTTGTTAGAAGTTGGCAAAAAAAAGCTCTACGCCTCTCGTCAAGGTGGTTTTATTTTGTCACATAAATAGCAGTTCTGTCGGTGGGGGAGGTGATTGCAGTGTGTACACCAGGACTGTTTTGTTGGAAAAAGCAGACATTTTTTTTTTTTACAAAACAGTCTAGTATTGACCCGGCCTAAATTACACAACAGGTCTGCACCCCTGACTGACCATCAACACTAAAAACATGAATCTCTACCACTTGAACCAAAGGACTAAAATCTCTACAGGAAAGCAGGCACATTCTCCTAAGACCTTGTCTACACTAACACTTATGCCAGCAAAAACTTGTGTCGCTCAAGGGTTTGAAAAAAACCACATCCTTGGTTGACATAAATTTTGCCAGCATAAGCACTAGTGTGGACAGCACTACATCAGTGGGGAAGTGTCTCCTGCTGACACAGTTAAAACCACCTAAACAAGTGGCAGTATTACGTTGGCAGGAGAGCTCTCTTTCTTCTGTTGGCATAATTTGGCTACCCAAGCACTCGTACTGATACAGCTGTGCCGCTGTAAGTTTTAAGTGTAGACAAGCATAGCCTCTTATGTGGACCAGCCATTAAAGGGGGACAAAGTGTGTGCTGGGGGAGGTCTTAATGGAGCCTCAAGAATTCCGCCTCTCAATTTTCTTTCTGCTATCAACACCTTCTCCTTTCTCAAGAGCCCTATAGTGCAGGCAGAGACAAGTAGACAGGGTATTTGATTTACATTAGTGCTTTCCACAAGGTTTTATATGAACACACGTTATTGATCTTAATAAAGGGGTAACTGGGTAAAGGTCTATGACCTTTAATACACAAAGTCAGACTACATGATCTAATGGTCCCCTTCAAGCCTTAAAAATCTATGAGAATAGTCACATGCACTTTTTTTTCCTGGTTAAACTCTTTTTTGTTTTAAAGACGTGCTGGTCTTTCAACTTTTTCCCACCCTAAATTTTGAAAATGGCTTCTGAAATTTTTCCTTCATCAAAAGGTGAGCTTCAAGGGTCTATGCTAGTGAGATTTGGCAAGTTAACAGCAGGTGGGTTCCCTAACACACCTGGAACACGTCTCACATCTACATACAAAAGTGTCCCCAGCCACATGCAGGCATTACAATTATCATTCGGATTACATTAGCATTTCATTAACTCCAAGGCCAGAAGGGACCACTGTGATCATCTAGTCTGACCTCCTGTATAACACAGACCACAGAACTTCCCCAAGTAATTCCTAGAGCAGTTAGATTATAGAAAAATATCCAAATTTTATGTTAAATATGCCAGTAATAATAGAGTTCACCACCACCTTTGGTAAATTGTTCCAGTGGTTAATTAACCTCACTGCTAAAAATGTACACCTTGTTTCCAGTCTGAATGTGTCTCGCTTCAACTTCCAGACATTGGATTGTGTTGTACCTTTCTCTGCTAGATTGAAAAGCTCCTTATTTAAATATCTGTTCCCCATGGAGGTACTTAAAGACTGCAATGAAGTCACCCCCTGACCTTCTCTTTGTTAAGCTAAATAAATTGAGCTCCTTGAGTCTATCACTATAAGGGATGCTTTCTAATCCTTTAATCATCTATACCCTCCTCTGAGCCCTTTGCAATTTATCAAAGGTCTTCTTGAATTGTGGACACCAGAACTGGACACTATTTTCCCACAGTGGTAGCACCAGTGCCAAATATAGGAGTAAAATATTTATGCATCTAAGATCACCTTAGTCCTTTCGGCCACTGCATCACACTAGGAACTCCTGTTCAGCTGATTATCCATCATGACCCTCAGATCTTTTCCAGAGTCACTGCTCCTGAAGATAGAGTTTACCATCATGTAAGCCTGGCCTACATTCTTTATCCTAGATGTACACATTAACATTTAGCAGTACTAAAATGCATATTGTTTACTTGCACCCAGTTTACCAAGTAATCCAGATTCCTTTGTACCAGTGATATATCCCCTTCATTATTTACCACTCCCTCAATTTTTGTGTCATCTGCAAACTTTATCAGTGATGATTTTATGTTTTCTTTCAGATAATTGATAAAAATGTTAAATAGCATAAGGGAAAGAACTGAGGCCTGCGGGACCCCACTAGAAAAACACCCATTTAATTATTACAGTTTCATTTTGAAACCTATTAGCTAGCCAGTTTTTAAGCCATTTGGTGTATTCAATCTTGATAAAAGTGACACACAGTACCAAGTAAAACATCTTAAGTCTAAGTCTGTTACAACAACACTATTGCCTTTATCAACCAAACTTGTAATTTCATTAAAAAAGATATTACATTAATTTGGCAGAATCTATTTTCCATAAACTAATGCTGATTAATTATATTACCCTCCTTTAATTCTTTATTAATTGAGTCCTGTATCAGGTGCTCCATTATCTTGCCTAGGATCAATGTCAGACTGACAGGTCTAGAATTATTCATAGAATAATAGAATATCAGAGTTGGAAGGGACCTCAGGAGGTCATCTAGTCCAACCCTTTGCTCAAAGCGGGACTAACCTCAGCTAAATACTACTCAGGTCATCCCATTTATCCTTTATTAATACTGACACAACGTTAGCTTGTTTCCATTCTCCTGGAACTTCCTCCGTGTTCCCAGACTTTTTGAAAATTAACAATAACAGTCCAGAAAGCTCATGAGCCAGTTCTTTTAAAACTCTTGAATGCAATTTATCAGGACCTGCTGATTTTAAAATGTCTAACTTTAGTAGCTGCTGTTTCCATTCCACTACTATGTCAGGAGGATGCTAAAGACTGACATGACTACAGCATCTGTTTTTTTCCCCAAATACAAAAAAAAATATTTATTGAGCACTTCTGCCTCTTCTGCATTATTTTTGATAATTCTATCATTTCCATCTAGTAATGGACCTATACCTCTGTTAGGATTCTTTTTGTTCATAATATACTTCAAAAACTCCTTATTGTCCTTCAATGTGCTGGCCATAGCTTTATCTGTGTGTCCTTTTGCTTCCCTTAGCAATTTTTTATAGTTCCTAGCTTATGATTTATAGTCATTACTAACAACTGCCCCTTTCTTCCAATTGTTAAACAATA
The DNA here is from genome assembly GCA_007922155.1 of Mesoclemmys tuberculata. NCBI lineage: Eukaryota > Metazoa > Chordata > Testudines > Chelidae > Mesoclemmys > Mesoclemmys tuberculata. The sequence continues at coordinate 80,237,782 of ML675616.1, read as the reverse complement.
TTATATTTTATAGCTGCATTCACTTCTCCTCTAAATCAGGTTGGTTTTTTTTAACCAAAATGACCACCTTCCTTGATTGTGGCTTTCTGGGCATCTTAAACAATTCCCAATTATCATTCACATTTTTCTGATTAAATTCTTCCTCCTAGCTGCTTTGGCTCATAGTTTTCAACTTTGTGCAACTCGCCCTTTTAAAGCAACAACTAGTTTGGACTTTATTCTGTTTGCACATTATAAATGTGATAAAGTCATAGAATCGTAGGACTAGAAGGGACCTTGAGAGATCAGCTAGTCCAGTCCCCTGTACTTATGGCAGAACTAAGTATTATCTAGACCAGTGGTCCCCAAACTTTCTATGCTATTCTCCCCCTTATTCCTGTCCACATCCCCCTCCCAGGAGCCAGGGCTAGAAGCATGGCCATGGTCAAGGCCAGGGCCAGAGCTGCAACTGGGGCCATGGCTGGGCACGAGGCCATGCCTGGGGCCAGAGCCAAGCCAGGCCAGGCTCCAGGAACAGGGACCATGGCTGGGGATGGGAACAGGGCCAGAAGCAGAACTGCAGCCGGGCTACGGTCGGGGCCAGGGCCGGGAGCCACGGGCCATGGCCAAAGCTGCAACTGGGAGCAGGGTCAGAAGGCAAACAGCAGCCAGGCTGGGGGCGGGGCCAAAAGCGGAGCTGTGGTTGGGAATGGAGTCATGGCTGGGGACAGGGCTGGACTAGAGCTGTGGGTGGAGCAGGGATGGGTGGCAGTCCTACCCCACCCCCCATGGGAGCTGGCCCAGGCCCTCCTCCCCCGCCCCCCAAGTTCCTCTGCATCCCCTTAGGAGGTTGCACCCCACAGTTTGGGGGCCTCTGATCTAGCCCATCCCTGACAGGTGTTTGTCTAACCTGCTCTTAAAAATCTCCAATGATGGAGATTCCACAATCTCTGTAGGCGATTTATTCCAGTGCTTAACTACCCTAATAGTCAGGGATTTTTTCCTATTGTCCAATCTAAATCACCCTTGCTGCAATTTAAGTCCATTGCTTTTTGTCCTATACACAGAGGTTAATGAGAACAATTTTTCTCCCTCCTCCTTGTACATTTTACGTCCCCTCTCAGCTAAACAAACCCAATGTTTTCGATCTTCCCACATAGGTCATGTTTTCTAGACCTTTAATCATTTTTGTTGCTCTTCTCTGGACTTTCTCCAATTTGTCCACATCTTTTCTGAAATGCGGCGCCCAAAACTAGACACGATTCTCCAGTTGAGGCCTAGTCAGTGTGGAACAGAGCGGAAGAATTACTTATTGTGTCTGGCTTACAACACTCCAGCTAATACAGCCCAGAATTATATCTGCTTTTTTGCAAGTGTTACACTGTTGACTCTTATTTAGCTTGTGATCCACTATGACCCCCAGATCCCTTTCTGCAGCACTCTTTCCTAGGCAGCTGTTTCCCATTTTGTATGTGTGCAACTTATTAGTCCTTCGTAAGTGGAGTACTTTGCATTTGTCCTGAGTAAATTTCATCCCATTTATTCAGATGATTTCTCAGTTTGTCCAGATCATTTTGAATCTTAATTCTATCCTCCAAAGCACTTGCAACCCCTCCCAGTTTGGTATCGTCCACACACTTTAAAAGTGTACTCTCTATGCTATTATCTAAATCACTGATGAAGATATTGAACAGAACTAGACCCAGAACTGATTCCTGAGAGGCCCCACTCGATATGCCCTACCACCTTGACTGTGAACCACTGATAACTACTCTTTAGGAACAGTTTTCCAACTAGTTATGCACCTGCTTAGCTCTACCTAGGTTGTATTTCCCTAGTTCGTTTATGGTCATGTAAGACAGTATCAAAAGTCTTACTAAATTCAAGATATACCATATCCACTGCTCCACTAGTACCTAAAGCTACCATTACTTTTTAGTTCTGTGATCAGTTCCTCTTTATCTGTCAAAACAAGATATAATATAGAATTCCCCCATATTGGCTGCAACACTTTTTGATTTATAAAATTGTCATCTGTAATATTTAGAATGAGAATTTAGTATTTGTTATTTGCTTTAAGCAAGGCCATGTGGTCCCTCACTGTGCCAGTCTCAACCAAAGCAGTCCCACTGTGCATGAAGATGGCTGGCGTAACCCCAATGCTGCCAACTTTCCACTACCAACCTATATTTGTCACTGCTTAGGTGGCCTGTCTGATTTGCTTTCTGCACTCCACAACACAGCTTTCAAACTGGCTGTAAACCAGTCACCTGTACAAATAGCACCACACAAACTATGAAACTAGGATGTGCACTCTTCATAATAACCAACATCATCTGGCAGAAATGGGCATCGCCAAGAACACCAAAAGGTCTTGGGGGGGGCCCAAGGGAAAACAAATGAACTGGTCAGAGCAAGAAGACTTCCCCAGTCTTACAAGCTGAATCAAATCCTCAAGACTCACCTTTCCACACAACCCATTGTGCTAGGGCATAGCGACATGGTTTAATAAAGAGGAAGTGCAGAGGAAGAAAAAACAGCAACTTCCTGGAACCAGGCAGCCAGGGGGAAGAGGAGCCAGAATGTGTGGGGGGGACGACAAGCAGGTTCTCAACATAGCAGCAGGGACAGTGGCCAAGTCGCACAGCAGCCGGACTCTGTGGAAGAAATGCCCTCCCTGTGCAGCAGGAATACAGTTTTTAATCACAAGATGAACTGGTGCAGGGGTGATTTTTCAAGCTTAAGGGAAAGATTTTGCAGCTCCTATGCATGCCACAATTAGTGGTGTTTTTTTTTTAAAAAGACAGAGTGTCACAAGAGCGGCAGTGCCCACCTCTCTTCCCCTTGCTCTTCCGCTCTCCCTCTGCCAGCATGGCATGAGCAGCGGCTGCTTCCTCTATTCTTGGGACTAACGAGGGCACCAAACTGGGATTCTCAAATTGGCATCCCTTTCCCCTTTCTTTTGGCTGAAGGAGCCACTGTTTCCATTCAGGGTGGAAATGTCCAGCTGGGCATACACACCCGCTGAATAAGCTATACCACGTGACCAGACTCAAAATGGCAGACAAGCAAGAAGGAGACAAATTAAAAGGTAAGACAGAAACTGCAATTTAAAAGGAAGCAGCTTCTATTACAAGAAATTACAAACTGGGCACTATGGCCAAAGCAGTTACGTTACATTGCATCTGTTAAAACATACTTGGCTAGGATGCCTCCTTCGCAAGGTGCTTTTATCTGCTTGCAGATAAAACTTTTTGTTTAATGCATGAAAAACACTGCTAATCAGAATCACTCTATGTAACATCTTTGAAGCAGTGCAAAGCATGATTAGGAATTGCACCAATGCTCAGCTAACACGGGCCATGAGGAAGTGTTGCAAAAATGGCAATCTAACAGTGCTACTTATTAATTTTAGACCTCATTCCCACCCACTCACCCAAATCCTTAGCAATTATGTCCAAAAGCCTTGCATAAAAGCATGTGCTTAGTCTTTGCAAACAAGTTTGGGAAATGCATATTTCCTTCGTCAAACCACAACCAGAAACTTTCACACCAGCTTGAAATGGTCAAATAGTATATGTTCTAATAATTACAGTGCAAAATTTATCAGGTTTCCGTCACACTCCTTTGAACAGTTCCTCTTTCTTCTCCTCCTGGGAGAATCCACAGAGACAGTCTTCCAATGGCCTGTAATAAGCCATCTCTGTTACTCTATTTGCAGTGACCACCATATGCTACTCTCCTTCCCTCTTCATCATCCCCACCCCATCTTATTACTGTAATGTCTGTGAATTCTAATATGCCCTTAGCATTTCTAGGCCATGGGCAGAGCAGCTTAGAAGTAGGGACTCGAATTCAAAACTGAACTAAAACTGCTACTTTTATGGAATTTCTGAGTATTCCAAGAGATTGATGGAGCATTGATATTATCAACTCTGATTTCTTGTTTTTCATTGTAGTGTCCATTCCAGCAATTTGGATGTCCTAGAAGGGGTAGGAAGGCATGCAGACAGGCTCCATAGCAATGAGGTCCAGAAAGAGGAAACGCTGAGAGAACCAGATCAAGGAAATACACAGAGATTCACAGTCTTTGCACCAGTTTAAAGGGCACAAGATGAGGATCACCTGTGAAAAGCAGGACTGAAAAGCTCATGGATAGTCAGGACAAGGAAGTTATGCAGCAATCTATCCAAAGAGGACGGAGATGCACATAGAGAATAGACAGCTCTAAAATAATCTGTTTATGTAAAAGGCATAAGAAAAAGTGACTGTGGGTTTGACCCAGTAGCTGGCTCCAGCGTCTGCACCACCTACCCAATACCCCTGGCATCAATCGGGACAATAGTTCTTGGACTGCCTCCCACTCCCAGCTCCCTCACAACCATTTCCCAAGCACTCTACCAACACGAAAGAGGATGGAAAAGAAAATAAAGGTACATCCCAATGACAGGCACTTCAAGCACATCTAAGAGAAGATCTATATTGCCTCTACCCTTGTACACGTCATTTTATATATATATTATATTTTGCAGCTGGTCTGTAAGCTTGTCAGCATGTAAAATAATTTATTCTTGAAATCAAAGGTTCTTTGCACATCAGTGACACTTTTTTTTTAATATCAATACATTAGTTCACTTCTCTACCATCTCTCACCATTAGCACACAAAACCTTGTAAAGCCATCCACTATATAATCCTGCCACCTGAAAAGCACAGCACTGCAATAATCCACACTTCCATAAACCTCCCCACCATACAATGAAAGAGAATTTAGATTTTATACATTAAAAGAAACCCAGCTGCATCATGCATGAATTGATTCACTATACACCACAAATCCTGAGTTATATTCCCTTCACCGTTCCATACCCATTTCCCCATCACCAGTTTGAAAGTGGGTGCATGGAGCATTTCTAATTAATGCAGCATGCCAATTGAAGCCTGTGCTAACAGCCTCAGGTGTGACTGCTTGTCTGTTTAGATGTGCATAAGTTAATTCCAGTCCAACTGCCTTAGCACTTCACTGTTCATTGACATCATCATCTTTGCTTTCATTTTATGCAAAATGCAGTAGGCAGATACAATAATCACTACATTAGTCACTGAACAGTCACTGCAGGGTCAAACATCTCCACCATGGTTCCTGTCTCCCAAATACACTTTCTTACCTACCATCTTCCTTCACCATCCAAGTATATAGTTTAATCTGTCTCATTTGGTTTGTATAAATCAGGCAAAGGTTTATTTAGCCATGGATGAAGTGAGTACAAAGGGTCAGCCAGGAGCTAAGTGGGGACAGAAACACCATCAATACCAGAGCATTTCAGTGGAAATAAAGTTCTCCCTGTTCTTGAAGAGTTGGAACATTTTGCACCCTGCACTTTGCCTTCCGTTCCTACACAGACATCCATGAACACCCAACGATTCAGAAAGGACTGTCACCACCAAGGAGCACCCTTTCTGTTAATGTGCAAGAAAGGAGACACAAAATGGGCACCTTGGGTTCCATTTACATTTCCTGCACTGCTTAAATTCCTTAGTGAGCTACAGCACATTAGTCACACCGATCACGTTCTCCCCCCAACCAAAAACTCACTACAGATATATACTGCCCTGCAAACTTCTATCACAATAGCACCCCAAGTTACTTCCCAATCCCATGCTGATGCCCAATAATTACCCAGGGCAGACATCTACCACAGGGCAATCACCACGTGCTTTTCAGTGACAAGGAGAACTCATCCTTGAAGTCTGGCACTGCCATTTCAGGGGTAGCTCACCAGAGAAATCTGGAAAAGTTGTTTTCTTCATCCTTAATGTACACTGCTTTTGCCGTTCTTTAGATTGGAATGAACAATCTGACCCCACCAGGCTGTGGTGCAAAGCCAAAACCACCACTCCATCTAGTGATCATCATCTGCAAGAAGAGCACATAGCCGCCTACCCAGGCCGTTGGGGATGGTTTTGACTGTTGCATTCTGAACACCATGGACTTCTAGTTTTGGTCTTGATCTCTCAACAGGTGCTGCCAAATCACCCTGCCAGCACTGCCTCACAACAGCTTTTCAAAGACTACTGCACAAGCGCAGGAACAAGAAACAAGCTTTTACCCAGGCCTCCATTTTGAAAAAGAGGCCAAGAAATTATGGTAGTGTTTGATAGTTTATGGGATTTCCTGGGGAAATTAGGGAAGTTTAACCTCTTCTCCCATAATCCTACAGTGCTTTCAGATGGTCTGTCAAAATATTTCAGAAACTACTGCTTCAGATGGCTATAGAAGGAACTGTAAGAGAGGTACCCAGAGGGCTGTGTAACACAACAGTAGTGTAGATATGTGGGGTAAAACCAGCAATCAACCTGCACCCCAAATAGCATGGCTAGTGTGGACACATGGCATTATTGGTACTTACACTTGTGCACTGCTTCAATTACCAACAGCTTAGTTCTCTAGTTTAAATAGGCCTTTGCTTTCAAACACAGGGTGTGAAGAAAAAACTCAGGGCTGAGGGGATTTCCTCACAGATCAATCATCAGCAGAGCCTTGTCTGCACTAGAAAAATTAAGTCATGTTAGAACATGATCTACACAGACTGAAAAGTCACATTTAACAATATTAGTTAACAAGGTTGTGCTCTGAACATGACTTAATTTTCTAATGAGGGCAAGAGAAAGGAAATTTGCTCAGAATTTGCTCAGTCCTGCAACGTTCACAATAAGCATTTGTCACCAAAATTAAAATGTGAAGTTTTTTGTTTGTTTTTAAGGTTTAACTACTGTTGGCATTGCTAAAGGCAACATAAGATTGAAAAGTTATGCAGGCTTAAGGCTCAAAGAGAATGTAAACTAGCAGGACCTGTGATTCAATCATAACCCTAAGTATTTTTTAATCAGCTATTGGTGTCACATGATACTACTTTTACTATTTTTCAAGAAGATGGCTACCTTCAGCATTATGCTCAGAAAAGCCAGTTATAGTTACAAACTTAAAATACGTTTCCTGGCATATTCATGGTGACAAACTTTTCTTACCCTGTGAACATTCACACTGATGAGCTTAGAAAAAAAAATAAGGCAGCTCTCTTCATAGGGGAAAAATAATCCATTTAGGGGAAATAAAACCAAAAAAAACCAAAACCATACTACTGCATCCTCCATTTTCTGTATTTCCCCCTCCTCTTCCTCTTTATCACTAAAAGCAATTTACAGACAACGTATTTAACTCCACCACCATCCTGTAAGGTATTTTCCCCTATTTTATAGATGACAAAGTAGTCTGTACAGAAACTAAGTCTGTTATTAGAGTGGATTTTTGACTCAAGGTGGAGGTCAGCAACAAGAGCAGATGAACTCTTATGGCACAAAGAACACGCACGTCTGCAAATAACACATAATAAAGAATGAGGGATCTCACAATTTGAACGTGAACTTATTGAGTGCATCATTTTAAAATGCATTAATGCGCTTTAAGTGACTAAAAATGGCATTGTGAGCTTTCATGTTTATCTTTCAATGACTTCCACAGCAATTTTGCTCCGTTTACTAGTTTTAAATGAAAGTGTCTCTAACTGCCAGCCTCGCAAAACTCAGCTGGGGTAGTTCCAGCATATGCAATATCATCAGAAATAAAGTTTCTGCAACTGGAATTTTGCTGATTATTATCCTGGACAAAATTAAGCAGCCAAAAGAAAATTCAATTCCTTCAGTCATAGCTTTATGGGCTCCACAGGGCTAACAGGAGTAAAAACCTATTTTTGTCATTAAAATCAGCACCTATGACTCTGAATATGCACAGGAAGCCGCTCTGCTGAGTCAGATGGTCTAGATTTAGAGTCACTTTTCTGACTATATTGACTCTAGGAGGTTTAATAGAATTTAGGGGCCAAGGTCTCTTCTTTTACATTACTGCAATCCAGAGAAGAACATACCTATTAGTTACATGGTTTGAAAAGGCAGATTAAACCATGCCCAGTTCCTACTACAAACAAGACAAAAGAGACAACCACTTAGCCTCTGAGTTAAGCCACTTGAAATGTCTTCTATGGGAAAATAATTCCACAGAAAAGGGGGTGGGGAGTGCTTACCAATGCTGTGATTCCATCCCCTCCAGATGTACCTCTTTTGTTAGTTCAGTACTCGTTTTTCCAGGGCTGAAACCAATACATTAGTAAATTCGCCCAACTCCCAGCACTCTCTGCCTACCCCTTCTGCCTCCCCTAACATAGGTTCCCATGTCTTGCTACCTTCTCTCTTACTGCCAATATTATTTGCATTACAGTACTGCCCAGAGAACCCATTTAAAATTAGGGCCCTTATTGTGCTACAATGTGTACAAATAAATTAGAGCACTCAAAATCCCAGGACGCCCTAATTTTGCACTCTGTGACGTAAACCTGAAGGATCCATTTCTCACTCAGCTATATCACTGTAAGGTAGTGGTTTTCAACCTGTGGCCCACAGACCCCTGTGAGCCTGCAGCCTATTTCTAAGAGGGCCACGAAAGGCTGTCATTGCCACAGAACAGTGATTTTCAACTTGGGGGGTCCACAGACTACGTATAAAATTTCCAAAGGGGTCTGCACCCCAATTTGAAGTTTTTTCGGGGTCCATAAATGAAAAAAGGTTGAATACCACAGCTTTAAGGCCATGCTTACACTGGGAGCACTTTCCTGGTCACCAGAGCATCAAAGTTCTCCTCATGTGGATGTAGCAATAGCAGCAAAGCTGAACTTTGCACCAGTATAATAAAACTGCCCCCCATGAGCAAAACAAGCTATGCTAGCAAAAGCACCGGTTTGCTGGTATTGCTGTCTCTCTTTGCTAGGGGTTTCTGCGAACACAGTTATGTCACTCTGGAACCATATCGCTTCACATTCCTGAGTGACACAGTTGTGGCATCAGAAGTCTGTAAGGCAAACCTAGCCTCAGAAAGACCAGAAAACCAGGGATTCAGACATGCACAATCTTAAAGATGGAAAAATCGATGCACATGAGAATGTTTATAGCAAAAATAACTCTGTCCTGCCATTTTCCACATCTCCACTGCGGCAATTTCAGATATTTGTGCCCATATTAGAGCCTCTTGCTGCCCAATCCTGACGTGATCTTATAGTTCAATACTACTCCCTGAAGACTGCTTGGAAGCTGCTACTGGTGCATGCTGCAACTGCCCACCTGACATGCAGGATATCGTGTAGGGAGCACATGAATGACATCCATTTCCCATGCTCTACAGTGGCTTCTCCCGGTGAAAATTAAGGTGTTGATGCTGACTACAAAGCCCTAAATGCTCTGGGTCCTGGCTACCTTAGAAACTACCTTAACTGCTGAAGGACAACACAGCGGAACAGCTTGAGCTAACAGCTCCCTTCTTTAAATAAACAGCATGACATTTTCAGTGAAGTTTTGGGACACACCTCCAAGCACTTCCCCAGTCCAACAGCCCAGATTTCTTGAACTTCAGGACATGCTACCAGGTGCTCTTTTCCTAGGGTTTTCTAGCAGGGATGGGTCAGACAGGACAGGAACAGGTTGAGAGGGAAGAATTTTTATTTGTGGATACAGCAGCGCTGCCTACCCAGTCTGGCTCCGGGCTAGTTACTACCTCAGTTTCTCCCCGCTCAGGTTGGATCTCCTGACATTCCAGCCTGGACTGGTTACTACAGTGACTTGGCCCTCAAGCTAAATCATTAAAGAAAACATCCCACCCCTTCCAACGTATCCAAATTCAAAACAAATGCAAAAGAGTCTTCCATACACCCCCAAGCTGAGTCTCTCCCCTCCTTCCTGAGGGTCTGGCTTCTTTCCTCAGCAACCCCGGATTCCCTTGAGTCCCCACTGCTCTTTACCAAGCAGCTCTTCCCTGCACTTCCTACCTGGAGCTTCCCTTCTCCCCTTCCAACTCTACATAGAATTTGGCCTTATCTCCACCCCAATAGACCTGATGTAGCCACGTGACCAGCTTGTCATGTGACTTTGCTCATTTTTTCAGTGTTACCAACCCTCATGATTTTATCCTGGCTCACCCCTCATTCAAAATAGCCACCATCCCATTACCATCACTGGGACTAAAACCAGCAAGATGGCTGCCATTCCCCTACAGTCTACTTGCATGTGGCAACAAGGCTGCCCTTAATAAAGATGGCTGCCATCTCCCACTGTTCTCAGTGAGATTGGCACCATATCCACAGGCAAATAGTTGCCACTCAATGGGCTAGAGGCCTGGACAGGACATGGAGAATGAGAGGAGCAGCAGGGATGTTGTGAAAGGGGGAGGGGGAGCAGGAGGCATATTTAGGGGTTGCAGTGAAGTGGGGTGCAGGGGGAAGTGCTGCTTCTTGCAAAAGGCTAAACCAATTCCATATTGTTTTTACTGTGACATTATGGCTTATATGAATGATTGATATAAGTTTAAAGTTCTTTGATATGTATATCTGTAACTCATCAACCCTAAAAAGTTCTCTGTGTAAGCATGAACCATGATGCATTAATTAGCTCAGTGGTTCTTGAACTATTTGCCATCCTTTGTTAACCAAAGAAAATAAACGAGGAAGGGAGGGAGTCAAGACAGTAATAGGAAATGGATGGCAGTTCCCCAGTCTTAGGACTGAAGAATGGGTAAATGGAGCCTCCATCAGAACAGCAAGGGAGATGCCTGCATTTAAGGTTGACTTTTCAACCTAAAATCATCACACACGTTGGCAGACAAGTAAAGAGGAGTAAAAAATTTGATGAGTTTTTAAATCATGATTCTGGGGGGCCAATCTCATGATTTGTGATCTCTTGAGGTTGGCAATACTGTGCTCTCAATCTGGATAAACAAGCTAAATATCACAGTTGGGACTGCGCTGATCTCCCCTTAAAGGACCAGTCACCCAGTGATGGAACATACAAGATACCTAGAATTGGAAGTTGTTTCTAATTACATTGAAATAAGTCACCGCCTGTTGCCCTAGAGAATGAAAGTGATGTCACAGACTCAGCCTCCTGACCTCAGGGCAATATCGAACCGGAAAAGCAGATAAGGCTGTGAAATTAAAAACACCGATTTTAAAGCAAATGGGTTTGATAATTAGAAAAAAATGTGGCATAGGGAAACGATGAGGCCATATGGTGGGAAGCATTTTAAAGGTGAACTGCAAAGCTGTTTTAAATAAATGAATGAACTATTTAAAATCCCAGTTAATTCCACATATACCATTCTGTTAATTAACTATTTTGTTTTAAAAATGTGCAAAATAAAATTCATTCTCCTTCAACTTACTTGCCAAGTCTTTGGATGGGGGGTTTAAAAAGTTGTTTGATGTCAGCGTCTGCACATATCTGTGATTACTCAGAGGAATCAGACTTCTAACAGGTTTTCAGATGCTTTGCAGTTTGCCTCAAAGGGAAATCTTTTATGGGATACTGAACCTTTCCCCTCTAGATTACTAGTGTCAAGCAGTCCTGCCTAGGTCAGCAGTGACTCACAAACAGTTCATTATTGATGCTTTATGTGTCACTCTTCTAACTCCCACAACAAAGGGACATCTAGGGGGTTTTCCCATAGAAAGTCAATGGGCTACAATCTGGACTGTATCTCTTTGAGGGTCCAGTACAGGAGTCAAAGCTAACTCTGGTCTTCTCTGTCCCAGTGCAAGTTGGACTAATTTATAGCAGCCTTGCATGGCTCCCTTAAGGGCTGCTCTGAAACCTAGAATAGCCAGACTTTATCAGTCATTCCTGCCTTCTGCCTCTACAGCTACCCCTAGCACAGCCCTATATCAGAGACAATGCAGAAAGATGGTGCAGTGCTGCCTATATAAGCCTACATGTGCTGCTTCTCTATAGAGGGAATTCCCTGGGGATTATTCCACCACCCCTTTACATCACCAGAACAGTGTAAGAGGGCTGCAGGAAGGAGACTCTCTCAATCTTTTTTAGCCCAGCCCAATCAGTTCTGAACATGACTCCACTATGATTTTTTACAAGTTTGTGGCCAGGGAACTAAGTAATACATTTATAATTCATTTTAAACATTTTTGTAAGTTAAGTTGTATTTCACTTCTCACTTTCCCATGACATACTTTAATATTAATTAAAACGGTGCATGCCGTAACTTTTCTTTAAAAAAAACAAATGCAAAAATTGAGATTTTTGCACTCCCCTCACCCTGGGATAAACCAGGACTTTTTTCCCATTTTGTGCAAAGATAAATAACCAGCCATAGTCATTAGTTTCTCATGATTCTTTAGTGGCTTATGTAAAGTGAGCTAAGGGGGTCTCAGTCCAGACCTTAGCAACATAGCTGCTCACATCAAAAAGCCACAATCACAGTTGGTACTAATCAACAGCCACAGAATTGGCCAGGGAGAGAATTCTGTTCTCTCCCAAAAAGAGAGCCCCTTCAGGGCCTGGCTTAGAGTGTAGGAAGCTAGCAAAAAGGGAGAGAGAAAAAAATTAAATTAGTATTGCCAACACTCCCGATTTTATCCTGAGTCTTCCAATATTTGCTCTTTTACCTGGAGCCATGCTACATGAGAATCTCAGCTTTCATTAAAAAAAATTAAGTTTCCAGCCCTCCCAGTTGAAAAGTTTGAAAGTGTGAGTCATAAAGGTTCGCGCAGAAGACAAAGAGAACTCCAAAATCATTCTCTTTTAAAATGTCATCATTTTCAAGCCAATCTTGGTTTTAGGTGGGGAGGAAGGACTGACTCACGTTCTTTGAACACTTGACATTGATAATACCAGGTAATTTCTCATTTTGCACCCCCAATCTCCAGTGAGAAGAGCTGTGAAATATCCAGGGAGATGATGGTTATAGTATGAGAATGTACTAGTCACCCTGGGCTTCCCCCTTTTCACTGCTTTCCCCTTAGGTGAGAGCAATCTCCTGTTGCTGGAACCATCACCATCACCAGAACAAAAATGGCCACCCATTTTGGTCCATTTCCTGCATTTAAATGCGGTGGGGATAGAGAAATGGGGGGGGGAGGCTTGCTCTTTTCTATCTATTGGTTTATTTATTTAAAGATAAGAAAGAAAGCCCATTCATGTCAGTTAAGCATCTTCCTGCAAAAGGGAATTGAAGTTCCCGCTCTCTCTCCTGCCTTGAATACTTCAGGAGACAAAGTAACCATCCCAGGGCAGAGAGAAGGCTTCTTCCACCAAGAAACACTCCCTGTTGGATAGAACTGGGATAATCGGGCTGTTTTAAGACTAAGCAAAGGTGACTACATGGTGTGTCAAGCAAGATGCCCAGGAGCAAGTTATTTTCATACAGTACAGAAGGCTTTAAGGTAATGCACACAGAGACAGAGCTGGAAGAGAACATTTGGAGTTTTCCACAAGACTTGACACATACCCCAGGCTTTCTATATTTCTTCCCCCCATGCACATACACCTTACTGCCATAAAGCTCTCTAACCCCTGCCACAAACTCTGCCCTTATTCTTCACTAGCATCCACAAATTGCTCACAGGCCCATCCTCACATGCTGCTTCCCTAGGGTCACAACCTCCTCATATTCTTTCCCACACCCCGCAAGCTTTCCACACACCCCTCACTCATCCTGGATAAAGGAAAAACAACACAACATTTCCTGGGCAAGTTCTGCTGAGATATATTCAGACCACCCTCCTATCTCCATTCCCAGCTGTGCCACTGTAGCACCATAGCATAAATGTTTCCTACAGCAGCAAGGGGTTATTCCATTGATTTAGGTCAGTGGTTTTCAACTTTTCACTTGCAGGCCCTGAAGAAATTTCAGATGGAGGTGCAGACCCCTTTTAAAATCTTAGACACAGTCTGTGGACCCCAGGGGCCTGCAGACCACAGATTGAAAATCACTGATTTAGGTAATCCACTTCTCCAAGAGGCAGTAGCTAGGTAAAAACAACGAGAGTCCTGTAGCAGTTTAAACACTAACAAATTTCAGGACTCTCATTGTTTTTGCTGTATACAGAATAACACGGCTACCCCTCTGGAACTTGGTACCTAGGTAGATGGAAGAATCCTTCTGTCAGCCTAGCTGCATTTACACCAGGGGTTAGGCTGACCTAACTATGGTGCTCAGGGCACAAGATTTTTCATAGCCCTGAGTGACATAGCCAAATTTTAGGTGCAAACCAGGCCCCATAGAGATCAGTTTCTTATCTGGACTGAGCTTTAAAAAGAAGAAAGAGTTGCCATGCAAATCTTTGCAAAATTCTGGGCACCATAAAATTTTGATTTGCAAGTCTTTTGGGTGCAGCAAAAGAAAAATAAAAAGGCAAAGCACAACACAACAATATAAGAGCTAGGAATTATTATTATTATTAAGCTTTAACTGTTTGTTGATCATAACAAAATTTTAAGTAGCAAATGGAGGTTAAAGGCTGTTGAATGCAGAGACACCCAGTAGCCACATGACTGACAGGAATCCATGCAAGAGGAGTGGAACCATATGGAAAATATCAAAGGAAGGAAAAAGATTTCATCCAGCTCTTTGCATAGCTTTCAGCAGCCAGCGTCCCCCTTTACTCTATAGAAATTGCCTTGATTCAAACTTTCTCTCCCTATGCCCCTTATAAAACAGATAACATTGTCTCCATCTCCATCCCTCCTCTTCTGTTTCTCTATTGGGGGGTAAGATGCTGAAAATTTTTTTAAACTAAACAACAGGAACAAGAAAGAGGGAAGAAAAATTAATTCCCAAAGAGTTAACCATGCTGGGGCCTGCATTTCTGAAAATCTCAGGGGGGGCCGGGGGGTTTGCGTGTGCGAAGTGCCCGTGCACACTTAAGAAAAGAGAAGGTTGCTAAAGAATGTGAAATGTGAGAGCTGCAGATTCCCCCCATCACCACATCTCTCCTCCTGCCTTCAATAATACATTTCAACAAACAGTCATTTTTCAAACCCCTTTCTCAGGGGGAAGGAGGTGAAGAGCTCAGGTTACATTTGAGTTTTTTTTTTAACCACAGTAAACACCACGTTACAAAAATTCAAAGAAAAAAGAAAAGCCAGACCTACTGTTTCCTTTTACAAGACATTTATTTCACACAAACACACACAAATTCATGTAGTTTCCCCATGCTCCAAGCTATTCAGAAGCTGATAAAAAATCTTTCCTATCTAAAGAGCTTTAGTTTTTAACTATTTCCAGCTTCACCTGCCCTCCAGCCCACCCCCAGCTGATGTTATTTTCTCTGAGAAGTACTAGCTTTCAATTATTCCCACACTTCCCCCCACCCCCCCGATTTCCTTCAGTCCAACCTCAGAGCTAATATATTGGGAGCAAGGGCTGTAGTTATACATAAAGAAATGAAGTCTGTACACCTACCCCTCCAAACGCAAAAGGTTAGGAACCTACACACACACTAACACGTCTTCTGTAGCGCAACTGGGGGAAAAACAGGATAAGCAGAATTTAGAAAATACAGAATTAGGGTGCCAAGAGCACAAGCTCTTTCCTGTGTTAGTCTTCCTAGTTCTCCTCTGCTGATGACTCTGGGCAAACCAGCCATGTGAAATTCAACAAGCCCCCTGGCAGAGTGGTGCAGCCTGCAATGAACACCTCCCCCTACCCTGTAAAGTCACAGCCTTTCTCTGAAAAGGCTCTTACCTTGCAAGGCTTCCTTATTGTCCCATCTTAGCTCCTTTCCTTTTGTGGGGCTTTAATATATGTATTTAAAATTCTTTGTGGCACAAAAAGAAATGGTTACAAATCCTGTCAAGTCATGTGATTGAGTGAGTGCTTCCCCCCCCCTTCCTCTCTCCTTTTTTTTCTCTTTTTTTTTTTTTCCCTCCCCTCCTCTCTCTCTTTCTGCTTTTAGGACAATACTCAGCAGCCCGGGCTCAATGTGTCAGGCCAGACTGGCTGATGACAGAGAGGAGGAGGAGCTGCTGCTGGCAGGGCCTGGCTCTCATGGCAGCTGGGGCTGGGTGGATGGGGCCTGGAGCTGGTGTTGATTAGGGTTCTGACATCTCATAGTGATGCCTTGAGGAGTAGGAGGAGAGTGTTTTGTCTGATTTCTTTCTTTCTTTTTTTTTGCATCCATCCTTTTCCTTTTCCCCTCCTCCCCTGCCCCTCTCTCCCTCCCAGCCCCTCTTCTGCCTCTCCTGCTTCCTTCCTGGGACTAGAAGGAGGAGATCTGTGCTTTGCTGGGGGGGACCCCAGCAGGATCCATGCAGGCAGCTGAAAGCTGGTTCTTTTCTCCATAGCTGAAACCTATAGCATGAACACTGCATGCTGAATCAGACTTTCACTAGCCTCACGGCTGGGACTGCTCTCCTCAGTTCTGCTATGCCTCCTGAGGGCCTGGCTTTTTCAAATCCTAGGGAAAAGGGCCAGATTTCAAAGAGTAGTAGCGATCTCTGGGAATATGAACATCTTACTGACTCAGCCAAAGGGAACTAGTCTGCAACCCTCACCTGCAAAAGTGCCCTGGTTTTAAATGTCTTTTCAATCTTTTGTCACAGTCGCCTTCGGATTCTGTCCTCCAAAGGAGAGGCAGCACTGAGCCAAACCATGATGTAGGTTTTGGGGGGGGGGGTTAATGCCCACCAGTGTCATCTGGCTATGTTTGTCAGAGTCCCATCTGAGGTGAGGGTAATTCAAGGAAGCCCAAAGCCTCCTACCTGCATCTGAGTCCAGTTGGGGCCAGTCTGTACAAAAAATGGCCTAGAAGAAAGAGTGGGATTTTCTAGACACGCAACTGCTGCTCCTTTTGTATTGTCATAGTGCTTAAAACACTGCTCAGCTGAATGAAGGGAGTGTGAGGAGAGACTTTGCTAAAGCCGTCTGTCTTTACTTTGGTTGCAGGAGATAAACTGAAACCCCTGGAGAGGGTTGTCCAGCCCTCCTGCTTTACATAAAATTGCTGTTGTGCTTCAGTCCCATTGCATGGGCCTGGGCCTGGGTCTGGACTCTGCCACAGAGACCATAAACCCAAATATCACTATAAAGTAAATAAAACACAATTACATACTTTCCAATGGGGGATGGTAAAAAAAATGGGGGGTGGATATTTTTTCTCTCAAACACCATTGTGAAACCTAAAAGGGGGAGAAAGAAAACACTTTCTTCTGCCCCTTAAAGATTTGGCCGTTTTACCTGATCCTGCCAGATTCCTTCAGCTACAGAATAGAATTCTCTTCTAGTCTATAGAGATTTTTATGGTGCCCTCATTCCACTGTATCTAAGCAGCTTTCAGTAGTGCATTAAGTGATGTGACTAACAGAAGAAGAGTTCTGTGTAAGCTTGAAAGTGTGTCTCTCTTACCAACAGAATTTAGTCCAGTAAAAGATATTACCTCATTCACCTGGTGTCTCTAATATTCTGGGACAAATATGGCTACAACAACACTGCATACTGACTGACACCTGTTGCATGCAGTTCATTTTCTCTCTCATCTTCTTCCCAAGGGAGAACTGTGTGTGCAGTGGAATGCTTTGTTTTGGTAAAGGTGTGGGGAGGGGTTTCTAAATGTACATGCAGCTTTATGTATATGATAGAAAAGACTAGGTGGAAGCAAAGTCCCTTGTAAATGGAACAGAAAATAGTGAGGTCTGTGATAGTCCTTAGTTCGTAAAGGAGTTCATTTCATGGGCATGGGCTGGCCCCTGAGAAAGCTGGCCCCATCATTTTCAACTTGGAGGAACTTGTCTGCATTCCTGACAACTGAGCTAGAACATTTGTGGGGAAATATTCACCCTCTCCAAAAAAAGAGTTTTCCCCACCCCTGCTATGCGAGGCTTAAAACATTCTGTTATAGACTAGGTACATACAGGCCGGTGTTTAAAAATGTGGGGACCAAAATAGAGATATAGTTTTTAATGGCATTGAAATACACTGGAGTAGGAAAGCCTGGAGGGAGAGAGTAGAAAAAAGATATTTTGTTTAAAAATAGGGAGGGATGGCTCATATATGTAAAATGGCATTGTTTGACCCCCAAAGGAAAATCCTATCCAATCCAATTTGACAGAAAGGATGGTAGGTGCAATTGAGCCACTGAAAGAGTGTGGCAGCTGTGTGGGGAGGAATAGTTTGGACTCTAGTAGGAAGCAGTAACATCAAAGGACCTAAGAGAAACAGTGGACTTAATATATTTTTGCAATTTGGTATAGCAGCGAAAACCATCCAGCTTATTTAATTTGAGGCTCTGAATGCAGAGGCCTCTTCTCAGCGAGATAGGAAATAGTACTGTTTTCTACAACACTGGTGAGACCGCAATTTGAGAATGTATTCAGTTCAGGACAACTCAATACCACTAAAATGTTGACAAGTTGGAGGGAATTAAAAGAAGAGCAACATACAAGGATATAAAGGGCTGGAAAGGATTAATTTATGCAGAAAGCCTAGGTATGTACAGCATGGCCAAGGGAAGCATGATAACTGTGTATACGTATTTGAAGGCTGCAAAAACAACAGGGAGAGACAAAAAATGTTTGGGGCAGTCTGAGAGAGAATAACTAAGAGTTATAGGATGAAATTAAGGAAAAGAACAGTCTATTAGGCTGTAAAATAGCATCCTTAGGGAAGTGGTGGAAGTTCAGTCACTTGAGTCATCTAAAATTGTATTGAGCAAAGCGCTGGAGAAAACCTTTAAAAAATCTTGCAGTCACAGCCTGGTCATGGGTATCCAGACTCAGTAGTCAGAGCCAGAGTGTGTGGTCACAAGATAGGAGTCATCTGGGTTGGGATACCAGGAGATCAGAAGCAGGAGACAAACTGGAGGGCCATAAATCAGATGGCAGCAGTCATGCTGGATCAGGGTGCCAGGAAATCAAGCCAAGGGAGGGGGTGCCACATAGTCCAGAACAGGGTTGAAAACAGTTGTTTGCACAGTTTCCTAGTCCTGCTGCTGGTTTAAATAGGGCCAGCAGGCCAACCAGCTGCTCTGGGACTCCCACTCGACCAACAGGACTGCAGGGGTGGAGCCTCAAACTGGGGCGGAACTTCATGGGTCCCAGGTAGACAAGAATCAGCAGGCTGCTACCTGGAGTGTTCGAGCATGGTTGCCCTGTTTGAGACTCATGGGTCATCACATCATCCCCTTTCCTAGGGGCACCCTCTGGATGACGTGAGTCTGGGTTTTTCAGGGTAGCTCCTATCAAAGACCCAAACCAGGGTGAGAGCATGAACATTTTCTTCTTTTTCCTAGCTGCATTCCTCTGGGCCATAACCCTCTCAATCTATCAGGTACCACAATTTGCCCCATTTCATCCTAGAGTTGAGGACTTCATGTATAATGTATTCCTCTTGACCCTGTACCTGTACTAGTGGGGGTGGCTGTTGGGCTTTCTGGGGAAATGTGTTCTCAGCATATGCTTTCAGAAGCGAGAAATGGAATACAGAGTGGACTTTATGGGATCAAGAGAGCTGAAGCTCAAAGGTGACAAGGTTGATTTGTTGCTGAATGCGGTGTAGGCTAAAGAACCAATAGTCTAGTTTCCAGGAGGGTCTGTCCATGCGGAGGTGTTCTGTTGTAAGCCATACCTTTTGTCCTACGGAGTAGGCAGGTCCCGGTAGTCTGTGTTTGTCTGCATGCATTTAAAAGTCTTCCTTTGCCTTTTCAAGATGTCTCTTCACCTCCTCTTGGATGTGATGGGTGAGTTCTACTAGGTCCAGGGCAGATGGATTGGGGAAGATGTGGGTAGTTATGGTTGAAATCATGGGAGATACCCATAGTTGATAAAGAAGGGGCTATCATCTGTGGATGTGTGATCCTCTTACTGTATAAGCACTTTACATATGGTAACAGTGGAGACCAGTCATTCTGGTGATAGTTGATGTAGTATCGTAAGTATTGTTCAAGGATCTGGTTGATTCTTTCCATTTGGCTGTTTGACTGCTGATGGTATGCAGATGCACATGGACTCCTAATAAATGTAGAGCCATGTTCCAGAAGTGAGCAGTAAATTGTGGTCCCTGGTTAGAAGTGATATGATGCGGGAGGCCATGAAGACAGACTACATTGTGTATCCAGAACCAGGCGCTTTCCTCTGCAGAGGGTAAACCTGTGCATGGAATAAAGTGAGCCATTTTAGAAAAGTGATCTACCATTGTCAGGATGGTGGTGGAACCACAGGATCTAGTAGTTCCTCCATAAAATCCAAGGAAATGGCTTCCCAGGGCTGAGATGGGTTGTCCAAAGGTAGAAGGAAACTGCAGTTTTTGGCGAAGGATCGTGGTGCAGGAATACACCTGGCAAGAAGCTATAAAGATCTTTATGATGGAGTATATTTGGGGCCACCAGGAGAAACCAGACATTAATTATTGGGTTCTATATCACTCTAAGTGTCCTGCCAGACCAGAGTCATGGCACAATTGGAGAACCACCATTTTTGCAGGTGCAGGGGGAACATAGATGTGGTCCTTCACAAACGTAATCAAACTGTGCAGAGGTGAGTGGTGTGTTAGTCCGGATCATCCAAGAATATCAATAGATCATCTAAATACAGTACCACAAACTGGTCCACTAGATCTCGTAGTACATTGTTAATGAAACGCTGGAACATTGCTGGAGCATTAGTCAGTATGAATGGCATAACTAAATATTCAAACTGACCATAGCGGGTCTGAAAGGAGTCTTCCATTTGTCACCTTCTAGGATATGGATTAAATTGTAAACTCCCCAGAGACCCAGTTTTGTGAATATGAAGGCGCCTTCCATGTAGTCCAATACTTCAGGGATTAGGGGAAGCAGGTAACAATTTCCAGATTATCTGATTTAGGGCTAAGTAATTGACACAGAGATGGAGGCTGCCATCCTTTTTCATAAAAAGGACTGTGGCACTGACTGGTGACGTCAAATTGTGGATGAACCCATGGACAAGATTCTCTTGAAGATATTCTCACAGTGCTACCAGTTCAGGCTCCAATACTGCATACATCCAGCCAAATGCTATCGTTCGCCTGTGCAGAAGTTCTATGGGGCAGTCGTAGTCCTGATGTGAGGGAAAGTTTTCTGCATTCTTCTTCTCAAAGTCATCAGTGTAGTCGTAGTACTTGGGGGGGCGGTAGTTCCACAGTTCCCCTAGTATGTGTTTATTGTGGGCAACTACCCCTACTTGAGCCTTCTTGGGGCTGAGTGCAATGTTTGCTGGTCCTTGGCCATTCTTTCTGCAGAGTCCTGACAGGAAGGTGACTTTCTGTTCTTGCCAGTGAACGAGGGGGTCATGAAGGGTCAGCCAGGAGATGCCAAGGAGCCAGGGAAAATGTAGGCAATGGATCACACCAAATTGTGTCATTTCTCTGCATCCTTGAACAATGACCTCCAAAGGGATTGTCTCCTCCACAACTGGATCTGAGGACAGCAGGGAGTCATCAATAGTTTCAATTGTGTTGGGCATGACCTCGTATAGCAGGGAGATCTGTAGGGCCTGGACTGTAGCTGCTTCCATGAAATTGTCCCCTGCTCTTGAATTGATGAGGGCCTGTTGGAGGAGGATCTGTTGGGGATCCCTGGGATGCCCAGCTGAATAGCACCTGCAAATGAGAAACCTGTGGATAGGGCTCAGGGTGTATGTCAGGGAGGACTAAGGCATGGGGGAAATTTCTTCTTTCAAGGTCCAGGCCAGTTCCCTACACCAGGCCTGGGTCGGCTTGTTTCTTCATGCTCTTTGGCATTTATACTGGGCAGGCAGAGATGGCATGTCCAGTTTCACCACAGTAGAAGCATAGTTGCTGCTGGTGGCGATTTTCCTTTTCTTCAGGTGTGAGTCACTGGTGAGCCAGAGTGGCTTGCATTGGTTCAGTGGATGATACAGAAGCTGGGGTCATGGTACATGGTAAAGGAGGCTGCAGGCAACCCCTTTTTTCTATCTTCATTCTCACAGACAATTGTCTATGTGGATGGTGAGGTCCACAAAGGCATCTAGGCCCATTGGTGTCTCTGTGTGGACCAGTGTGATGAAGCAGAAGAACTGCCAGCCAGCACAGCATGGGTTAAAGAAAGTCTTTGGGCCCACCTAGTCCCACCCCATTCTACCACCAGGCCTGGAGTGGGGAGAAAAGGAGAAAGCCCATCTCAGTTTGGGGCTGACTGGCAAAGGGGCAGGAGCTAGCTACCTGAGGGGAAGGAAAACTGACCTGCCAGCCAATGCAGCCACATGGGAGGAAGCACAGTCTCCCCAGCCATAGGAGGCTGTGGAGACCTAGGTGCCTCCAGCAGCAGAGGCAACTGAGTGGGCAAAGCCCAGACACATTGTGGTCAGCCTCATCAGCTTGTGACTGCCCTACCTGAAGGAGCATGGGACCTTGACAAGGCGCCGCGCAAGACCCATGAGAGGATCCTATGGGAAGCAGGCCACCCAACTAACTGGACTAGAGGGGCATACCCCAAAATGAACAGACACTGTAGGAAGTAGCCCAGGGCAGGGCTGGGATCAGTGGAGAGAGATAACCCCTGCTTTTCCCCAACCTTAAAGACTGAAGCCCTGCAACCAAGCAGGGGACCGAAAGCCATGCGCTCTAACCACTAAACTGTCTGGTCTTCCAGGCCACCCATTACAGCCAGCTCATCTCTGGTTTTTTTCCCCTCAAGCCCCACCAGAACTGGTACAGTTGTGCCGCTTCATTCCACTCTGTATCTGCTCTGAGGCAGTGGAAGCACCCTGCATAGGAGGCCACGGTGCCTTGCCCCTCATGGTGACCTCAGCCATTCTGCATTTGCAGCACAATATTCTCGGTGCTGAGCTGCCTCACTCGCTCCTACAGCTGTTGGTTGTCTGAGCAGTTTGGTTGTCTGAAGTCAGCAGCTCAAGTTGGGCCTGCAATGCCTGGAGGTATAGGGCCCATTCGGGCAAGTCCAAGTCTTCTATTGGCTATAGTGTTGCTGCTGGGTCCATCTTTCTCGTGCCAGGCTCAGCACCTCAAGACTGTGTTCTGAACAACCGTAATATCTGAGTCATGGGAGTCCAGACCTAGTAGTCAGAGCCAGAGACCATAGTCACAAGATAGAGTCAGGCTGGGTCAGGATCCCAGGAGGTCAGAACCACAAATCAGATGCCAGGAATAATGCCAGGTCAGGAAGTTAGGAGGAAGTACAAGGCACACACTCCAGAGCAGGGTGGAGCCCAGTTGTTTGGAAAGTTTCCTGTTCCTGTTCCTGCTGCTGGCTTAAGTAGGGCCAGCAGGCCAATCAGCTTCTCCAGGACTCTGCCAATAGAGCTGCAGGGGTGGAGCTCCTAACTGGGGCTTGACTTCATAGTTCCCGGGATGCAAGAGTCAGCAGGCTACCAGATGGAGGGTTGGAGCATGGCTGCTCCTGCAGACCCAGTTTCAAGACCCATAGGTCTGTCCCATCTCTGACTGATTCTGGTGACCATCCTTCCTCTTGGTAAATGGAATGTTTAAGGAGGTATATGCCTCAATACTATACACACCTCATCTTCACGCTACTGCTGTATGTCACTAGACAGCGTGAGTACCAGAATAACCATGAAGAGCATACACAATGCCTACACAAAGCGCAAGATCATTGGACTGCACACCAGGCTTAATGCAAACTGTCGGCCATGAACAAAGTAAAGTACTCAAAGCTTAGGAGGTAGGAGACTGTACCCACAAAGTATGTTGAAACCCCTTTTACCACTTCTTTTGTATGGCATTTGAAAAGCAATGGGCTGGAATTATAATTGAATCTTAAGATTCAAAAGCCATTCTAATGGGGTAGCTAGACAGGTCCTTCACGTGCCCCACTGTAAGCATGAATGTGGCAGTTGTCCATGATGTGTCGCATGGTTTGTACCTTGCCTCAAGTCACAATTTGGTGATACTTTGATTTTCTATTTTCCATTTTTGAAAGAGAGATCCATACCTTCTGTGTGTTGCCCACAGCCGAGTGCAGCCCACTGCCTACGAGGAAGGCAGAATTCCAGGGCTTCTTTCATTGGATCATCAATTGTTGTTTGGGACATCACAAGCAGCCCATGATTCAAGCCAGTGAATGCTGATGTCCTTTCCATTGGCCTGTAGCACTGATGTGTGTATCCAGAAAGGCTTCTTGGATTTGAATCGGAAGAGTAACAGTAAATTGAGGTCTTGGTGTATCGGCAGGTCTGGAGTGAACAAGTGTTTGCAATAGCTCAGCATTTGATCGAGGGTAGCTCCAAGATACTGTGGATTGTGGTCATTTGATAGGCAGACCACAAAAGTCCACTTTCAGCTGCACTTTGACCTCATAGTTATTCAAGTAGAAGACAGACAAGTGTTTTCAAAGCATTGGCTTTTAGTCACCAAGCTTTGAAATATGTCTCAAGTGTCTGGGGGTCATTGTTCCTAACCTTTTCTGTGGCCTTCAGAGAGGACACAGGTTGCTAGCACAGTGTCATCTGCATAGAGGAATTTACAGCATGATATGATCAGAATGTCACTGATACAGAGATTGAAGAGGGAGGGCGCTAAAACAGATCCATGTAGGAGGCTGCTGTTCAATCTCCGTGATTTACTGGAAGATTCACCAAGGTGTATGGTGACTCTTTTGTTACTCAGCATCTTAGTGATGAGTCTGATGATTGATTGGCATGGGAAAATTAATGACAACTTCAGCAGGAGACCTTTGCATTATACAGTATCATATGCAGAAGAAAGGTCAATGAATGCTACCGTTGTTTTTAATTGTTGCTGGTAGCCAAATTCTATGTAGCCTGTGACGAGATGCTTGGCTTAACCTTTTACCATTGAAGTTCCCCTACGAGATCACCAACCCTCCTCCCCCTGGGATGAGCAGCAATGATGGAATGGATAACCTCTCTTCAATCTTTTATTCTTGCTGCTGTAATGATCACTGAATCTACGACCCAGGAACATAAATCCTAGAGTAATATTTGGACCCCACTTACCTCTGCCAAATAATTTGTTGCATCCAGCAGAAGGAATTTACTCAAATGGGCAAAATTTCAACCTTCAATATTCTCTATTTAAAGCAATAATATCAAGATGTCTTATTTTTTAAATATAAGTAATAAAGCCACCCTGAATTCACATTGATAACCCTTTATACTTCACCACACCACTATACAATCTTACTTATATATAATACATGCAGGAAAATAAATGATGGTGTGCGGTGTTCATCCGAAACAAGTGCTGCTAAAACCACACCACACCATACCACATCAATGGTTGCTCTGTATATGACATTAAAGACAAACTGCTTTACAACTGTTCTAAAGAGATTTTAAAAGGTTTATTTTTATTCAGATATATAGAGATACATATATCTCCAGCTCTAAAGTCAGGTGCATTACCATTAGTTCAATCATAGAGTTCAACTGGAGGCATAACCCTCCCCAAAATAGCTTTTCTAGGCTTGAAAGTCATAATTTTAAGGACTGCTATCTCAAACTCTTCCAGGGGTTGATTTATTTATTTACCCCCTATATATATAAGTATACCAGCATATGGAATATTTATTTACCCCCTACATATGTAAGTATACCAACATATGGAATAGAGATGGCCATATGATAAATTTCAGAGCCATGTGATATATTCAACTTACCACATGGTTCCACAAATTATAATGCATCTTTGACTGCCTCATTTGCACTCTGCCCATTCGTCCATTTTCCTCAGGACTACTAACATTCCAAACTTTTCAGCAATCTCAAACAGTTGCCTTTATTTAATAAAATAATCAGTCTCCTATAAAAAGGTTTCTTTATTTCTCTTCACTGTGGCCTCTTCCCATCTCTGCTCTAAGTACCAGGATGGGAAGTAATCAGTTCTGGAAGTGCAGAGCTAGTCACACATTAAAGGACTGGTCTCTTTTGACCCCCCATGAGTAGAAACAGGAAATTTATTCCATTGGAACAGGGATATAACTCCCTTTCCAAAGAGATTCTACATTCATTCTAGGCCTGGATGAGCCCAAGATAGCTGACCTTGAGATTGTGACTTTTGTGGATAGAAAAGCTATTCTAAGTCATTTTTAGGGGGTTTATGGTTCCCTCTATTAAAACTGATTTCATTTTTAAATCGTGCATTTGCTTTCTGCATTTTACTCAAGTGAGAGAGTGAAATCAGACTGAAAAAATTTACTTTCTATTTTAATCCACTAGCATTGTTCTATTGTGTTTGCGTAGCCAATGTGGCAGAGGAGGATTTACATCACCTTAAAATTGTGGTTTCCTTTAAATAAACATTTCCACGCACATTAGATTCTGTAAAACAGCTTCCTCCCTCTTTTTTCCCCCCCCTTTGTTTTAGAATCTAAGTGTTGGGATTAAAACCACTTGACAGTGTCCCCTTTAAATGAGCACATGGTGAAAGTGTGACGATGTTTATTTACAGTTATAGTAGACATTTACTTTGACTAATACTCTGCTTGTTAGAGGACTGCCTCAATCAAGGGGATTTATGGGGGAAGTGTGCTAGAATTCGTCTTGTTCTCTCCAAACTCATGTCTATTTTGGGAATTACACCATGCATGCTTGAGCCTCTGTGGAAATTTTGGCTCTTTTCCACGTGGCCAAGACACTGAATCCTCCAGCAGAAGAAATCTGTATCATTACCGGCAGCTGTGCCAACCACCTCAGCTGGTGATCCTTACAAATCTAAGCTAAGCAGGATTGATCCCAATCAGTATTTAAATTAGAAACCAAAAAGGAAAAGCAAAGTGCTGCAAGAACTGACCCTGGTGATTCAGCAGGGAAAAAAACACCTCCTTCTAAGCCTGTAGGAGGCAGCATAGTATAGTGATTAGAACAGGTGAATGAGAATGAGGCGATTTTGGCTCTGTTCCCAACGCTGCCTCTGGCCCACTGTCACTTTGGGAAAAGCGTTTCACCGCCTTGTGACTCAGTTTCCCCATCTGTGAAACTGAAATAAAGCCTAACCACCTTTGTAGAACAGTTTGAGGTCCTTGGATGAAATGTGATGTGCCAGTAAAGCACCATTGAAAAGTATTAGTGCAGAGATGTCTTGGGTACCATCCTACTGGAAAGTGCTTAGAGACCATGGTGCCTCTGAGGGTGGTATAAAATCCTACGGTAGATAGACAGATGGAATATAAAAAGGAGGCCCTGACCCTTCGTGGTCATTCAAAGATCCAACTTTTTCCAAAGTAGGGGTGTTAGCTCTGCTGTATTGGCCATATTCCTGTTGGGGCAGTTACATTACGACTCCCTAAAGTTTCCCCTTACAATTCAATTACCTATGATATTCTCAGATTTGACAGCCAGAGGGACCATTATGATCATCTAGTCTGACACCCTGCCCCCATAATAAAGGCTACCTACAGCTAGCCTTATGACATGTAGTTCTTCACTTCCTATTGTACACTGTTGTTTCGTGGTGCTGGGCACTGTGAAATCCCTATCAGACTGCACCCCTGAGGTGGCTTCTGCATTTCAGTAGCAGGTGAAACAAGCCCTCCCATCTATCATTTGTAGAGTCTGCCTAGCACTTTGGAATCGTGAAAGACATGTTAGTCATTAGTGGTCATCTGCATGACTATTTCATCACTACAAAAAACAGCAGTGAGTCATTCTCTTTCTGACAGTAAATAGGGATTCGTTTGCTCCAGTCCCAGGCATGTTTTTGTCTCAGCACCTTAGAAAGGCAGAATATTGCTCATGGGAGAGTTCAGGTTCACACCCTTCTCCTATAGGTGGTCAGGAGGGGCACAGAGTCCTTGCTCCTGTTTTTTATTCTGAGTGGCCTCCTTTTTATTTAGTGCCTGTTAGCTCAGTGATAGACCCGGCAAGAAGGGCAAATCTTGACCATCAAACTACCACAGAGGACAAAGGTTTCAGTAACTGGGTGTTCTGTCAGCTTCTGGCCAGGTGTAAGCAGAAGAACCACTCAGACGGGAAAGGATTTTCCTTGCAGTCTGTATGGCAGACACACAGAGGAGATTTTTTGTTCCTATATCCTGCCTCACCACCATGGCTCCAAGCCTAGGACAATATGTCCCTCCCTCTCCCCTGCAGTCACCAGCCATGAACCTAGGACCAATTGAAGGACCTGCGTACAGCTCTCTTTGGACTCTTGTGCCCCGCTGGTTCTGCCTTTCAGTCTCCAGGTTGTCACAATGAAACCCCCGCACACACTTACCCGGCTTCCACAGGACAAACAATGCAGTGTCAAAGTGCAGTATGCATGTGGTTGATGATTTTGCCAAATAGCTGATGCTTCTGAAGGTGAACCTGCGCGGACCTGCCCCATCACCAGCTTACATACACGCAGCATCTGGACGATTGTACAATGCTCTACATGGTGTGGGGAATTCCTTCCTGACCCTGTATACAGTTGTTATGCGGCAGGCTGAAACATGGGGCTTGGTTAACCTCCTATTATCATCCTAACTGTGATTTTTCTGGTAGCAACATTCCAGCCACAGAAATGTTCCAGTTTCCTGGTTGCCAAAAACATAATTTTGCTACTGGAGATAGTGAGGCTGGACTATGGTAGAGGCAAAGAAAAATAGAGGGGACAGAGAGGAGATGCACTGAGGACCAAGGGCACCATCTGGTGGCTTGAGGTGTAGCCTTTCCTAAATCTCCTTCTGTGAGGGTCACATTACCAGTCTAGAAAATCTAGAAAAAGAAACGAGCCTGTTAAATACACAAAGCGAAAGGGCATAAAAGAATCTCTAGCTGGCCCAGGTGGATAGCACAGATGTGCTCCGATGAATAAAGATGGGAAAAGCAGTCCAGACCCACAGCCCTGCCTTCACTCTCTTCAGACTGGATGTAGGGATGGTCAGCAAATTCAAGTCACTTATTGCACCAGGCTAAAAAGAACAAAAAGACACAGAAGGTCTCAAAGGGAGACAGGTCCCCTCATACCTCAGCCTTTAAATACTAAGTCTGAATCTCATTCACTAACCAACAGGCAGCTATTGCAGCTCACGGCGTGCTCACGGGGTCATTGTCTTATTGTCAGTGAACACACAGATTCATGCTGCCACACACACTGTATTAGGTTCAATCTGTTGATGGTATTCAAGGATGTCTTCAGCCTGGAAGTGCCAACGCCATGAATCACTGTACCCAACAATCACCTACAAGACAATACAGTTTCCCATCAACGGCCCTCAGCCTGATGATTTCCCCACCCTCTCTCTGCAATTCCCTAACTGCAAACAGAGTTTTACTTTCAAGCATTTCTAGTACCTGGGAGCCAAAGTCCTGCATACTTGTCAGTAAGCTAAATGCAGCTAGATTCGTATTAGTGTCATGGCTGGGGAAAAGAGCACAGCTACAACCGATAGTCCCTGGCCTAGAGACACATTTCTGAAGAGAAAATAATGATTTAATTTAAAGCAAAAATGTGTGTGGAATAAGCACAATACGGCAATAAAACCAGATTCCAGGAGGCTGACGGATCTGTTTCTTTATTTCATTTGTTTAAGCTGTTTGACAGTTATTAAAAACTAACTTATTTCCTCTGGTGGAATACAGGCAAACAATATTAATCCCCTGGACCCACCGCATGGGTCAGACAGTTAGGTACAAATACAAAGCCAAATAATTATTGATTTTCTGTCTAAGTCTCTGCACCACATTCATCACACTAATGCTATTTAAATGCTCTTTAATACCCTTTTTCTCCCTTCATGGGAGGCCTTTCTTTACAGATCTCCTTGGAAAATGTCTTGCCCTCTCCTCCTTATCCATCCTTCTCTCTCACACACTCTAATTCCATGGTGTGTCTCATTCTCTCTGTAGTGGGTGATGCTAAAGGGGTATTTCTGGCTCATAGCTACACATCATCATAATGGTCTTTCCTTTCTTGCACAATTCTCTACTTTCAATGGCCCAATCCACAACCCAATGAAATCAAGGGAAGGACTTAACTAGCCAAAGTCTACCATTTTGCCTCCAACCGTTTGCCTACCATCTTCCCACCACAGTATGGAATGGTAGAATTATGCTATTTTACAGCCCTTTCTTTCAGTTACTTTATTTATAATTTTGGTAACCCCAACTATGTAACATAGAAAGTTTGTCAGATTTAAATACAGTGAATTAGAGGAAAAAAGAAAATGAAGAACAAGAGACTGACCAAACAGAGGGCAATTATCAGCACTGCAGCACAGAGTCTTTGCAAGACATTTTCAGTGGTACATAAAGCATTTAGAACTTATAAAATTCCATATTTAAAATAAATGACAAATGTTTTTATTTTGGTAAGTTTTAACTCCTCATTTAATCTGTCACTTTGTTCTAAAAATGTTCTTACCACATTGTAATCAATCATTTAACTCCAACATTACTCAAAATTTAGTAAGAAAATTTTATTTATTGTTATTGCACCAATTTTGCAAATTCTTTAAGTCTGAACCTTTCTGTCCTAACTCATGTTTCCTACGTTAACTGCGGAAACATTAAACCTTGGTGACCCCAAAAACATTTATTTTAAAATTCTGTTTCAAAATGATAACAAACATTTACAGATGGAAAGACAATTGTAGTGGGTCTAACAAGCCACTTTATTAATTGCTCTTGCCTCAATGAATTTCTAGACATTGGTAAGAGAAAAGTATTTATTATTAAAGGAAGTTCAGATTCCACATTTGAAATCTCTTCTATTAAATGAGCAAAGCAATAAGAAGAAATATCTCTTAAAACATAGTGTAGGAAAGCTGGAGGACCTGGAAACATTTTCCATAGACTCCCATCTTTGATGTATTGCAACATTATCTACAACTGGAGAGGGTCCTATGACCTGCACATCAGTTGTAATTTGATTTTCTTCTTTAAAGGGGTTTGTATGATTTCTCTCAACTTATTCTACAGATTCTTGTTTTGTTTTAAAAAAAATCTGAGGCACAACATCTTCAGCTCTTTGGTCCATTGTTTTGATCAAGTTATACAATATAATTAACGTCACTCCCTTCCCATTAGAACTACAATGAGTGTAAGTTCAGCAGATAGGCTAGATCCATGTGATGGGAAGGATAAGGGCTTGGATGGAAAATTCACACACAGGGCCACATGCTCCATATATTGTGAATCTGATAAACTGGTCTAGTTGCCAAAATCATTTTTTAAAATACCACCCTAACCACCAGGAGTGATATCCTGGTTCTGCTGAAGTAAATGGCAAAATTCCTACTGACTTCAATGGGGTGAGGATTTCTCCCCAAGATTTTACACTACCTACACCAGGGCATAAGAAAACAATCACACTGTGTAACAATACCTATAAAAAAGAAGAATGTTAACTTTCCCTCTAAACACCCTTCCTGGAAGGAATATCACCCCGGGGCAGGATTAGACGCAGGACAGACTCCAGCAGGGCAGCTGCTCTCCGAAGCCCTGTTTCCAAATACTTTATTGTGGGAGGAAAATCACCAATGAGACATGTCCGCAGGCAGGGAATTTTCTGCATCTCTTTTCATGCTGCTCCTCCCCCACTCACCACCGCATTCTGCTGGTTCCATTCAAAGGAAAATATTCACCCTGCAGAGCCGAATCCGACAGACGGTTTCAGAGCAACAGAGGACTGTACTGTACATCGGCAGTACAGTACAGGGTTGGCGGATTACTTTGCTTTATGCATCAGCATGTTTCAGCCTGAAGTTGTTGAGAACAGGAACGTGGTGAGGTGGATCCTTGGCTCTCAGTCAAGCCCTCAACAAACATATCTCAAGTTCATACTGGCATGACAGGAGACAGCTAGGAGTGGGACAGTATGGGCTGCAGATCTGGACTGAGGTGCACTGTCAAAAGAAGTAGTGGGGTCCCCGTATTGTACAACAAGTGCAATAGATCAGGACTCAAATGCATCAGCATAGCTGGGGGAGGGAAACTTGCATAGACCCTAACTACACTATCTTTAAAATTCAGACCTATAAATAAATGAAAACAGATTCCACTCAAGGAGCACCCATGCAGCCTGTGCCACCCTGAGATCAGAACAGAGGAATTCTGAGGTTACTAAAGAACAGAGTAGAAAGAGACTGTGGTGGGGGCGTTACACAGTGTTCTGCCCTCAGTGTGTCGTGAGTCTTTGGAGAACTAAGATGGATACTAAAGAGGTGAGGGGGCAGTTCCCTCAAACTCAGAGACGTATAGTCCATGCAACAATCAGTCTTTCCCTTTAGATATTCTCATACACCATATCAAAGGGTTCTTCTGGAGTTTCTTGCTGAGATTTCTACAAAATGATCAAAAGAAAAAAAGAAATGGAGGAAAATTATTCAAAAGAAGCCAAGTTGATTCTGAAGAACTGTTCTCTGCAACTCATTCTACTAGCAATGGCCACTAGTGATCCACAGAATGGAATTCATTCAGCCAGTGGAATGCTGCTCCACTGGAGATGAACTCAATAGCCTTGCCCAAGACATAAAGATGCTTCCTATTTTCCACTGCTCCAAAAAAGCAATCCATCTGGGAAGGGAAGGGGGATTGATCTTGGTGATTCCAAAAGTAAAAATAAATCTGTCTGGATTCTGTGAAAGAGGAATTCCCTGACCTCCTCAGTTCGATTTCTTCTATAGTTGAACCTTTTCTTCACATAGACAAAGCACTGACACTGTAAGCACTGAGTAACATACTCCTGCTGTAAGCAAGGTTTAGACAACTGGGTAGTTGAAATGCCAGTCGCTGCATGAAGCCCTGTGTACACAGTACTTCCTCCATGGCATCAGTGAGAAATATTTTTACCAAAAAAGCCTAGTGCAGATACTCTGAAGGGTGCACGTCTGCTAGACAACTGATCTATTCATTACTAGCTGAATTGATCCATATTGCAGCGATGCACTGCGCCCAGACTACCCTTCCAGTTATAGGTGCATCCACGCCCTGCATCCACAGAAATCATTCCTGGCAAACATTGCCACTGTGCTGGTGGTCCCAACTGTGAGAGCGCTGATGTAAACCAATCACTGTCATTAATCTGGCCCACCATGTTTATCCCGACATTCCAGCTTTCAACCACTCCATGTTGACTGCAGACAGAGGCTGGCCCTTAAGAAGATGGGAGCTCCCTAATGCGAACCTTCCCATTCCATTCCTAACACTGCACCTGCTAGAGAACCTCCCCTCCATCCCTATTCCCTCAGAGTTGAGTCTGGACATGGGACACCTGCTAAGTGAGGGTGAGATTTAAAATACCACTTCAATGCTCAAGCTCTACTTTCTGAATGATGCAATCATCTGAAGACAAGATCTGAGGCTGCTTTTGATGGTGGGGTTGCAGAAGGCTCTTACCGTTACTTTCTTCTTTTTCCTCTTCCCTGCTTTTCCAGAGTCTTCAATTCTATTTCCAACCCTGTCTGGTTGCGAGCTGGCAATGTCTTGAGGCTACAAGAGATGTACCCACATCATTCAGTAACAGGCTACTTTGCCCTATCTTTGCTTTAATCTCCAAATTAACTGTCTCGTATGAGGTGCAACATGGGTTCCAATAACACTCCAAGAGCTCCATATTTAGTACAGAACAACATGATACAGACCTAGCATCTCAGCACCCCCACTGAATTACTCAGATTGCCCAAAGAAGGGTGATCATGATTCAAGTCTACAAAAGAATGAATGGGGTAAAAGGTAATTTGGAATCTCCTGTGCTTCCTGTGTCAGAACACAACAACAAGGGGCCTTCAATGAAACTGAAAGATGGCAAAAATTTAAGAGTGATCAAAGGAACTTTTTCCCCACACAATCCACAATCGGCCTGGGAAGCGCTCTGCCACAAGATATCACTGAGGCTAAGAGCTTGGCATGATTCCAAAAAGTTCCAGATATTTCTATGGATAACAGGGATATTCAGTGTTACAATAGTAAATATATTTTTAAAGTAAACAAGAGTTTAGGAAGGGATATGAACACTCAAGCTCCGGGACATATGCCAAACCTCTAACTATTAGATGTGAGGAGGAAACTTTCCCATAACTGCCTACGGAAGCTGCTGCTTATTGGAGACGAGATACTGGACTAGATGGACCATTGGTCTGATCCAGTATGGCAGTTCCTATTATGCCATGTTCCAAGGTCAATATGCAGTTGGAGGGCCGCAGAGTTGCACCCGCTTATGCCAGCAGTAGATTCAGCCCTAGGCACTGTCTATACTACAATTTTTAACTTGCCAAGAAGGTTCAGCTCTAAAAGTTTTAGCAGGAAAAGAGAATATGAATAGAAATTCTTCTGTTACAAAAAATTATGTCCATGAAATGAAGGGGTTTGGAGGGAGGAAGGGGATTGGTTTTTATTACCCAAAACTTCTGCTCCTATATTTGCAACCTACACACACCTGTGCCAGGTTTAAGAACCATGGTGAAGGGGTGTGTGGTGACAGCACCTGGAATGCCCAGCACACTCTGGACACAAAGTTCCACTGAGTGTGGGCAGTAGGAAACAACTGGTGTCGACGGGATTCTGAAGGTAGGACCAGAGCAGGCTAGAGGTAGTTTGTAAGCAAGGGCCTTTTCACTGCCCTAACCTGACTTATTTTTGTTATTCCTTTATGTCTCTGACCTTGTTGTTCTGTTATTGTTGGAAATGTGAGACCTTATTTTCTCACTGGATCCTGGAGACATAATATGCAGAAGAACCAGAAAGTGGACCCAGCTGGAATGAGGAAAAACTCATCCACCTTGTTCCACTCTCCAAACGTAGTGAAGCGCAAAATGTAATTGTGATGGGGAAACCTCACGCTTGAGAGAGACAAAGGTGCAGGAACAACTCTAAGCCCAGGAAGCCCCACTTCAGCCAGGCATACTCCAGTTGGAGGAGGTACTTAAAGAGAGAGTTTCTTCAGCATTAAATGGTGGTGAGTGGAGAGACAGGGCTGCAACCACTGTGATGGAGGGACTGTGCCAGGAGGGTATCCCCAGGAGGAGAGTGGCTGCATAAAGCTGGGACTCAGACTGCAAAAGCTCATGGATGAGATTACAGGGATAACTGCAAGCCATGAGATACCCCAAGGAGGGAAAGAGTGGTAGGAAGAGACCCAGAGAAGGTTGTTAGCTGGACCACGTGTAGTGGATGCCTTCCCCGTGGTGTCCAAGAGTGCCCCTAGGTCAGAACCTGGTGGGGAGGTTCTGGGTTCCCCTACCCCTAACCACTAAGGAGGGCTGCTGCCAGAGACTAACTGCGAAGCAGGGGCTCCACCCCACTCACAGTACTAAACAGCAACAACTGGGAAAAGTCATTGAATCCAAAGTGTTCACAGTAGCACAAATAAGAATCTACAAAAATCCAACAACAAACAAGCCCACGCAATACAGGAAAACCTGCACAGGAGTCCACCTGCAGGAGACTCTCTCATCCTGAGACTGCCCCAAAACAACCCCTACCGTACAGGGCACAATGCTGCTCCACTTTTATTAGACTGTCGCTTCTGTTAAGCAGCTGACTCTTGTCAGTCTCTTGAGTGGTTGCTTAGGAAGCATTTTCACTCAGTATGGTTTTCATCTTGACAGTAAATTATACATGGGGCTTAGAAGACACCAAGCGGAGTTGCCAGTGTAGGCCCAGAATGCAGAGGGGGCTAAACGTGGTTGTATGTTCCCTTTCCCTGATCTCCAGGGCTGCCAGAGGTTGCATCAACCCTGGCAGAAGTTAGAGCAGCCTCAGAGCTCCTTTAAACTTTTGGCTCGTGGTAATGGCCTGCAAGGGGCTGTTATGCCAGTTGTGGATGGCTGGAGTAAAGTAGCGTCCCACAAGCTCCTAGGCAGAGACTTCCCCACGCTGGACATATCTTTAGCAGCCTAATCTTTGCACTGCCTGAGCAATCCAAAAGGTCCATGTTGGAGGCCAGGATCAGGCCATATTCCATGGAGGACTAGTCAGGTCTGCAGACCAGGAGATTTCCCCAGCCAGAAATGATCTCACATCTCCCACCATGCTTCAGAGCAAACCTCACATTGCAGCATCTATACCAACCAGGCCTCCCCTGATGAATAATGTTTGACAAAACAACTGTTAACCAGAGAGAAAAGAGATTTGACATGCATAAACCCAGCTTAGGGGCGGGAGGAACTCATCCTTTTCTTTTCTGGCTGGAAGGAGTGGAAGCAGCAGTTAGATTTACTGCCTTTGTAAGGACACAGCAGCTCTGTGGTGGTTTCTATGACATGCCCAATTTCAAAGGGAACCCCCAGCAGGAAAGGGTCAGGACTATTTGAGAGGAGACTTACCTTAGCAGTGGGATTCTTCTCAAGCGACAGGCTGTTTGTGTCGTTCTCAAGGACAGAATAGACGTCGGCTTGGTGGGATTCTAAGCACTAGAATGGGGAGAGGAAAGAGGGCTTGTGTCACATCAGACATGCAGTGCACATGGGTTAAAACATGCACAGTTGCCTGCTGTGGTCAGGGATTGCCATACATCCTAAATTTGAGTTTTGAGCCAAAAGCCTGTATCCCCAAAATCGGCGAGAGATCCTGAAGTCTGCAAAAGGCCTGTTCTAAATCTGG
Source organism: Mesoclemmys tuberculata (assembly GCA_007922155.1). Classification (NCBI taxonomy): domain Eukaryota; kingdom Metazoa; phylum Chordata; order Testudines; family Chelidae; genus Mesoclemmys; species Mesoclemmys tuberculata. The sequence goes on along the minus strand of ML675616.1, from coordinate 80,201,477 downwards.
GTGAGAGGAAACCGCTTCCTCCCCTAAATGCACAGGGCAATCCTGTCCTTATCATGATTTTGAATCATGGAGACATGATGAGGTTTTTTTCTTCCTAGTGTATAAATCTAAGAAAGCAGGAACTGTCCTTTCCCCCCCACCTGCCTCCAGCTACTGCACATAATGCAGACTAAGACCTTCTACTATGGGGGAAATTCACTGCTCAGGGGGCCAGAAGTTGAACCTGCAATCAAGGTGAGCACCGGATGGTACAATATGGCATTCGTGTGCACATCACTCCCAGATTCCACTCATAACCACTCTGGGAATTTAGGGATGGGAAGAGAGGCTGAGCTGATGTCCTGATGCCCAACAGGACAGCAAAAGGCAGGAACTTCATAGTCACTCACAGTGGGACAATTTGCATTAGTTTTTTAAACCTGGAAATATTCTTCCTCTTTAGAATGCAGAAATAACATAGGAACTGATACCTGTATGCGCATGCGTGCACCCACACTCTGTTTCACACACACACTTTACATCACACGTACATACATACACCCACACATTCCCCCTGAATGCTCACACATGAGCACATGCAGAAACACACACACACACCCCATACATGTGTGAGCATCTCTTTGTCCCTCAGATAATCGTGTCACTGAAGATGCATGTCAGATTGAATGATGTTCCAGATCTGCCTGGAGGATCTAAGACAACAATCAGGAGGACTTTTCCATGTGTATTTCAAGGATGACAGCAGGTTGCTAAGGTGGCTGTTTCTCTGGCAACAGGAAGATGGGAGGAGCTTAGGCAGGCAGGAGGGGCAGGTGATGTTAGCAGAGGGATTGCAAAGCGAGTGAGGCTGTCATGTCTCATTAATACAGCAAACAGAAAGAGCAATGACTGGAGTTGATCCTGGGAGGCGCTGGGCATCTGTCACCCCATTCATTTCCCTGGGAGTTACAAATGTTCAGAACCCACGACGATCAGACCCACAGTGATCATGATTTAAAGAAGAGCAGAGTGTGTTGGGAGAGCGATGAACAGCCTGCAAAGGGGCCCAGAGACAGAAGGGGCAGCCAAAATCAGCAGAGCATCACATGTACCCCCACTTGCCCAGTGCTTAATTTGTGCCAGGATTTGCCAGGGCTGAGCCAAACTCAAGCCGCTTGGTAGTTCGTAGCCCTGGCACCTCTGCGGAGTCCTGCATCAATTACTCATGTAAAAAAATTGCTTGAGCCGTGGCACCTCTTTCATTACAAATTAAGCACTGCCCTTGCCCCTTAAAAGAGACAAACTTCACAGTTATTTCATCTAACTGCTTAGTGTCTTCAACAAGCCACTCATCTGGCACACAGTCCCCAACATGTATGCACACATGTGCATGTGCACGCACACAGAGCTGCCCTCTCATCTCCCTCACTCTCTGTTCCTTTCATGATGTTCACAGAGCATTTTTCTCACGGCAACAGAGAAATCAGGCTGTGTGTGTTACTACCAGCTTCAGCACTACACTAGCTTTTCATAGTGGGGATGGGACCAAAGGAGGTGCTTCGGACAGCACAGCATTCCTTTTTCCCCTGTCCTGTTAGATTAGTTTGATTCACATCCACTGGCACTGGGGAGTAGGGGTGTAATCTGCATCCCTGGGTAGCTGTGCTAGCTCATCCCAGGTTTGTGCTAGGGAATGGCAGGTTTATGTTCTGGCAGGGGTCTCTTTGGGAAGAGACACTAATTAGTGCATTAGGGAGCTTAGCTAATTAGTGCATCAGGGAGCTTAGCTTTGCCCCATTCTCAAGCAATCCCAAGGTTATTTTGGGAGCTACCTCAGCCAGCTCCTAGCCCCCCATGGAGAAGGAGCAATGAGGTGGATTGCACTAGGATGCTCACCAGCCCTTCCCAGGGAGACTTTCACAAAGCTGGCACAATGTTTAAAATACTATTCAAATCCAGCCTGTTATTTTAAACTTCATGCAGGCACCTTGAACAAGGCAACATGATGGAACATGTAATTAAGATGGAGCTGAGGATGCATGACAACGCTGGCTGAGTGAGAAATGGATTGGAATTTTTTTTTTTAAACTTCCTTGCAGAAATCATCCCCTTTTACAAGAAAAAGCTTCTTTTTACTAAAAGGTTGAATGGAAAAGAAATATATTTCTAAAGGTAAAAGATTTATGAACTTAATTCCCCTCCCCCAAATTATTACTCTGTTATTTCCACCCGTTTTTTTCAAACCTCAGTTCCAAAAATTAAAAAACCAAACTGTCCTCATAAGAACCCTTGAAGTTTGAGCTAGAAAAAACCTAGTCCATCACCTTGTCCACATCAGCATCCCACCCTTTTCTCCCACCCTGCTTAACAGGGCATTAGCATCATTCCCTACAGAACATTCTCCAGGGCTTTGTCCAGTCATAAATGATTCATGCAACTGAGCTTCCATCTCTCCCCTTGCGAGACTTTTCTACTCCATTATAGATCTCCTGCTCAGAGAAGGTTGCCTGATATTCAGTCAATATTCTTCTCTGCTCACTTTCATCCATTCCCCCACCCCCACACATTTGCCCTGCCAACCAGCTTAAGCAATTCCTTCGCCTCCTTGGGTAAATAGATGCATTGCCACCCCCAGGCTACAGGAATGAAACAGTTGCCTTTGGACTGTTTCACGAGTGGTAAAAAGATATCAATTTTATTCTAAGCAAATGAGGGCAAAAGTTATAGAGAAGAGATGGCATAGGAAGAGACTTCACCTCTTCTCCAGCCTGCTCTTTGGAATCAAATCCTTCCTAATACTAAGGTGAATGGATTGCATTGTCTTTCTCTCCTGCCCCTGTAGATCACCCATTTCTATAGGTGCCAAGCTGGTGTAAACATGCAGGTCTAGCAGGCCACATTGGGGATGGAGGTAATTCTGGTACTCACAGTGTAGACGGAGCTGGATGGTTCTGAGCTTCCGGAAGGGGCTTGGGCTACCGTACGCGGGTCTGGACACCTCTGGAAATAGCTCTTCCCAGAACACATCACCTGCTTAGGATGAGACACTAAATGACAGGTCTGTTGTAAACACACCACGTTCCAAAATGTGAAATAAATGTTTGTATGATTCTTTTACTTAACATATGATGAGTGATAACTAGGGACTCACATTTCTATAGTACTTCCATCACAAAAGACCACTTCGAAGACAGAGGGTTTGACTCTCCTTTCGCACCAGTGTAAACCAGTGACATCAGTTGAGTTACATTAGTATAAAACTGTGTAAGTGACAAGAGAACCAGACTCTGTATTTACGCAAAAATGACTTCCAACACTGAAATACAGACATCTCTGGGATGGAGCTTGCAACTATTTAACAGCTGCTGTAGGACAGGAAATGAAGAATACCTAATCCAGCTGCAACTGTAGGGGGAATGTTAGAGAGGCAGAGAGCAATTACTTAAAATGGAACTTGGTCAGGAAAATAGTGATGTTAACATCACTACCCTTGAGAAAAGTACCAAGAGACCTTTACTGGTCAGTAATACACTGAGGTATTGGTCCAGTACTGACTTGAAGGAAGATGACCTCTTACGGAATCATCAACACCATTTCCTGCAGCAAATGAGTTTTCCATAGAGATCTCCCATTCAAATACAGCCCAAACAAACAGTGCTTAGCTTGTGAGATCAGACAAGGTTATACCCCCAGATGGTGCGTATATAAAGGACAGACATATAAGGTACGGCATAATACAAGGCAATATTAATTCACTTGATTCATGACTTTGTGGAGGGATTTTATTTTTCTGAAGGAGAGCGTCATACTAGCAATATGGGAGAGGGAAACCACTCCTACCACAAACACTCTCATGGCTGAGGAAAATTGTTAGTAACAACGCAGAGAAGGCAGAAGTATTTGATAAGTATTTCTGTTCTGTATTGGGAAAGAAGCAGGATGACATTTGTCTCCTATCACATGAAGATGATGAACTATTTTCCAATCCATTAGTAACTAGGGAAACATTTAAATCGGTAGGCCTAGATAACCTGCATTAAGAAATTCTGTGGCTAGCATTATACAGCAGGTCAGCCTGGTCCCTTCTGGTGTTAAAAAAAAAACCTATGTCTGTGAGCCAACTCAAAATTTGGAGATGTCAGCAAGGTCTTGAAATTTCCTTCCCAGGAAGACATCTGGCTAAACTTTTTCGAGAGAGGGGAAGGGGCTAGTCCTTGGCCTTGGTGCTAGTGCAACCTGTGCTTATTTTTCCTCCATGCTGTTAACTATTTTGGTTGCAATGTAGATATACGGCATTTTTCCTGATAAGGAGGAGGGGTGTTGCATCTCACATCCATTCATGGTCACTGCCTCTACGGATATGTCTACAGTGCAATTAAACACCAATGGCTGGCCCATGTCAGATGACTTGGGCCCATGGACTTAGGTTATGGGGTTATTTAACTGCGGTGTAGGAGCCTGAGCTCTGGGACCCTCTGGGCTCCAGCCCGAGCCCAAATAACTACACCACAAATAAACGGCCCTATAGCCCAAGCCCTGCAAGCCTGAGACAACTGACATGGGCCAGCTGCAAGTGTTTAGTTGCAGTATAGACATACCCAATGTGAACTGAGGCCTCGCCCTCAGGGGAAGTGAGGGATCAGCAGACCCATAAGTAGACGAACTAAAGTGGGGAGGCAATATGGATTTGAGAGAGAGGTCTGGAATCATCAATTGTCAGGTTATGGCATTTTAGAAAATTCTAGTCCAAGATTTTGGTCAGAAAGAAACCAAAGCAAAAGGCGAAAGAAGCCTACCCGCTGTTTATTTGAAATTCTGCAATAATTTGCAAGTGGCCAAATACCTACAAACATACACAAAACCCCTCATGTACTTCTCATAAAACACAAAACAACGTAACCAATCATGGTTAAAAACCCCAGCATCAGCACTGCTTCGATGTGTTTTGGATTTTATTGTTTTAAAAAGCTGGTTAGCTCCTTCTCCATACACATCATAAGGACGATAGGCTTCCGTGCCCTCTGCAACCTGGCATTTGTAAGATTGATAGCTGTGGCTGCACCAAAAGCCTTGTGTGCCTGAACAATCTCCCCAGGACCCGAAGTTCAGGCCAAAGGCCTGTAGTTTGGCAGGTGCGTGAGAGAGAGAGTGATTAATCGGAGACTGGAGTCAAGGCAGCAGACTCACAGGGTGAAAGGCAGTGATTTCACAGGGGCCTGGAGCAAGTTGGCAGCCTCACAGCACACGGTGGGCAAGACAGAGACATCACAGAGGCCTGAGAAGGGACAGGGTGCAAGACTGTAGTCTCACATGGGCGGCTCCCCTGCGTCAGGCCACACAGGACACAGCGGGCGAGACTGTGATGTTAGAGAGACCGAGTTGCCAGCGATGAGACTCATGTCGGGTATTTTGACTTTAAGCCTCTCGTGATCTAGGGATGAACAGCAGCAACCTTGTAAAGTTTTGTCCTTTCTCAAAATGGCCACCATTCCCCATCCCCCATTAGTGGGACTGATGCCAGGCTGCTCTTCATTATGATGGCTACCATTTCCTTATAGCCTGTGCAGGTGGCAGTGAGGCTGCCCCTAGTAAAGAGGGCCACCACCTCCCACTGTCTCCCATGAGACTTAAAGTCAGGCTACATTTTAGCAAAGATGTGTGCTGTCAGGAGGCAGGGAGGGGCCATGCAAAAAGGTGATGACTATGGGGCAGAGGGAAGGACACTGGCAGGTGGGGTGGGGATGGAGTAGGTGAATATAGGAGGACAAGGCAATCTAGAGAGTTAGGGAGTGGGAGCAGCAGAGATACTGAGGGGAAAGTAAAGGAGACTGTGGGAGAAGCAGGGGCAGGAAGGAACCTGAGATTAAGTGGCAGGGGAGGAAAGATGGTGGTGGCGAACTGGGGAGGATGGACTGCAGCATTGCCATTTTATTGCAGGTCTCATGCTGTTTGACATTTTTCTAGCTACTGAAGTCAAGTGAATACAACACAATCTCCGATTTCATTATAAAAAAACAAAGGAAGTCTCTAGCCTTCACAGTTGTAGAGAAAAACTTGAAAGCGTGAATACAAAAGGCACAAAACATAGAAGACAAACATCGGAGTTTCAGTACAGAGGCGCTGCTGCAGTGCTGTATGTGTAAACATGACCTAAGTGAAGTCTCCTTCTAAGAAGGGAGGGATGTGTGTGAGGTTTGCCAAACCTCCAGGATTGTCCTGCAGTCTCCAGGAATTAAAGATTAATCTTTAATTACAGATTATGTCATGTGATGAAACCTCCAGGAATATGTCCAACCAAAATTGGCAACCCTAGAGTGTGTATGTGTGCGCACACGCTTTAGGTTGAATTTTCAACTTGAAATGATCATGCATAGAGTGTGACCAGGCTGCTTCCCTAAAGGTTAAACAGTGTTGCTAGCCCCAAGTGCTCAGAAGGATGAGACTGGTTTAAAAATTACAAGATTAAAAATAATAAAATGTTGGTTCTTTTGGTCTCTACCTTTTCAAACTTCTCCCCACAACCACTGAGGCCTAGAAATTTATCTTTAAAAAAAAAAAAAGTGAAAGCTGAGATTCTCACAGAATCACATAACTCCAGGAGCTGGGGTTTTAAGCAAAGCACCACATGTTGCAAGATTCACAATTAACTCTATGAATTGGCAACAATAATCAGAAGACAAATAAAAAAATTAATCTATTTTTTTCATAGACTCTAAGGTCAGAAGGGACCAATACGATCATCTAGTCTAACCTCCTGCACTACGCAGGCCACAGAACCTCACCCACCCACTCCTGTAATAGACTCCTGACCTATGACTGAGTTATTAAAGCCCTCAGATCATGGTTTAAAGATTTTAAGGTACAGAGAATCCACCAGCGAGTGAACCGTGCCCCATGCTACAGAGGAAGGCAAAAAAAAACCTGGAGCCTTTGCCAATCTGTCCTGGGGAAAATTCCTTCTCGACCCCAAATATGGTGATCAGTTAAATCCTGAGCATGTGGGCAAGACTCACCAGCCAGACATCCAAGAAAGAATTTTCTTAATAACTCAGAACCCACCCCATCTAACATCCCTTCACAGGCCATTGGCATACCTACCACCAGTAGTCAAAGATCAGTCAATTGCCAAATTAGGCTGTCCCATCCTCTCCATAAATTCATCAAGCTCAGTTTTGAAGCCAGCTAGGTTTTTTGCCACCACTGCACCCCTTGGAAGGCTATTCCAGAACTTCACTCTTCTAATGGTTAGAAACCTGCATCTAATTTAAAGTCTACACTTCCCAATGGCCAGTTTATATCTATTAGTTCATGTGCCCACGTTGGCGCTGAATTTAAATAATTCCTCTCCCTCACTGGAATTTATCCCTCTGATGTATTATTTAAAGAGAGCAATCGTGTCTCCCCTCAACCTTCTTTTGGTTAGGCTAAAAAAGCCAAGCTCTTTGAGTCTCCTCTCTTAAGGCAGGTTCTCCATTCTTCAGATCATCCTAATAGCCCTTCTCTGCACCTGTTCCAGTTTGAGTTCATCTTTCTTAAACATGGGAGACCAGAACTGCATACAGTATTCCAGCTGAGGTCTCACCAGCACCTTGTATAACAGTACTAGCTCCTTCCTATCTCTACTGGGAATACCTCATCTGATGCATCCAAGGACCGCATTAGCTTTTTTCATGGCCACATCACATTGGCGGCTCATAGCCATCCTGTGATCAAGCAATATGCCCAGGTCCTTCTCCTCCTCTGTCACTTCCAACTGATGCGTCTCCACCTTATAGCAGAAATTCTCATTATTAGTCCCTAAATGCATGACCTTGCACTTTCACTATTAAATTTCATCCTATTTCTATTGCTCCAGGTTACAAGGTCTTCCAGATCTTTCTGTATTATATCCCAACCCTTCTCTGTATTGGCAGTACCTTCCATCTTTGTGTCTTCCACAAACTTTATTAGAACATTCCCACTTTTTGTGCCAAGGTCAGTAATAAAAAGGTAAAATAAGATAGGTCCCAAGACCGATCCCTGAGGAAATCCACTAGTAACCTCCCTCCAGCCTGATAGTTCACCTTTCAGTATGACTCGTTGTAGTCTCCCCTTTAACCAGTTCCTTATCCACCTTTCAATATTCATATAAATCCCATCTTTTCCAATTTAACTAATAATTCCCTATGTGGAACCATATCAAATGGAGGATGGTGAAGCACTGGAATGGGTTACCTAGGGAGGTGGTGGCATCTCCATCTTTAGAGATTTTTAAGATGTGGCTTGACAAAACCCTCGCCGGGATGATTTAGCTGAGGATAGTCCTGTTTTGAGTAGGGGGTTGGACAAGATGACCTCCTGAGGTCCCTTCCAACTCTAATATTCTATGATTCTATGAAATGCCTTACTGAAATCTAGGTAAATTAGATCCACTGCATTCCTTTTGTCTAAAACGTGTTATCTACTCAAAAAAAGGACATCAGTTTGGTCTGGCAAGATCTACCTTTTCTAACCTTTTGCTGTATTTCATCCCAATTACTGTTAACCTCGATGCCCCTAACTACTTTCTCTTTCAAAATTTTTTTCCAAGACCTTGCATACTACTGAGGTCAAACTAAGAGGCCTGTAGTTACCTGGATCACATTTTTTCCCTTTCTTAAAAATAGGAACTATGTCAGCAATTCTCCAGTCATACAGTACAACCCGAGTTACAGATTCTTTAAAAATCCTTGCTAATGGGCTTGCAATTTCATCTTAAACTCATGATTTTTTGAGGGGGAAGGGAAATCTCATGATGTCTGAATCTTTGCGGTAGGTAATACTGCAGAGTCCAGAGGCAGAGGAGCAGCCCCGCAAGATAAAGAGGGTCCAGCTTACCTGCCTACAGTGGAAAATTGAAAAGCCTGACCATTTGCTTACATGCTACTCCCTGAGCTCCCTCCTGCACAGACTTGGAGTCTGTGATGCTTCTCTAAGTACTTGTCTATATGGGGAGTTATTCCATAATAGCTATTCCTGATTGACTCCAGGTTTGGATGCTCTTATTCCAAAATAAAAGTGCCTTACTCCAAATTAGCTTCATCCACTTTGGATTCCCCCTTTACCTTATTCTGGATTAATTTTCATGTGTAGACAAACCGTAAAAGGCACAGTATAGAACTCTCAGCCCTCCAATCATGGGATGCTCTGGGGACTGGCGGGGCTGGGGGCTTCCAGGAAAGCTGCCCTGTCACTGCCTGAATGCTCTGCAAAGCTGCATGCTGCAGTCCTGCCCCTGCCATGCCCTTCCCTCTATCAACCCTACCCCAGCATGACCCCCACACCAGGCGTTCTGAGGGTGTCCTGGGAAGACATGTTTGTAGCTCTCTTCTGCAGTTCCTGCCCTGACTGAAACTGTCCCAATCCTGACTCCTTCTCACCCTTGGCTTCATATCCTCGTTTCCCCCTGGGATGAAGAGTCCTAGTCCCAGTCTTCTCACCCAGACAGTCCAAGTCATCTCCTTTGAGTTCCAGTCTTCCCAGATCTTAGCTACCAGACCCAGTCTCCTTCCCCAGGCTTCTCATCTCAGTCTCCCTCATTCTCTTTTCCCCCGTCTCCTTGTCCAACTAGTTCCTGTATCCCTCTCCCCAGCTCCCCGTCTCCCTCACTCCTATTTCCCAGCTCCTTGTCCAGCCTGTCTCAATATCCACCCAATGCTCCTCGTCTCATTCTGTTTCCTCCACTGCACACCCTCTCCAGGAGTCTAGCTCTTGCCTTTGGGCATTCTAGACTGGCTGCTTCTCCACCACGCTACGTGGGTGCCAGCAGACAGGGAGAACTGGGAGCACAGGAGAGAGTCTTCTTGCTCTCAGTTCCTGTGACCAGTGCCACAGCCACCTTAGCTCCTGTGAGGAACAATTGCAGGGAAAGTCCTGCTCAGCCCTGCAGCTCTCTGCGGTAGCACACTCAGTTGTTCTGTGGGGATAGTGCACACACAGTCTGTTTGACACACAGGAATTATTAACATGAACAAAACAATATATTTCCCCTTCATCTTGTTCTCTGAAACGGCAGAAACATTAAACTTAAAACAAGCTTAAAACCAAAAGAGGTAGCCTCTTGGCATGGAAAATTTCAGCCCAAACAGTTAAAGTTTGGTAAAGTTATAAGCAACTGAAAATAGGGTCTTATAATGGGGAAGTGTCAGGAAACCTTAGCCACATACATCGCTACCAGCTCCTCCTGTAATACATATCTTATAACTTGCCTTTTTCTTCCACAGCAGCACAGCTGTTTCAGTGATGCTCAGGATGGCAAGTATAGTGGTAAGAGCGATGAGAAATTTCCATATGCCAGGGGAGGGCTCTGTGTATCCTGTGTCTGTGAGGAGGAAGGCAAAAAATTCATGGCATGAATGGAGGTGAGAACCCACTGTTCATTTTTGCCCCCAAGTTTACAATTCAGTAACTGTAAGAAGGCTAAAACTCCCAAGCAGCTCTGAAGACTATAACTTTACTATATCCTTTTAAATCACATCCTGGGTGAATTTAAAAGGTCCCCAAACTAAGACTGATAGTGATGGACAGAATCAGATACAGGTAAGCCCTTTGTAAGCTGTGCCAACCCCTCTGGTTTTGCCCCTGTATCTCACTCTTGACACCTCACCTTCTGCTACTCCAGGCCTAACCCCTCCCCCTCCCACATGCACACACAGTCCAACACAAAGACTCTGTGGAAGGAGTGGCCAGGAGAAGTCAAGGCTGGCATCTCTGCTGGAGCACAGGAAACAGGGACATGTGACAGAGGTGGACAAACAGGAAATGTGAAAGCCATGAAGGATCTTGAAATTGAGAGCTAAAAGAATGACTTTGATACAGTGTAAGACAGGAAGCCAGTGGAGAGATTCAAAAAGGGGGTGATGTGATCAGACCAGCAGGCAAGGAATATGATGGTAGCAGTTGCATTTTGTATGAATTAGAGGAAGGTGACACTCCTAGCCTATATAGCTATGTTGGCAAAACTTTTTAGCATAAACCAGGCCTTAGCCTCTCTGTGCCTCCACTTCCCCGTCTGTAAAATGGAAATAATTATATTTATCTCCTTTGTAAAACACTTTTTGATCTATGGATGAAAAGTGCTACCCAAGTTCTAGGTATTACTAGTTCCTAGCTTGTTTTGATGTAAAGAAGAAAGGGCAAAAAAAAAATCACCCTTTTATGGGTAAACTCCATGCAGATTTTAGCCAGTCAACCTCCTCTTCTGATCTCTCATTGGCTACGTGAGGTGCTGGGGGAGCTTACCTCTAACAAGAATGAATATCCCGTTTCCTGTACACTTTGTGTTTTTCCACTGGGCCTGGCAGTAATATGTGCCAGTTGCAGAGGCGGTGTCTAGTGGCCCAATTGTATGGTTGAAAGACGTCCTTGCTATTTCGTTCTCCTTTCCAGGAGGGATTGCTTCAGATATTGGAAATTTTTTTATTGCGACTGTCTTGCCTTCTGAGTCCTTCCGGTAATAATAGATTGTGAACATGGTGTATTCCATCGTGTATGGGTAGCTGATCACACAGATCATATATACTGATTCATGGACAAAGGCAACCTGGATCAGGGATTCCTGTTGTACTGAGAGGTTCTGTCCTGCAACCTGCTGTCCTACACAAAAGGAGATCATCATTAGCCTTTATCACAACACACATGCAATTAGATGCATTATCATGGCAGTTGCACCCAGCTCTGCAGCATCCAGGACTGGCTTTTGTTAGAGACAAGAGGATGATATTGGACTACATGCACCACTGGCCTGTTTTGACAAGGCAATTCCTGTGTGATCTACAGACTCCATTTGATAAACATTGTGTGATTTTAGATACACTTGCAATTACAGGCTTCCCCTTTTTCTCTGTGAGTTCGTCTCTAGAACTCTAGTATGCTGAATGGGGGAAGGAGGGAGGGAGGAAGTGGACTGAACACTCAGAATGCGAGAATATATTATGGCTGGCAAAAGTGGAAAGCAATTTTTTAAAATTAATTCCAGTTGGACGTTTTATATAATGCATCCTCTAAAATCCCATGCCTCTGTTTCAGTATGTAAATGTGCGCATCAGTGAAACTGTGTATTGGGGTACCTGGGGTGTGAGAGTGAGGAAGGAAATGTACACACTGCAGGCAGGCCAGTATTGGGACTGTGAAAAATATTAAGAGGAGGCAGCTTCATCACTCAAAACTTTTGCCACTCTAAACAGCACAGGACAAGTCTGCACGTCAGATACAGGAACTATATCAGCAGAACTGTGCAGATCTTCAGTAGCCATGCGTGATAATATCTCTTTAAGAGAGCAGGGAGCTAGTTCCTGTGATTGTTGTCAGGCTGTTGGAAGGATATCTGCTGCTGCAATTCACCAAGTGGTGATATATAGGAAATTACAACAGAGGCTGCAGAAGCAAAAAGGAGATACTGCCTCTAGGCTCGTTCCCTTTTTTTTTTCCCCCTTCTTCATGCTAAACAAAAAAGGTAAAGGGGAACACCATGTATTGTGGAAATGCCGACAGAAAGGCCATGTCACAGGGTACGTGCCTCTGTCCCTTTGGCATCACGAGTCTGGTTCTAACACCTAGACAACCTTTGATCTTTATGTGAGCACCTGCAGTTCCCATCTCAAAGCATTTGACATACAAATGAACACAGAACAATCGCAGCGGAGGAGAGTCCAAAGCATTTTAAAAGTTATCAAAAACCCATCAGTGCAGCTCCAGCCACCTGTTTTGTCTTTCCATTTACCCATGGAGCTAATTTTCTGTCACTGTTCCCATGATAAATAAGGGGGAAAGAGAGACCTTAGTCACCAGTGTACTTGGACTCTATGGATAGATCAACTGGAAATTGACCCCTCAAGATTCAGAGCAGTTGTGCTGCCCTTTCCTCTACAGACAAATTGCACCATCTTCAAACTGCACCTGACCTTTCCTGGCCTAGAAAGATGAGGCGCTGTGAATACTGTGCCTCAGTGCTCTTCCCTCATTATCCCCTTAGGACAGTGAGTCAGAATCTTATGGACAAGTCTCTCTGCACAATAGGAATTCTGATTCTTTCAGTGATACAAGAACTGGAGGACAGAGCTATAAAGAGAAAGGTGGAGTGATCATCTGTCCTGGTTTTGTTGCGATTCTCTGACATCCTGCATTCTACAAACAGGATCACTGTGGGACACTAGAAGAGTCCCAAAATGTAATCTGAAATTGGTGTGATGTCATCGTATTATGACACTATGTTGTGACACCAACATCACAATTACCTAGCAACCAAATTTCAGATCTGACTACCTGAAATGAAAGGAGCTAAATACAAACTACTGAGGAGAGTTTGTGGCCGGGAGGAGGGAGGAGAAGAGAGAGGGGGCTGATGGAGGAAGAACATGATCGCAATCTATACACATCTTCAAGGTAATGATGCCAGTGAAGGAAAGGCCTCTGCAGATGACGTAACAAGGAGCAATGGGCTGATGTTAAGGAGAAGCTTGGGTTACAACACTGGGAAAATAAAAGCTGCAGGATACTCCCAAGGGAAATGCTCAGGGAATCATCACAACAGTCAGGAGCAGGTTAGATTCTATGTTAGAAAGAGGGATGTAATGAAATGCAGCAATGGTATGGTAGGACCAATGATCTGAATGGTCTCTTCTGGCCCTACTCTCAAGTCTAGGACATGATTGCTCATCCTCCTCCTCCTCTTCACCCTGTATAACAATACCAAGGTTTACATGAACCTGATTTTCACACAAGCCATCACAAAGTGCCACTGTCACAATGCAGGACAGATACCTACCCTCCAGTTAATCCCTGGAGCCATTACCTTGGGAAGAACTTGCCACAGAGGACCGGAACCATTTTATTTAGGTTACACGGCACTACTTCCATATTCCCCCTTCCCTGAGGGGTTTTCTTTATGAGTTCTTAAAAGACAGATTATTTAAAAGACAGAAATAGCAGGAATGTGCAAACTCCTAGAGCAGCTCTCTGGAAATTAACAAAAGAAACCAGCAGAAAAAAATGCTGTAATGTGAACAAATGAGAGCATAAACAAAAGGAACAAAAAGCACATTTTACCTCCATGCTGAAGGAGCCAGAGAAGAAGGAAGATGGCGTTTAGACTGTAGGCCATGATAGGGTTTAAAGCTGTGAGAAAACAACCACATCTGACGAGCCAACGGACGAGAGATGTTGTTTTTGGTCAGATATTTCCCCAACTGAGACTTGTTTCTCCCTTCTCCTTTGCAAGGGAAGGGGCGGGGGGATGCAGCAGGATGGGCACATAATGCAACAGGCAGGCTGTTCCTGGTAGACACGTGTTGCTCCCTTCTGCTTTTCATCTGGACTCCTCCCTGCCTCTGTGGTTGTTTTACACTGCTATGTGATATTACACCGGACCATCGACGGCCAGGTGTTAGACTGAATGTAAATACAAACCTTTTTGTCTTCTAACACAGGGGTTCTCAACTGGGGGGAGGGGGTGTTGGGACCCCTCAAAGGGTCATGAAGTTATTATGGGAGGGGGGGTCATGAGCTGTCAGCCCCCACACATGCTGTGGCTGTGACTGTCAGCCCCATGCATGGCTGACAGCCAGAGCCCTTCAGAGCTGGATGGCCAGAGAGCAGCAGCTTCTGGCCAGGTGCTCTGAAGGCAGTGCCACCATCAGCAGGAGCGCAGAAGTAAGGGTGGCATGGCCTGGGAGCAGGGGTCATCCCAGCCTGAAATATTTTCAAAGGGGGCCCCCAGGAAAAAAAGTCTGAGAATCGCTGACATCTGTAAAACCTCAGGCACATCTGTGGCGTACCTGGCTGCCCCCCATGGCAATCAGTCTTAACCAGGATATGGTAAAATGCAGCTTGTGGTTGATGCAATGTACCAGTAAGGTTGTCTAAGGAGAGAGAGCTTTGTCTGGGTAGAAATTGGTTGATGGTTCTGCATTGCCTTTGAAGCAGGGATCATTGTGCAGCCTTTCAACATCATCATGTGTGTAAGAAACGTACTGCAGGGAAAGAAGCTATGGAGAGTGCTGCATGAAGAAGGATGCTGTCTCTTTGTGGAAGGATCCTCCAGGCTGTATTTTCAAAGAAGCAGGGTCACTGATTTAAGTTAAATGCTTTTTTAAAATCATTGCTACATCAGCAACGCAACAGGTGAAATTCGATTGGATACCTGCGGTGTTCACAAGACGGCACTAAGCCACACTATATATGGCCCTGGCTAGGGTTTTGGGTTGGCTGGTGGGGGGTGCTGGGGGAGCACACGGAATGTGCTTTGCATGCTGTATGAGGAACTAGCGATACATAGGAAGGTGAATGTGTGCGTAGGTTACATGTGCTATGTGTTGTCTTCACTGGTAACACTGGACAACAAAGATTTTGCTTCCTGAATACTTTTGGGTGTATCTTATGGATTTTGGCCTGCTGATTATGAAAATCACCATGAAATTTCCCTATCACGTACCATTTTTTTGAAATCGCCTATATTTGTTATTTCAATTCATAATTTAAGTCTATTAAAATGTTGCCCACAATGTAAGCTGAAAAGTTTTCTATCTTGTGTCCAAGCATGCCTGGGCATGCAGTGACACTGCACCTAGTGCAGGCCATACAACATGCAGTGGGAATGCTAAGGCTTAGGCAGGGCGGATGCTGGCAGGACAGGTTTTAGAAAGGCTATAAAAGCATTTTGCAAACACCATTCTATGCATTGTGTTTATATCAGTTTGCATTTACATTGATGCGCATGCTCTATGCGCACAGCATATTGTGCGTACTCACGATAATAATGCAATTGTATTTTCAGGAGGATTTGTGATAGCAAAATGTCTCACCAATGTCGCAACAGCTGCGATACGTTTCTTGGCAACTACAGAGCACCAAACTACCTGCAGCTGGTTGATAACATGTTTCAAGCATACAAAACCATGAAGTGCAACATGTCACTAAAGATTGATTTTTTGCATTCGCATTTAGACTTCTTCCCTGCAAATCCTGGTGCAGTCAATTACTGAGCATGGTGAAAGGTTTCACCAGGACATTGCGATCATGGAAAAACAGTATCAGGACAACTGGAATCCATCAATGCTAGCCGATTATTGCTGGACACTTAAACAAGAAGCCTCACACACTGAGTACAAACGAAAATCATCAACAAAACATTTTTAGCTCAGTTGAACTATTGCAAAGCGTCAGTACCATTATGCAATTAAACACTTTACCTTCAATAAAAGTCAATTTCTTGTTTCTCCAAATTCCTACGTGATACCAGTAGTCTGAAATTATATTTGTGTTCAGCTTCAAGTGGTCCAGCATAATCAAAAAAAATTTCTGAGGAAGCAACACTTTCAAAAAAATGTGTTGTCCAGGGTAATTGTATTGATTTTCAGGGGTTGCGTTAGTGAGATTTGCTTTTAAACACCCTTTATTTTAACAACATATTGCGCCCAACCATGCACAGGTGCATGGTAGGAAGGCGTCTCCCTTCCCCCGTGAGCACCGATACTGGGACCAGGCCCAATAGCAATCCCTCCTCTCCCTGAGTACAGACTTCTCCTGGGTAGCACCTGAGATCCCTTAACATGTGAGGAGAGGGGAAAAGCCATGAGCAAACATATTCTGCAAGGCTAGCACAGCAGCTGCACTCCTGCAGGGGAGATTTGGCTCAGATTAGTCAAAAGGAAGGCCCCCCGCCCCCACCCCCTGCCCACTTCCAGATGAGCTGAAAGGAGCTGCTTTGGGGGCTGATCTCAGATGGAAATCACTCTTTACAGGTCGTACAGCTGAGCAGCAAGGACAATCCAGAGTGGTAACAAGACACCCAGAGCCCATGGGGTATTTCTGAGGTGCAGGCATGGATGGGGCAGCACCAGCCCTGTGCAAATGTGGGGTCAGAGCGACACATGACATCACCACCCCGGCCTGAAGTGAGTCCTGAGACTGTTGTTGGGGGTGGGAGCCACCTCATAGAAGATCTTTACCCTACGGCACCCAAGTCCCTTTGCATATTCCAGCACTGATGTATTTCTGGAGGACAGCGTGCACTGCTTCTGTCTTTGATGTATTTTAACATCAGCATTTATGTATGTAATCCCGAGTGATGAGTCAATTAAGTATGGTGGGTTTGTGGGGGTGGTCCGGACAACATCCTTTCACTCACACACCCCGTCTATAAACAGGTTATTTGCCACCCTAAATGCCCAGTCCTAAAAATAGCACTATATGGAATTTGGGGGGAAAAAATTCTACCATTTCAAAAGAGATTGCACATGAGAATTATCTGTGGGATTTTGAGGTACTCCAGGCCAGAAGTACATTCAGTGCTGGAATTTGTGATGGTGCAGCTTTCTGAAAACAAATGGCTTTGATATAACTACCAGCAGCTAATAACTGCAAGGTAACACTCTATTCCTTCGAGCAGGCGAGAAGCCTGAACCTGTGAATGTTACATTTAAGTTCAATTTGCTTTTGGAATTTTTGCCTGGGCTGTCACCTGGGAGATTTAAACAGGAGGAGGAAGGAAAGTAGGGGAGTACCACGTTTTCCTATCAAGCCCGTGGTGGGTGTGAGGTTATTCGGTCTGATTCACCCTAAAACTCCTGTGGAACCCACTTAGCAGGCTGCTAACAAAGGACTGTACCCAGACAGCAAAATACAGAACTGCTAAGTGGTGAATAATATAGTCACCATCATTAATACATGATGCTCTATAGGGAAGAAACACTTCAGAGTGGGAGCTAGTCACCTGTGGTGTGATTAGGAAACAACTGCTCTTCCTCCAGCCCCTGTGGTACAGCATTGCACAAACTGGCCAGATACATCATGGGTTTGTTTTTCCTCTGAGACATTAAGTATTGTCCACTTCCTGAGACAAAATCCAAGACAGGACCAATGGTCCAGACTGATGTGGTAACTGTTTCTGTGCATAACTAGAAAGGATCCAGAATTGTTAAAATGACGGGTCTGCTGTCCCAACAGTAAAAAGGCATTAGCAGAAAAGCCTGTTATATTGCAGATCAGGAACAACACCTAATCTGTGCAAGATCTGAGCTCATTAGAACTGCCTGTTCATAGCTGAATCTGATGTATATGCACCAGTATGTACGTACACAGCTTTCCAGGTAAAGTGTTTTATTTAGGTGATTAGTCGAATGCTAACAAAAGCAGCTCTGCAGAGACCACAACAAAAGTCCCTTTACTGCAATAGCATTTAACACCACAAGCATCCAAACAGAAGCAATCATTGGTGTAGAGAGGAGGTAGAGGGAGCAGCTTAACAGGCTTGATAGATTCTGACTGATAACATTTCAGAGGGCTTTCCAAAACAGCTACAGCCTAGCTTTACTGTAATTTTAGAAACCAGCTATATTCCACATCCCTCTAAACCCAGGCCAGAGACCATGCCCACACCTCAACAGATTCTGATTATTTTATACCTTTTCTACACTAGAGTTTATTGTTTAAAGTTTCCCTCTGGTGGTAATAATGGTGGAAGCTCTAGTGTATACAGGGTCCCAGCCACAGCTGGCATTTTTACTGCTATGTTACCTAGATCAGCTCTGAGCAGGGTTAGATGGCACAGTAAAACCACCCGTGTCCTGTCTGCTCTAGCACTACCACCAGCAACAATGGGAAATTCTAACACAAAAAGGTGTAGACACAACCCAAAGGAAGGGAGGGTGCATTTTGTTATCTCTTTAGCCAGCAAAAGGAGAAATTTCCACTGGTTCCTTCTGCCTGATCCACTAGAAAGGTTCCTGGCACATGAATTATCATCATGTAACCTGAATCAATCATCATGTAATCATGTAACCTGAATCAATCGGGGCTCCCTTGCTACAATCTCTCACTCTCGCGTCATTCTCCCTGCCCTGGAGCTTCCCTCAGCAATCCTTCTTGTATAGCCCATGTGTACCAAATGGAGAACTGAGCAGGATTCTGCCTTTAATTACTTCTCTCACTTCACAGGCTGACATCTTACAGGAACGGTTCTGTTCATGTTAGCTCCAGTTGTGACCATAAGGAAGTGATGGAAACCTCATTGCATGGGATGTTTAAAACAAAACTGCTATTATTATCATTTACCCTAAGGCCCCAAATCAGATAGGGCCCCGTTGTTCAGAGTCCTGTATAAACACAAGTACACACAGTCCCTGCCCCAGAGAACTTTAGTATAATTTGAAAGAAGATGCAGTGAGTAACAAACAGTAGGAGGGAAAGGAGGAAATAAACCAGAGAGAACAATCTTGCATGACAGAGACCCAGACAAGCCTTTTGCATCTCTGTGAGTGGTGTACATTGAACCACCAGGTGGTGCCATATAACACAACCTGTACTTTTTCCTTTGTGCATCTGTTAGTTTCAGGGGTGAGGGTAGTTGCGTAATCTCCTGCCTTCCCCACTCCTATCTTAGTCACCTCTGCAAAAACATGGTTCACTTAGTCAGTGCTCTCTTTTCTCTAGCCTCGGTATGGTTCTAGGAACAAAACATGAAATTAGATTATACAGCATTATAGGAAGTGAGGCCTAGCCAGGGCACTTCAGGGGTTGGAGGTGAGGAGTTTGTTCATTTATCAAACAGCAAAGATGCCCCCCCACCCCACCTTCAGCACTAGAAAAAAAAACCCAGCAGTTATCCATCTTTTTCTGATGTTATAATGAATCTTGGGGGAATTATTCTTTGGAAGAATAATTCTGATCTTGTTTTGCTAATGTCACTAATGTCAGGCTAGGACACACACACACACCTCTCCCAGGCTGTTCAGCCATCTTCTTCTGTAAAGACAAACAGCAGAACTGCAGTCAAACACCATTTGGTATTGTACTTAACAGCCCTGGCTCCTAGAGACAAGTGATTACATGAGAATCTCAGTTTTCATTTAAAAAAAAATTGGTTTTAGCCCTCATGGCTGCAGGAAGAGGCTTGTAAGTGTGATCCAAGTGCTTGCACAGAAAGACTCAGAAACCAGAAGGCAAGTAAGAAAGCACACTGACTTAAAAACTACGAGATTCTTTGGTTGTTCTATTTTTTAATCTCATTATGTTTTTAACTTTTTTGGGTTGCAAATACTGTGAGCAGCAAGAGGAAAAACTGCAACACTTATGAAGACTCCTCTAAAACCAGAGAAACACCATTTAACCTGCATGCAGCACACACATTGTAGAGAAACAGGAGCACAAATGCCAATTAGCATCTGGTATTTACTGCACTGAGTGCCTTCTCAGTGTAGATTTTCTTGTGTTTTATGAGACCGCCCTCTGCAAATGACACAGCACTTCCTCTTGATTTTTAAATTTTGTTTCTTGGTTCTTTTAATATTATCAACAATTTATATCTTATATAGTAAATAGAATTGAAATGTTTTCCCTCAGGACAGATGAACATTAAGCTTCTACTTCCATACACATAAAAGCCTTTCCTATTAATACAATAGAAGACTTTGTACCTTGCACAGTATCTGGATTTCATGCAAGGTAAAATGCCAAACTTGCACAGGTCAGTGGGAGAGAAAAGCTTCTGTAAAGTATAGGTTACGCTGATTTCCTCCGTCCCCTATCATGTTACTTTGGCAGAATTATAGAACCCAGGATGTAAGAAGCGACATCTGTATTTAGCATTCCACAGTCAAAGTTCCATTTCAACTGAGCATACATAGAATACACTTAAGGCAAAAATGAATGCCAGTGAACTGTAATCCACAATTTAAAGAACACTTTTTACTTAGCAACTGTACATGTTACTGCAATGGTTCACTCATTTAACAAAAATAGACAAAATATGGGAAATAGAATAGGAAAATCCCTTTTCTCACTCATTCTAGGACAGGCCTATGCTAGAAATTTTTGCCAGTATAGTAGTGTTGGTTAGGGATATGGGTTTTTTTTTCAAATGATATTTTTATACTGACAAAGCTTTTTAGTGTTGATGAGGCCCTAGTTACAAATTCCCAATTACTATCAAGGTGTGGAAGGCAAGGAAAAAGAGAAGATCTATTTTACTGATATGTTTACTTGAAGAGGGAAATAATGGTAAAAGATGATTAAATAGCCCCTATTACTCCCAAAGCCCAAACCCATATTCTGGAATTTTGCATTAAAAAAAGATTAAACCAAAATTACCTAATAACACTGCACAAACAACCCGATAAACTGAGGCCTAGTCTTCGCTGGATAGTTACCTGGATTGTATTTACCTCAAGATAGTGATTTAGTGTTCTCACATTACCAACAGAGGGGCCAAGTGTGTCATACTGGGCAGGAAGAGAGGACATGCTGCTGTGAGCTGGAGTTTTAAAGGTATTGGGGGGCCTAGAGATACAGATAAGCACTTAGTGGGATTTTTAAACACCTAACTCCCATTGAGGCCCACAGGGCACCGCCCTAAGTGAATGGCTGTAGGGTCTCCTGATGGAAGAAGTGTGCATGGCTGAGCAGGGGTTTTTTTTTGTTTTTTTTTTTTTGCACCAGGGGTTGATCCTGCACAGGTCAGATGCAGAGAGTTACATGTATGAACACAAGTTGTCAAAATGATGCGAGGAAGCCGGAAATACCAATCCTACATTAATGACAATCCAGCTGCGTGGTCACCCTATACCTCATCTACAGAAGAAAGTTGAAGAAGTTTAACAAATCATGTTTTCAACCAGTTTAGTTAAACTGGTGCAAAGCCTTGTGTAAAGACACTTATTTGGTTTAGCGAAAACAGATTCCTAATTGATTTAAACTAAACTGAACTAATAGTCCCCCCACAGACTTTTGCTTAATTAAGTCAGTTTAAACCAGCACCTTAAATTAAAATGGTGCAAATTTCTCATCTAGAAGAGCCCTAAATCACTTATCTCTGGGTAATCTCTGAGAACATCCACTCAACGTGCAGCAGCAGTAAAAAAAAAAAAAAAAAAAAAACCTAACAGAACGTTGGGAATCATTAGGAAAGGGAGAGATAATAAGACAGAAAATATCATATTGCCTCTTTATAAATCCTTAGTATGCCCACATCTTGAATTCTGCATCCAGATCTGGTTGCCCCATCTCAAAAAAGATATATTGGGATTGGAAAAGGTAAAGGGCAGGGCAACTAGAATGATGAGGGGCATGGAAAAGCTTTCATACAAGGAGATTAAGACGACTGGGACTTTTCAGCTTGGAAAAGAGATGAGTAGAGGGGGGATATGAGAGAGGGCTATAAAATCATGACTGGTGTGGAGAAAGTAAATATTTATTTCTCATAACACTAGAACTAGGGGTCACCAAATGAAATTAACAGGCAGCAGGTTTAAAATGAACAGAAGGAAGTATTTCTTCACACAATGCACAGCACTGTGGACCTCCTTGCCAGAGGATGTTGTGAAGGCCAAGCCTATAACGGGGTTCAAAAAAAACTAGATACATTCACGGAGGATAGGTCCATTAATGGCTATTAGCCAGGACAGGCAGGGATTACTGTTTGCCAGAGGCTGGGAATGTGCAATGGGATGGATCACTTGTTGATTATCTGTTCTATTCATTCCCTCTGAAGGACCTGGCATTAGCCACTGTTGGAAGACAGGATACTGGACTAGATGGACCATTGGTCTGACCCAGTATGGCCTTTCTTATGTTCTTAAATTCTAATCTTGTCCACAAAACATAAATTCAACTCACTCATCTAGGTCTGTGCTCCATGCCTGTCTCCTTCTGCCCAAAATCTGTCTAAAATCTTAGCCTGTCTATCTGATATCTATTCATGGATGTCTAGCATCAGCTCAAGCTCAATAAGACCTGCTCATCTTCCCCCAGTTAGGGTGTGCTAGAAGTTCACTGATTTCACTTTGCAGATGAAGTGTGGTCTGCCTAGATTTTATTAATTGGATTCAGAGAAGAGGTGTTTTTGTGAAGCACTGTTCTTTTCTTTACTGTTTTCCAAGGAAGTTGAACAGCCTTCTAAGGCTTCATCAAACCCAGAGAAGGATTAGATTGTTTACTCCCCTTTTTTCTGAGCAGCTGTATATTGATTTTATTTAGGATTGGAATAAGAAGATATTAAACTACACGAATCTGACTATGAGTTGATCACCCAGCCACGTTGTGTGTGGTTAAATGAGGCAGATTTGTTTTAAGATATATTAAGGGCACTGGGAGGCTGCTACATTTCAGCTGTTCATATGAGTTTTTGTCAGCTCTCAAGATATATAATCATTCCTAATGTGTATATCGATGGTTTGCAAAAGCAATGGAGAAAGCCTGTCATCTCTGAACATTTCCACTGGCTTTTGTGTGAGACATACACTTGATTTTGCAATTTAAAGGAAACATCCCACCCCCCCACCCTAGTCACTACCTTTCTCAATCACTGTGGACACCACCACCATCCTGCCTGTCACTCACACCCATAACTTGGGGATCATCAACTCATGCCTCTCTCTTTGGGCCCTCACATCTGCGCTATGTCTAAATCTTGTCAATTCCTTCCATGTAACATCCATAAGATGTGGCCTTTCCTCTCTCTCTCTCTCTCTCTCTCTCCACACAGCTATAATTCTCATCCAAGCTCTCATCATCTCAAGTATCAGTTACTTCAGCATCCTTTTCTCTGGTCTTGACAAATGCAATCTTGTCCCATTGATATCCATTCAGAATGCTGCAGCAAAGATGATTTTCCTAGCCTGTCACTTTGAGCATGTCACTCCTCTCGTTGCTTCCCTCCACCAACTCTCCTGTCTCTATCACATCAGACATATGTTACTGGTCTTCATTTTCAAAGCCCCACTCTAGCTATCCATCCACTATCAAGACATTGATTCCTGCCTCTGATGCCAGCCTCCATCACCCACTTGTTAAACTTTCAAACAAGCACCTTTGTGCAGTCGCCCAGGCTCTCTCCCATGCTTGGAGAAGTTCCACACAAACATCCACAAGGATACCTCATTATCCTTCTTCAAATCCCTCCTCAAAACTCCTTGGCTGAGATGCCTACAAAAAAACCTTGACAATAGTAAGGCTGCTGGAGTGCTGAGATCACTGTCTATCAGGCATGTCTCTTTGTACTCCTCAGTCTGTCCATATCCATCGGTTGGATCTTGTTTTATCCTTCGATTTTAAGCTCCTTGGAGCCTAAAGCACCTTTGGGGTGAGTTTGTACAGCAGTTTGCACAGTGGGGTCCTTGACTGGGTCTATGCGGTGCTGAGAATATAGCTCAGTCACAGGATTGAGGCCAGAGCAGAGTATGTAGCCAATTACTTCATTTGCGAGAATATCCTTTCTCTGCTTACACCCCAACTCAATTTTTATCCTGAATTATCGAGTATACAGCCCAGTCTATACCAGGAAAGATTTGCCAGCTATACTGGCAAACACTCCTCATATAGATACAGCATATACCAGCAAAAATGTGCTTTATACTGGTTCCCTTAGCAATATACGCTATGCTGGGAAAAGCACATTTTCGCCCGTATAAATTGTGTTTACAGTAGGGCCTCGGCTCTATAGAAATGTCACCAAAGAGTGCACACCCCTAAATGACATTTCTAGCTCCCAGTATAGATCTGGCCTGAGTGGTTCTTGTCTCATTCTTGGTTTTTTTAAGGCAGTCAACCCCGGAGCACCTGAGCAGCAGGGTTCAGTATCACAGTCCTTTTCTTCCCCTCCCCCAGTGCAGGCCACTGGCAGACCTTGGTGGGTCTTAAGTGGCTTGGCCCTCTGCCCAAGGCACATAGTCCAAATGGGCATGAAGGAGTCCAATAAACAAAGCCTATTTCACCCTCACTAGGGTCCTTTGCCTTAGCTCTGGGCCATTTAAATTCAGCCCTTTGTTCAGGCTCCCAAATAAGCACCATCTTTCTCTAGGTGTTTATGCCATTTTACCTGTGGCTGGTAAGGCCCAGGCCCATCTGCTGCTCCAGGGTCCAATCCAGGGACCATCTAAGCAGCAGCAATATACTTCTTGATCCAGTTTGCTGCTGCCTCTTCCTGCCCAGCCCCTTTAGCTTCACCCTTAGCTCAGCATTAAGGTTCTTCCCTCAGAAATCCCAGCTGTGCAAAACGCAGCCAGAAAACAAACTCTAGTTATCTATCAAGTGCCTTTGGCCTGAGAGGAACACCCTTCCTGACCCCTCCAGTCTCTCGGCCAGGAAGTGACCTGCCAATGAGCTCAGGCATCTCCTTTTATCTTGGTCAGCAGGGCCCTGATTCGCTGCTGCTAGCCCCTCTAACCCTTGAAGGACCACGTCTATGTGGTTACCAAAGTAGCCAATCCAGAGAATCCTCTCTAGGCAGGTCTGGAGGACCAAACTTGCTGCTCTTTTTCTCTCAGCTCACTGCTTTTTGGGGCAGGGCATAGTAGGTCCACAGGGGCTCCCAACAGAGAGCCACAAAGGGCAAATGTGGCACAAACACTTGTGAAGGTTCTTGACTGTGGCTATAGAGAATGGCAATTGGAGAAAATAGTTTAAACTACCTGCATTTGTACAGTGCTCTCAGAACAGCAAAGACAGACAATACAGGAGAATGTATAGTTCACATACAGAGCGTCCATCTCAGGAAGCAAAAGAAAGAGGTTGGGACTGGAAGCCAGGCCTTTCAGAAGGCATTGCAGAGCCCTAACCACTAGGCAAGCAGATCAGGCTGGCAGAGGGGATTTTGGCTTTTAGTATCTTCTGGTATCTAGGAGTTCAAACAGTAGCAGAATACAGTGTCTGAGCAACTACAGCTGAGCTTATCCAGTCCAATGAGTCTCTTGGGTTTTAAATGGCTGCCATTGTTAGATATAAAATCCAACAGTATCTGAAATAGCAAATAAGTGTTGTAGTGGGGGAAGAAGAGTTTTTTTTGTCACATAATGCAATAGCCTCAACAAGAAAGAGTGAGTGGGGGGATTGTTGTTCCTTACCAGGATTCCAGCCCCTACCACAATATTTTTATTCATACCACAACCAATAAAACTTTGACACAACTTTGGTTTCATTAACCCTCCTCCCCCAGCCACATAGCCCACTGCTCAGATTCCTCCCCCTGACATCTCAACTCAGCCTTCTACAGCCCCGGGAGAGCCTCCCTGTCAGCTTATAGCTCTCTGGGGACATCCCTCCTCATCCCCCCCCCCCCAGTACCTTCCTTCATTATCTCTGCCCAGCTGTGGTTTATAAATTGTTTAAATCTTTTCTAGGAACAGATAACGATCACAATTACCCAGAATCCAAGAACACAGTCAGCTCAAAGTGTGGTTAGGCTCTGCCCTACTTTCATTGACTTAAGATGAAAATGCTCTGTTTGAGAGGTGTGGGAGGGGGAAAGAGCGAGACAAGAAACCCACTTTGAGAAATACAGCTGCATTTGTTCAAACCACATAACCCTTTCCTGCTGTCCTGCTTTGGACCTTCTGTGACTAGAACAAAATGTTTGTGTGATCTGAAACTTGAGACAGAGGCTCAGATTCGGCATAGCCCTTAAGCACATACTTAAGTGCTTTGCTGCATCAGGGCCAGAGGCCGATATCCACCTACCTTCCAAAGCCAGAGTGACTATAGAACAGAAGGCAGTGTTCCTCAAACTGGGGCTCCTGACCCAAAAGGGGGTTGCAATGCTATTGTGTGGGGGGGTGAGTTCACAAAAGATATTGCCGGAGAAAGGGGGAGCTCAAGAGGGGAATACAGCAATCGCTGCTCTCCCACTGCTGCCAGCAGCGGCACAGAAAGGTGGCAATACTAAGTATGCTTCTATGAATATGTGCAGTAATTTGTTATCACTTTGTGGGGGGGTTGTCACAGCCCCTGAAATATTTCTGCAGTGGGGCCCAGCAAAAAAGCTTAAGAACCCCTAACATGGGGAGGTGCTGCAGGTCAGGAATTACCTCTCTCAGGTGCTTAATATATTAACCCATGTACCCACTGATGTCTTTCATCATATTAAGTTGGTCAGTGGCCAGATCCAGAGAAGAATGGGGTAGAGGAGAGCCCTGGACTTTCCTTGCTGTGACAAAACCCCTCTACAGGAAGCCCACCTGTAGTTATAGAGATAGTACCTAGCAGTGTTTGTCCTAAACAAAGTAACTGTACATCTACACTGTAATGTCTGCATCCTTATAGCATGACAAAGCAAGAATCTGCAGGGACAAAAAAGTAATGATAACTGCTAAAGTTAGGAGACTTTAATGTCCCTGCATGGAGTAGGCTCACGGGCAGTAGGACAGATCTATAAGTTTCAGCAGCAAGGATGCAGGCTACCCAGATATATATAACTCTGAACTTGAATGTGCAATTGCCAAGCAATACCACATTTTTTCAGGACTTTCACCTCTGGAAGCTTTAAAGGACAGCCAATGGTTTCATATCTCTGGGTCTGTGGCCTAGTCTAAGATAGAAAATATTTGCTAAATTATCTCACCTTTTCAACTCCACCAGTGGCAGCGATGCGGGGGGGAGTACTGGCTTACACAAGGTAGCAGCCACTGGCACGTAAAGCACAGTGTTGCCTGGCCTTCCTGTGAGCAGCATTAGACAAGGCAGTACAAAAACACCAGGAGCATTATATTTACACTAGGGCTCCCACTGGTGGAGCTGAACTAATGGTAGCAACAATAGTAAATTTCAGGGGAAAAGGTCTATTGCAGTCAAGCCAAGGAGAAACTGAGAGGATATAGTGTGAAAAAGTATGCACTCAAAGGTAATATTTATTAACACTGTTTATAAGGCCCAGTTCATAGAGCCTGGGAACTGTGAATGGCAGAATAACCAGAAAACACATTAGAAAACTCTGGTAAGTTTTTCATGCTATTGGAAAAACATTAGAAAGAAAGATAAAAAAGTTATAATAATGCACTGCAATTATACTTAGTACATCTATAGCACCTCTCCTCCAGATTTTAAAGCACATTACTGCTATTATTAGCTTTGGCCCCATGTGAATGCGAGTGCTTTGTCTGTGGGGCTTATTTTTAAATAAGGCAAATATAATCAACATGTTAGAGGCTGCATTAATTTTGGGCATGTTCCCAGCAGGTTCAGTGGTGGTAGGAAACCATCTGTGCTTCCTTACTTCCACCTCTCCAGTTCATTCCATTCTCAGGCATGATCCCAGAACCTGAAGAGAGCATCTCATAAGGCGTAAGGACAAAGGGATGGTGCCTCCCCCAGCTCACAGATCTAGGGATACAATCCAAGTCCAGGCTTTGCACCCTTTATTTATTTTTGCTTGGGAGTCCAAAAATCCAATTACTTACAATATGATTCATTTTATGTACAGATCTAAGCAGAGATGGGACATATCCCTAGTACTAAGCTGTTGTCTAATATTATTGTTCACAGTCTGCTGTCAAAACAGCTACCATCTTTTTAGGTGGATGTATTCTTTGATCTAAATGTAGAAGTAAAAAGTGAACTATGCTGTCCATTTAGAAATAATTTTGTGAGTCATCAAATTTGTTGGGAAGCCTTCTGCCTCCTGAATCTGCACCTGGTAGAACTTTAAATAGATTGATTTGCAGACAGATTCCTATGCTGCATTTACTGTAAATAACCAGCATAGCTGAATAGAAAGTAAAAGCAGAAAATGAAGTTAATTCACAAACATCTTAGCCCTAGTCCTAACTAGTAGATAAGATCTAGAGGAAGAATTCAAGAATAATCATTTCAGATATATAAAACAGGACTCAAAGCAAGAGAGATGAGGAGATCTGCTATGCATGGATTTACACTACATATTATGAGAATGAATTAATACGCTCTTTGGGATCCTACATTTGTAAATGTGTTTCTCATTTGAGATTGTTAAATTGGCTAGTTCCTGCTATGGATCCCAATTCAGCAAAATATTTAAGTACAAGAGGAGTTTTATTAAAGTCAACGGCTTCATTGATTTGAATGGCACTCCTTCCATGATTATGTACTTTATTGAATCAGGGCCATAATGAGATGAGATTCAATTCTAACCTATTACCATGAATTTTAAGACACAAAAGCAAATATTTTTAATTTTTTTATGAAAGGATTTTTATTAATTTTAAAAAAAATATACAAAATATAGTTTATACAAACTGAACTGTTTTCAGCCCAGAGGTCATAATATCACATTCATTAGCTTACATCACAGGAAAGTTTCCTTTCAGATATAATCCATATAAAAACTTAATACAGACAAATTGCTGGATTCCTCTTGTATATACACAAACAGAATGAGCCGCTTTATTTTTAAGTGAATTGGTGAAGGAGACTTTTCTGTTGCCCAGCCAGGTACAGCTCAATCAGTAGCAGTTCTAGTCCTCATCCCGCACCACGGTACCCCAGCATCACCATGCCTAGTGCTAATGTAAAGGGCCACCTCTAGGGAAGTTGGGTCTCAGTGGCCCATTCAATCCTTCGTCTCTCCATTGGACTATAAAGAGTGGGGTCATTACTTGCCATCTGTAATTAGAAGTTTTCTTATGGGTACATAGGCTGGGGGGGTGGGGGTGGGGGGAGAGTTCTGTTCACTTGGCCACAGGCAGTAAGATTTCAAAAGCTGGTTGCCTGACTAGAAAATCTGGTTTCCAGGTTGTGGACTCATTATCTTGAGTAAGTTACCATGAAATATTGGTCCTGCTGTGATTGGCTAAAGACTTTTTTCTGTATTCCATTTGTTCTATTTCTAGCATGGGCTAGTTTTGATTAAGTTTATGATGGAAAACCTCCTTTCTACCACTACTGTCTAACTGGGAAGTGGGCCAAAGTCAATTGAAGTCAATGACAGTCCTTCCATTGATTTCAATGAGATCTGGATCAAGATAAAATCTAAAGTATGGCCACCAAGAACCATATGAAAGGCAGGTGGTTAAAAGCTTTGTTAAAACATGCATGTGCTCTCATTTATTCTGGACTTGCTGCATTAGTGCATTTTGAGAGCACGCCACTGACACAAGGCGTTCTCCTTTTCCTCCACCCTTTTGTAAAATCGTTTAACTTCCTCACTGGCTGACAGTTAATTAGGCTCATTCTTCTCCCCTTTGACTAGCACAGATCAGAGCTGCTGCTCCTGAAATTACTCAGCCTACCACCAGCCTCCTTTGTTGTCCTGGTCTGACAGATGTGAAGCTTGACTCCATTTATTCCAGGCAATATGATTTCTCCCCAGCCTATGTCCATGGCTGTCTACTCGGAACTAGACTGAAACCCTCGCATCTCAGTTCAGAAAAGCTGCTGAGCAGCCAACAGGTAGTAACAACTTCTGGTCACTACAGACCTGGAGCTGGAGTCAAATCAGTGATG
Source organism: Mesoclemmys tuberculata (assembly GCA_007922155.1). Lineage (NCBI taxonomy): Eukaryota > Metazoa > Chordata > Testudines > Chelidae > Mesoclemmys > Mesoclemmys tuberculata. The sequence continues at coordinate 80,171,300 of ML675616.1, read as the reverse complement.
GAGGAAAAGGGCTGGGAGTCACATCTGCAATTCTTTGTGCCATCCAGTTCCTTCCCTTCTGAACAAGTTCAAGGGAAGTCAAGTTTTGGAACTAAATTATTTAACCTGAATCAAAATTAGAGTTTTCTGACAGTTGTGCTACTCACCGTAGTGGCCCAGAAGCTCAAACAACTCTCCAGAAAGGAGTCATGAGTCAGAATGGCTCTGTCTCAGCTCCCTCTTTTTGTCTTTCTTTATGACACCTATTCTCTCTTTTCCATATCCTTCCTAATCTTTGCCCCCTCATCCTGTAAAGCAATTACATGACACAAACAGAGGATACCATTTCAGTCTCTGTGTACAAATATAAAACACTAATGGGGTTATGCGTCCGAAGAATTGATATATTTGGTTTAAACTAAACTGAAAAAATCAGTACAGTCTAGTACCTGAATTTATCCATGTAAATGATCAATCCTAGCAAATTACAAGGCAATAGTGATGCAAACATAGTTTTTGGTAACATCGTCAGAGGTCAAATCTGAGACATTATTGCATGTATAGGAAAAATTATATTTGCAATCCTGATAATGTAGGGAGGCATTCAGGAGTCCAAACATTCATAATGCCCTAATGCTATGCAATATGTGAAATGTGTTTGTGCACACTCATGTTACTAGGTGGATTTTGATCTGGTGAGGCAAGTTCATAATGAATACAGACCCTTTTTTCAGAGGTAGTCATAACACAGGCGCCATCTGCTGTGTGGCACCTGCCACCCACCCACACAAGGAAGCAACTAACAAATTTCAGCCAAGGATTCTGAGGAAATTACATGACTGGTTAAGACTCATGAGCATTACTAAGAGAGCTAGTGAGAGCTAGGTTAGTAATCCCATCCGTTAGGAATTTACAGTTCCCTATGCTGTGCTTGTGGCCTGTTGGGACTAAAATTCCAGTACTTTAAGGCTTGATGTACAGAACTTCTCACGGGTCCAATCAACTTTTAACTTTTGCCATTAGCAAGAACATTTTAAAAAATCCATATGTGCACTTGTATTCCTCAGCAAACCGAGTGTGCCAGTCAGAGACCTTGTTTTCCAATTCCCTGAATAGGGTTTTGAGGGTAGTAGATAAAGAGACTTCTATAAAAAAATCAGACTTGCAGACATCCAACGAAGGACCAGGGTACATGTCAGGAGCTGTTTTCTCCTTCTTGGGTTGGGGATGGACAAAATTACATTCACGGCGTCTTAAAGAAATATCTCCCACTAAGTGACAGCAGCAAAATCCTTCTTAACAGAACTCACTTTACAGAGAAAGAGACATTGAAACACCCCCACAAGCAAACAATGATGTTTTTGCTTACTTATGAAAACAGATTTAAAACAGGTCTTAAAAGTATTTCCATAAGCCGGGGGTGGAGGGGGGGGGGAAGAAGCACCATCTGCAAAACGCTTTCCATCCAAATTGCCATTACTCTTTTCCACACTATAGTTCTCCCAAAATTGATTTCTTCCTTCCACCCTGTATTTTGTCTTTGTATTAATTGGGACAGAGATGCATAACATCCTTGTTTTAGACTTTAATAATAAAACGATCCTTAGCACTTATATATTAGTTTTCATTCACAGAGCTCAAACCAATTTCCTATGGGGTGCGCATGAATTAAGCTATTTATAATTGACTGAAGCGTGAGCTGTGTGATTTAGGTATAAAGCACAAACATTAATATGAATTAAAAGATCCCTTTATTAGGAGCTAAAGTATTTTATTTATCCTTAATGTAATTTTTAAATAGAGCAATGATGGCTATTAACAATAGAATGATCCAAGAGCTGTTAGCTGCACAACACCATGTGTTCACTTTTAGGCCAAATAATCCAGATAAGATCAGTTCACAGCTGGATCAAAGCAATGGAACGAGATGACTCTTCCCCTCAGTGCCTTACAACAATCACTGTAAAGCAGAGCCATTTCTGAGCACCACTGTAAACTTGAAAGAAATAAATCCATTCCTTTCCCTTGTGTATGGCGTAAATAGAAAAGTAGCCATCATACGTCAGGTGCTGCATTGGCAGTGGGGCAAAGAAGGGGAGTGAAATGCCATGTAGGTAGGGAAGACTATGTTCCACCTGTCTTTCAGAGAAGGGCTGAGTAAGGGAATGCACAGCACAGAATAGGGCAGGCAGGTGGTATTCATGGTTGAGGAAGAAGCTCAGAGGTAGTGGTTCTGCAGCAATGTACAGAAATAAAGAGCGCCTGAGGCTTCTCCTACAGACTGGGAAAACTGAAAAAGAAATTTGAAAGGGCAAAAAATACTGCTGTAACTACCTGTCTCCTGTTGGCCCCCTGGCCTCACCAGCTATTTTGCAGTCAATCTCATACAGGAGGTATGATGGCCTTCTTTGTTTGTGCTGTTGGGGTACATGACATGACAATTTCATTTTATACGTTTCTTTTAAAAAACGTAGGGTTTGAGGCAAGGCCTACTTCTTCTTTTCACTTTGAAGTGGGCAGGTGCCTAGGACCCTCACCATTTAGAGCTAGTGTCAGAAACAAATATTGCAAGCTATCAGTCAGGAGAACATCTTGCCTCTCTGCTGCCTGAGACATTAAAAAGGAGTGTGCCTCAAAAGGTACCAAGAACATACAGTCTACTTGTCTGCACAGACTTGGTTATTTAACTTTGTACCTGTGATAATGAGGCTATTTTAGACTTGGTTTCTCTTTTAAAAGGAAACTATTCCAATACAAGTTATGGACCAAATTTCCAAACATTTGTTCTGAAGTTATCCAGAAAGCCATATGCTGAAATTGCACACTCACAATGCCATATGTGCACAGAAGCATCTGTTTTCATATGTATGTGTTTAGGGACACAATTTAAATGCTGACATCACTCAGATGAACCTGATCTTTATAGGACCTTTTCTCATAATTCCGTCTAACCCCCATGCCCATTCTCACCCTCAGCAGTTGTGTCACGTCTATAGCGTGTATTCTTTGCAGCAGGACCTTGTATAACTAACTGTTCTTTGAGGCATCTAGCATACTTTTCAATGCAATACAAATAAAATGTTTGAAATCTAGGCCCTATATATTGTGACACTGTCCTCCTTGTGGTATATATATTTTCAAAAGACCTTATATTAATGCACTAAAAAAACTAGAAATGAAATTAACTGTTCCTAACTGATCCTTCTTTCTTTTTACACTTCACTCAATATGGGCAGTGAACTTTTGATTTTCATTTACTGGCTCAGAGCTAGCTTGCTTGGATTTCCAGCACTGCAGGAGAATGATTACATTTTCTGAAAGCTCCTTTCACTGACATTTTAAAAATATTTTTATTAACAATAAATTTTATAAAGCACTTCTCCATCCTTTTAAGACAAAATACTAGCTTTTTTAGAGTGTTCCTTTAATGATGATCTGCAGAGGGCAGCAACATACTGCCAGATAACTGTATATGATGGAGTTTTAGATACATCTGCTGATACCATCCAATAGCAGAATGGACTCTCCAAACCAAGACTCAGTTGGCTGGAATATAATATTCCGACTACAGTGTAACCCAGCTGCCCATGAAAAATGCACTTTGCAGTTCAGCTTCCAACACAAGCGATGCAGAAGCTGGTGGAACTGTATATATTATACACGCCTGCAACTGTTTCCTCCACTGCAAATATTAGACAATCATTTCTTGTATTTCTGAAGTGGCATGTGTTATGTATTTCCATGGTGTGGGCAAGTGAAGGCTGTTGGTTTTGAAATATCTCTCTCTCTCTCTCTCCCTCCCCACACCCACACCCACACCCAGGCAGACAGACACACGTAAGGTGAAGTTGCTTTGGTATCAGAGATCAATGTGCAATTCCTGAATGACACTGAAGCGGTGCTTGTCAAAGTCTTTGAAATTCAACTGGATCTTTTCATGAGGACATATTTTTCAGCAAGAAATAGCTTAGGCACTTTGGAATACACGGTGAAGAGGGGTGTGCTGGGAGGACAGGCAATGCCTGTTTCTTAAGCTTATGCATCACTGTAACAAGTGGAATAAAAAGTGCTGGATTGGAGGATCTTCGTGGGGAAGAGGCAGTTCTGCTCCACCACAGGGAGAAGCTACATACCACTGACTCAGGAAGACATGGCTCCCGTGATCAGCGGGTTTAAGCTACCCCCCAGGGAAAAGTACAATGGAATGGCAGTGGCACATTCAGTTAGTGTGTCACAGACACTTGCTCCGTTTTGCCTGCCACTGTCTCCCTCTCTATGTAAGTGCTGGATTCCAGGTGATATTCTGCCTTGTTCATTTCCACACTGAAAAGTAACTGCCCCTCCCATTCACCTCTTCCAGTCTCTGAGTCTCTGACCTTCCTCCCTTGTCCCATTGTGAGCTCCCAGGCTTTGATGGCAAAGTTCCTGCAACTTGGGCACAACCCTGCGGTTCCTGCAGAGTGGCTTGGAGAACACCAGAGGAGTTCCCCCCATTTCATCACAGTGGAGGGGGTTGGCCTGGGTTCCTGCCACCACCATCTCCAGCAGCTGAACTACGCAGTCCGAGAACCAATCCTTCAACCAAAAGTAGCCTTTCTGGAAGGAGATCCGGAGGCTGACTGGCCCTGCAGGCATCCGAACACTCACACTGAAGAGGCAGTTCCCCTGAGAGCTGTCCCGCACCAGATAGGTCCCCACTGGCTCCTGCTGTAGCTTGGCGTGTGCTTCTTTCACAGATAAGGGACCCCAGTAGAAGTCACTGGACTGCAGGATGTTGAGTGATCGCTCCACTACCTCCCACTCACAGCTGCGGAAGGCCCGGTAATGGGTGGGTAACCTGGAGGGTGCTGAGGCGTGGGGAGTACGCTGATGCTGCTTTTCTGGAAGAGGAAGGTTCAGTAGATCATCCGGCCTCCCTCTGATCATCTCTCAAAGGGCCCATGGATCCCAGAAAGATGTTATCTTTAATACACTTTCTTCTTTGCATCCAGCCTGGAGAAGAGAATGAAAGTGAGGCAGGCAGATAGGCGTCCTAGTGTCTTTCTAATTGGATAAACGAAGTTTCACATAAAAGAAGCAGAGGGGCAAGGATGCTGAAGGGAGGAAGGGCACACAGAATTTTTTTATGTTATAAATACAGCTGCAGAAATTAGTGATACAAAAACTGTTCAGTCACCCATACTTTCTCCACCCTTGCTCTCAGCTTTCTCACCTCAGCCAACGCAGGATTATTCCTTACAACCACCTGCCTACTCTAGTTTTAAATGACTCCAGCAAAAGGGTTTCCACTACATCCCTTGGCAGACTATCGTAATCTAATAAAGCACACTGTTGGGAATTTCCCAACACATTCCCACAAGTTAGAGAATAACCTGAAGGAAAAAATCTTGTTCTCATTTAATTGCTTATCTGCTTCCATTCTCTTCTTGGAGGACAAATATGGCAATGAAGAAACAGGAGTTTGGAAGGTCCGATTCCCACCAATACCCACAAGCCTCTTTAATCAGTGATTCAATTATAGAATAGCCCTGTTCAATGCACCAGAAGAAGGTGAAGCTCTCTACCCCAGTCCCCAACAATATGCCCCATACAGGCAGGAATTTAACCTATCTCCCATATCTGATGATCTGTTTACCCCGGAACATGTGGATCAGAATCACCATAAATTAGATTTTAATCCCATTTATACAGCTAAGTACTGTTGGAGTCCAAATAGTGATCCTTTCCCCCACCTGCGCCCCTTACTATTGAAAGTCTCTGCATCACAACCTCTGGTATGTTTCTCCCCCGTGCTCCATGAATCCTGTTGAATAATTCCAGACCATATACTTCTGCCCTAATAAGTTATAGCCTGATAATCTATTGTTAATTGTCTGCTTATTACTCCATCTGCCCTATCCCTACTGCCATTGCTCTGCTCACATGTTGGAATAAGGATACTCCTCTTTCTCACTGCCATGGTCTCTTTCTCTCTGTTTCTGTGTTCCTACCAGGTTGCCTATATATAGTAGCGTTGATTCCTTCACCCGGACCCGCTGCTGCTGACATCAATCCATCTAAGTTATTACAATTATAAAATATATATATATATATATATGTACTGTGTGTGTGTGTGTATATATATACACACATACACATATATAAACATAAAAACCACAGCCTGAGCCAGAGGCTTGTTCTGTATGAGAAGTTTGAGCTGTTACATACCACTTCCCCAGGCGTACGAGTCAGTAACTCACCGCCAAAACCTTGCCCTCAATCCTCTGACATGCTCCATTAACCCAGTCACTCTCTCTTTTTCTGATAGAAAAAGAGGGCGAGAAGGCAAGCAGACGAACATGTGAGCAGACGAACCTTCCCCCAAGTAGCCTATGGACTGGGGAAGAGACGATGCTTCAGTTTCCTCTCACTTCACCTTGGGAAACTCCATAGCTTATCTCAGGCATACAACAGTATTAGAGCAGCGAAACCAACATCCATGATCCTTCCATCAAAAGAGAGAGATCTTACATTCGGCCAGGCTGCTCTGCAAGCCAAACCCTAACATAACCCCTGTGAAGCCTGCTACAGTAGTCACTGTTCTAACGCTCAGCTAATCACATCGCTCAATTTGCTGACTGTTTTGAAGCCTCCTTTAATTTACTTAATTTGCTACTTGTTCAGATTTGACAGCTAGCTCTGTAGACCAAAGTCCTCCAGTTAGGGGAAAGGGTATAACACAGGCAGTCGGAGTCAAGCTTCTTTCACACTGTCCTACTAACAGGTCTTACAGCTTACCTAAGAGTGGGCTTTGGGGGAGGGTACAGCAGTTCTATCTCCACTGTCCATTATCCTTGTGCTGAATCTACCAACAAAGGACTAAGGCCACTTGTCATGGTAGTTTTTGGGATGTGGACACCGGCCCAGTAGGGCCCTTTCTTCACTAGTTTCCCCCCCCCAATGTCTCTCACTGTGGTTAACAATGACACAGCACCACCAATGGCAGTAAGAAAGGGAATTTTTCTATACATAGAACTGTGTCTATACCATCCAATCTCTCACTGGGAAACTTTTACAGTGGCTGAAAGCTTCACTTTTTAGTCCTGAAAGCTGGTGAGATACAGAACCTTTAACCCATCGCTGGTACAGCACTGAATAATATTTATCCTGAACCTCAGCTGAGTGTCATTTTGGGAGTGAAATTACACTTTTATTGGGTGGGAGAGGGAGGAGAAGGAGAAGTCAGCCTCTGGCAGGTTAATTTTTAGTTATTTATTTAATGACGTCAACTGTTGGAAGCTGCTCCAAAGACTTGGAATCTCAGAATAAATCCCCGGGGAGACTGATCAATGGCAATGTGTAAGTAATACAGTCGAAGGTGCATTACAAATGCAATTTATCACAGAACTCATCACCACAGGGATGCCCCTCCCCCCTGTTGGATATAATGGATATACGCACTCTGTTAAGTGCTTTGAGATTAAAGGTACTCTAGAAACGTAAAGTACTATTATTATTACCACTATTTGCTTCCCAGGATGTAGCTTACACCACTCAGTGGAGGAGGCAGGGAGAGAACCTCTCTTCATTCAGTAGCGCCCCTTCTGGCCAAATGAAGAGCTCCAAATAGCATTTTAGCCAATGACATGATTTCAGCTATGACATGTGACCTTAAGGGTCTAGGTTGTAAAGCAAAAAAAACCACAGCTTCAGGCACACAGATCTGATTTTTCTGCACTTTTGCATCCGAACTCCCCAAAATGCTTACCTCTTTCACTTTGCCATCCATCAGGATAAAGCTTTGGACGTAAGGCCCAGGACTATCCATTTCCAAGATTTCCAGCACAGCACTCCCTAACTTTTGCAAAGCCTCAAACAAGAATAGCTCCTCTCCTTGAAAAGTAAGAGAGAAGTCAGTCAAATGGGTGAGCAAGTCCTTCAATGAAAAACAGTGGGACCAAAGTTTGCTCATCTTGATCTATGTCAGCCTGGACTCACGCCCTGCAGTACATTTCAGATGGTGTGCAACAGACTGTACCCCTTTATCCATGCCCCACATGCTACTGTAGCAATCTTTGCACAAAAGATGCCTTGTGAGAGATTTAAAAACTCACAATTTGCTGATCAATAACATCATGGCAAAATGCATACAGCAGCATTAGATCTGAAGTTATAAACATGAGATCATGACAAAGTATGTTTTCCAGAGAAGTCCTGGGAATGGCCAGACCAGTTCCTCAGAGATAAAGGGCAAGCTGATGTCTCAGTCAGTTGTGAACAATGCTGATGGACCATTACCTGCACAGTGGCTATTCTTTGGCAGGAAAGGGGCCAGGGGCAAAAACACCTACATCTTAGCAAAGAATCAGCATGGAGTTCCCTTCCACATCGACTGCCTGTTGCCTTGCTCCCAGCTGAAAATACTTCTCCAAGGGGGGACAAGATTATAAAAAGAAGGGGCAGCCATCCCACAGGCCCCACCTCCTCTCACTGCCCAATTGTTTCACTGCATCAGAAGGGAAACAGGAAGCAGCCACTGAACTGGAGAAGGGGTCATTACCTAAGAAGTTTGGCCTGTGAGACTACTGAAAGCATATGGTGAGAAACCTTTGCTTTAAATTTAACATAGTTTGTTGAAGATAAAATGCAACTGGTGCCTAATTTATTTTGCTTGCATCCATTTCTAACTTTTATGCCTCATCACTTGTACTCACTTAAAATCTTTGTAATTAATTAACTCATTTTATTGTTTCATCTAATCCAGTGTGTTTGAACTGAAATATCTAGGAAACTTTGGGGTAGCAAGTTATGTGCCTATTATTTCTATTAAAGGAATAACAGACTTTATAGAGTTTGTACTGTCCCGGAGAGGGCTAGACTCACCAACTTTAAAGTCAGAAGGGACCAACTAATATGATCATCTACTCTGACCTACTGCACAACACAGGCCACAGAACCTCACTCACCCCCTCCTGTAATAGACCCATAACCTCCGGCTGAGTTACAGAAGTCCTCACATCATGGTTTAAAGACTTAAAGTTACGGAGAATTCATGATTTACATTAATTTAAACTTGCAGAGGAAGGTGAAAAACCCCTAGTTTTGTATGAACATATATTTCTGGGAGAAAGTCTAGGACTGGGGGTACTTTGGGATCATCCTGCAATATAACCAATGCTGGTGAGAGCCAACGTGTGGCTGTCTGGCTGCAGCACACACAGACATAGTTGTGAGTGACCTGCATGTTGGAGACTCTGAGCAGGCCAGACTGGAGCCTATAGCAGCAAAGCCGTGCAAAGGACACCCCAGGTTAGAAGGCAGGGGTGGCATAGCTACTCATTATTTTGGGTTGTACCCTGGGTATGTCACACTGTGACAGCCAAATGTTAACTTTATCATCACTGACTTCAATGCTCTGGCCTGATTAGCAAACCAGTGTACATGAAACCTCCAAAATAGCTCACAGATGCCTCAGAAGCGTTAGGAAGAGTTTTGAAGTTGTCAATGTCTTTTGGAACTTAAATAGTGAAACCTGAAGGTGTCTTCACACTAATTTTAAAAAGGGTTGTGTTATTCTGGATCTCAAAGATTATGCTTAACAAGCTCAAGGTTATAGTTGATGCAGTGCATAACATGAGAAGTATCTTGTCTACATTTGTTCCGTATGCCTTTTGTACAGTCCATATTCATTGTTGAACCATCTGAATGCAGCCACAATCAATTTTGATTTGAGCTCTTCTGCCTTGATTCCTACAACCTCTAAAGCTGTTGTTTATTCCTTGTGCTGGTCCAGATACCCAGGCTGCTATATCAGCAAAGAGAGCACAAGTCCCAAAAATACAATTTACATTGACTTGTTCAGCTACAGAGCTGTTAATGGATTCATCAACAGGCAGAAAAATAAACCTAGCTTTCTATACATATTTCTAAGGCACTTCCCTAAGGCCTTGTCTACACTACAGCTTCATTACTTCTCTTTAACTGGACTGTTTCGCATTGTTTATAATCCATACCATCAAGTGCACCCATAAATAAGAACATAGGAACAGCCATACTGGGTCAGAACAATGGTCCATCTAGCCCAGTGTCTTGTCTTTTGACTGTGTCTAATGCCAGGTGCTTCAGAGGGAATGAACAGAACAGGTATCATCAAGTGATCCGTCCCCTGTCATCCATTCCCAGCTTCTGGCAAACAGAAATGAGGGACACTTCAGAGCATGGTTTTGCATCTCTGTCCATCCTGGCTAATAGCCATTGATAGACTATCCTTCGTGAACTTATCTAGTTCTTTTTTGAACTCTGTTATAGTCTTGGCTTTTCACAACATCCCTTGGCAAATAGTTCCACAGGTTGACTGTGTATTGTGTGAAGAAATATTTCCTTAATGCTGCCAATTAATTTCATTTGGTAATCCCTAGTTTTTGTGTTATAAGAAGGAGTAAATAACACTTCCTTATTTACTTTCTCCACCCAAGTCCTGATTTATTGTCCTTTATCATACACAAGGCGGGTGCATGTGCATTTAGCTGATTTGTAGTTCTGCCACATGTCCACACTAGTGCTACACAATCAATGCCTTTTCGTTATCTATTCCAGAGTCCCAGAGCAGCTCTAGGCTGACTTCTGGGCAACTTTGAAAGGCCTAATGGGTGCCCAAGGAATCTGTGGGATGAAGGGTCACACTCGCAAATCCCACTGGGAAAATCCTCTACATCACAGGAGATATCCCCTAAGTCCCCTAGAGCCTGTCACCCCTATTACAAAGTATTTCATGCAACATAGAATCCAGTCAGAATGCTGAAATTGCCATTTTGTACTGGCAGCAAAGGGTATAACTGGATCCCATAAATGTATATCACAAGTCATGCAAGATGGCTGTGGTAAGGAGGAGGAGAGTGTTCCTATAGAGAGCCAAGAGTGAAGCTGGAAGAGAGTCCTATCTGGTGTGACCCAAGTGAAGGGCTGTATGCTTTAATGGTATCCACGCTATCTATGTTACCACAAGCTCCATCCATATTAAACATTAACCTGTTACCACAATACTGTAGTATCCCGTCCACATCAGCACTAACACAATTGAGACTCAAACAAATCTAGACTGACTAGTACGCAGAACGGTGTGCATGGAAATGGTGTTACTATTATGCTAAGGGAATGGGGGGAAGTGTCAGCTGCAATTTCTCTAAGATAGTTGCAGTCTTAGGCCTGCCCTGTCTTTATCATTCATTCTGTGGACATAAACATAGGCTGATTCAAGAATCAGGCCATTTATTTATGGTTTGTTGATTAAGACCATCATGACTGTTAAGCTACAGGGTATTTGAAAAACTCAAAACTGAAACTGCATTTACTGACTGTACAAAAACAAGTGTTCAGCAAGGAGGCAAACGTATAGCTCTCCTTAAACTGCAATCTAGTAATAGAAGCCACATGTAGCGAGAGAGACATTTCCTGCTTCCATGCATTGCACATCAACAGCAGAACAATAATGTACTGGGAAGGAATCAATTCTTCAAGTCTTGCAAAAGGATTGCTCTTATCACAAAGCTTTTCATGATTTTCGGAGGGATTGGGGGGGAATCTGACATGAAGCCCCTGGATGTTTCACTTTCTATGAATTCTAGAAATCATTTACATTTAAGTTTCACAGGCTTCTTATAGTTTTCTGTGCCATGTGCTTTCCTGCTCATACAGGTTGCTGATAGGTTTTTACCTAAAAAACAAGATGGTTTGATGTGTTTTAGATATTCGTCAAGTCAACCAAGTCAATAGCTTTGAAAACTATTTTAAACACATTCGTACAAAGTCAATGACCAACAATCTGCAAATTAAGCCGCTTGGTTCTAGCAGCAACACCCAGGTTTGTTACTGCCCTGCAACCTGCAGTGTATCACAGAGGCCATTGCTCTCCTGAAAGCCGAAATGTGTTTTCTAGGAGCTGTAAGGAACTTGTTGTACAAACTTGCACTGGTTTTAGTTCTCTAATTAAATCATCATTTACCTTTCCAACAAAAATAGTTTTCTTTAGCCTACTGAACTCTGGCCTACATCTTAGAATTATTTTTCTCCCTCTTAAAAATCAAACTGCTCTGCAGCAGGCGATGCTAGATTTAGCAGACTGTTAATAGCTGCTACTCAGCCTACTCGAGTCTGATTAAAAAACTAAATGGTTGCTTGCCTTTCTGGCTAATACATTTTCCTTTGCTGGCCAATTATAGTGTTGCCAAAATCATGATTTTATCTTGATTAATGGGATTTCGGCCAGTGCAGGAACCACTCACAATGCTGCAGGGAGCTCCAGGTTTCACAAAATGTCACCCCTGCCTGGAGGAAACCCCTCTGGCTGTCTTCCCCACCTGGTTGGGGAAGAGCGGCTGATAGAGCTGCTCTTCCTCCTCCTCTTGTGAGCACAGAGAAGTTTTTGGGTAGAGCATGGGGGGAGAAACTGACACCATTCTCACAGGAAAGGAGGAAGCAGAAACAGCCCAGAAGTTCAGCATGGCTTGGCTCTCCCTCTGCCATGAAAAAATCTGTCAGCTCCTTCCTCCTCTCCCACTCCCTCTCTGCAACATCAGGCCTGGGGATGGGAGAGGGGGGGAAATAATCCAAGGAGCTGCCCCCCTACTCCTGTTTTGGGGAAGGTGAGAGGGAATGCCATTGTAGCTCCCCACCCTCCAGGCCTGGAAGAAGGGAGCGAAGAGCCATTGGAGATGCAGGAGGAGCAGAGTTGCATGGATGGGAAAGGGGGGATGTGGGACAGGGGTGGTTTGTAGTTAATTGATAGGCTGGGGGATGGATAGATGTGGGGCAAAGGGGCCACAAAATTAAATAGCATTTTGGGGAGAAGTTGGCTGCCTCACGGTGCAGTTTTCATTAGAACTCTTATAGCAGGCCTCAAAGCCACTTTATAACTTTGGAAGAGTTGCCAATTATGTGTGTGTGTGTTTGTCTGTCTGTCTGTCATACTGCAACTACCACAGACTGGATCAGAACACTAATAGACAACACACAAAGTGAGGCATGTTGAGCAGTGCATTTTTCCTTGGTCTCACCCATCCTAAAACATTATTTGTATGGATAACATCAGTTAGGTCCATTCACTTGCCGTCTGACTGGTAGACTCTCCTCAACCCCTGCTCCTTCCCTTTTCCCTAATGTAGCTCAATTCTCTTTACTCCAACCCCTCCCAGTTACTGTCCCCATCTTAATGTGACTCAGTTGCTGCTATGCCAGGCTGAAATCATAGAAATAAATTCTAGCGAAATAACAGGCTGTCAGTGGTTTCAGCGTGGTTATACAACTGGCTTACTAATCAGAAAAAGGATATTGAGTGAACAGTGCTGAGGGAGATCTAAGAGGCAACCAAGTCTAAAAACCAGTAACAACAGACAGTTTCAACAACCCACATACAAAAGTGGTCAAGTGTTACAATGGGAAAGGTTTAGAGAAAATGTCTTGACACTTTAAATGATTGCTCCTTGGAACAGTTAATCCTACAAGCACACAGGAAGAGAGGATATCCTTAACTTAGTCCTAAGTAACCCACAAGAGTTGACTGATGAAGAAAATATAGGTCACTAAGGAATAGCGATCACAATATAATTAAGTTCAATATCCTCAAAGGGGGATCACATAAAAAAATTGCACTTATGCATTAAACATTAAGGGGGATTCCTGCCTGCCTGCCTGCCCTCCCCACAACAAGGAAGCTAGAAAAAAAGCCCTGAAGTAAAAATAAATGAAAATCCTTAGAGTCACCACAGAGATTACTTAAGCAACCCTAATACAGTCAGAGAACTATGCATACCCCTAAACAAACAAGGAAGCAAGAAGTGAACCAGTATGGCTAAATGGCAAGATTCAAGAGGCCATTCAAGCCCACAGATATTATTCGTATTGTGGTAGCACCTCAGAGCCACTGTCATTAAGCAAGATCCCACAGTACTAGGTGATGTACAAAACAGGCAACAAAAAGATGGCTCCTACCCCAAAGTGCTCACAATCTAAGTAGTCTTTAAGAAGATGGAATCTAACCCTAATGAAGCCAGTAAGCTACAGAAGGCAGCATGTACGCTGAAGTTAAGGTGGCTGCATTGAGATTGGGATAGCAAATAGCAAATATATATATATTTTTTAAAGTATTTTCAGTAGTTCAGAAGCAGGAAACTTGTGAGAAAATAATCAGGTCTCCTAGACTACCAGTAAGTAAAAGGCACAATTAAGGAGAATAAGGACATTGCTGAAAAGCTAAATACATCAGTTTTCACTATCAAGGATGCTGAAGTGATGCCTACCCCAGATCTACTTTTTTCCAGTTATTAAGGTTAGGCACTATCAGACATTAAGATATCAAGAAAGGAGATACTGAAACAAACAAGTAAAAAACAACAAGTCATGAGAACCACTTAAGGATTCTGAATGAACTAGTGGCTCGGTTGCAAACAACAACATGCAATCTCATTAAAATCAGATACTCTATTAAAGGATCAGAAGATGGCAAATATTATCTTTTTTTAAAAGGCACTACTACAGAAGAGTAATCCTTATTTCAGTACCAGGTAAATTGGTTGATAAATCTCATGGAATTCTATGTCAACAAGATTAAGCGGATGAAGGAGAAACAGTTGACATAAATTATTTTAACTTTTAAAAAGCTTTGGTTAAAGTCCCTCACCAGAGGCTACTAGAGAAAATAAAGCAGTCAAGGGGTGAGAGTTAAAGTATATCATCACTGATTACAGACAGGCAAAGACAGAAAAGAAAGAGTAAGACCAATGCATGGCTGTAGGAAAAATGTGAACGACTCATACCTCTTACAGGATTCTAAATTAATCGTACCAACTCAGGAAAAATCTGGATAACACAGTAGACAGCTCACATGAAAAAAGTGTCTGCTCCATGAGAAAAAGGCAGTCAGAAAAGCAAACCAAAATGTTAGTGTGCATAATAAATGGAATGGAAAATAAAAATGAGGATGTAATGAAATTAAGTTAGCCAATTGCATGCTTTCACCTGGAATACTTTGTTCAGTTCTGGTCACCCTATGTTAAAAGGGATACAGAAGAGATAGAGGGGGTTCAGAGACTGGTGATGAGAAGGCATAGGAAAACTTCCACATGAAGAGAGACAGAAAAGACTAGCCCTGTTTAGTTTAGAAGAGACTGGTGAGAGGCGGCATGAATGAAATATCAAGACAATGAAGGTATCAAGTCAATCAGGCAGTTCTTTGCATTCGCTCTCATAATACAACAAGAAGAGGACAGTCAATGAAGTTGAACATAAACTTAAAATTGACAGACGGGAAGAACTGCTCTCTCCATGCACACTTTTTCTTTTTTCTTTTCTTTTTTTGAGCAGTCTCCTCCAACATTCTCATTTCTTCACTGCTTGTCCTGCACAAACTCTATTAAGTACCCATCAATCTGTGAAGACTTCATAAAGTGCACCTCACTATACCAATCTATAAGGCCAATTTTTGTAAGACCACCTCGCCCCCCTTTTTTTTTTGGTAACTTAAAAAAAAGTTGGCCACTTATGCCCAGAAGCTACCCAGTGAGTCATTTTTAAGTGTCACTTTTAGGCAACCATCACTTAAACATTCAAACTTCCCATAAGAATTCCAGTGTACTCCGATAATAATCGCAAACATACCTTTCCTGTGCAAAGTTAAGGAAGTGAATACAGGGCTTATAAAGATCCCTTATGTCAACCTCAATTATGGAGCTGCTACTAAATAGCTCTGTATCAATAACAAACAGCTCAGACCACTTTTTTTCATATTATTGGCAAAAGAAAAGTTGTGTACCACTCTACAGTGAATCAATTGTTACAAACAAAAACCACACCTCTCCAACACTCTCCTTTTTGAGAGGCAGCATTCCCTTCAGTCCTGATGTAAGTTATATTCCACACAACTCTGGTGTTCTGTCTGTCACTTGCTTTTAAAAGTTGCTTACAACAAAAATCATGAAGCTGATGTTACTGAAAGTCATTTATATTAAAGGGATAAATCCCACGGTACTTCAAGTTTCCTGCATTCATCTATTTGTGTCCTTCTCACTTTAGCTCTGGGTCCCACATTGTGTCCTATATGTGGGCCTTGGAAGTCAAAAATTGAAATCAAGTTTGCAGAAAAATTCTATTTGGCCTTCAGAGTAAACCTGGACATTTTTGATCTAACCTAGTTTTGCTAACAAAATTTTAGGGGACATAATACAAAGCTAACAGAACTTGGTTGCAACCTTAACCATGGAAAGTCGATCCTCTACATAATTTGTTACATCTGTTTGTGAGTATGAGAGAGCATAAGAGAATTGTTGGGGGGAGGGCAGGAAGGGGGAACATAGAAAATGAGTGTTACCAAAATACCTTGAGAGTAGTTCTTGGAAATGTGCAGTCTGCAAATTTGTATCAGACTTCATTTCCTGTGAAGTACACACTGACTTTTACATGTCTCCACCAAAGGAAAGGAAAATGAACACTCTTTAAGGGGGCTGCTGTGCCGTCTCCAAAGACAACACAGCAAATGTTGCCATTAAATGAAATGTAAGCACATCTTGCCATTAATTAACACACACACAAATCAACACCTTTTGCTCATTTAAGATAGTTTACCAGAACTGAACTATTATGATGTTGATACAGAACAACTGGGTATAATCTAAGATTCAAAGTAGTCATTGATTACACCTTCTTAAGCCTTTCCCTTCTGGAGACGTGGGTTCAAATTCTGAGTTTTTTCATGGAAGTAAATAAGTTTGAAGGGTCCCATCTTGGTAATTTTTGGACACTTATTCACAATTCAAAATAAACAGAGACCAGTTGTGCCAGATATCTTTGCTTTAAGAAGGGAACAAAGTTGAATTAATAGATGGGTCTCATCAGAAATGAGGCAGAATAATAGATATGTAGGACTAGAAGGGAGCTCGAGAGATTATCTATGTTAATCCCCCATGCTAAGGCAGGACCAAGTAAACCTAGATCTTCCCTAACAGCTTTTTGTCTAACCTGTTCTTAAAAACTTGCAATGACAGGGATTCCACATCTTCACTTGGTAACCTGTTCCTGTTCTAAATATTAGTATAGCTAAGCAAGTTTTTCCTAATAACTAGCCTAAATTTCCTTTGCTGAAGCTTAAACAGATTACTTCTTGTCCTAACTTTAGTGGACAGGAAGAACAGTTGACCACCATCCTCTACAACAGTCTTCAAACACATTAAGGGCTATTATTAAGCCGCCTTTGGGTCTTCTTTTCTCATGGCTAAACACGTCCACTTTTAAAAATCTTTTCTCATTGGTCAGGTTTTCTAAATCTTTTGTCATTTTTGTTGCTTTCCTCTGGATTCTCTCAAATTTGTTCACGTCTTTCTTAAAGGATCATGACCAAACCTGGACTCTACCTATGGCCTCATCAGTGCAGAACAGAGCAGAACAATTACCACCCATGTCTTACATACCATACTCCTGTTAATACACCCCAGAAACATATTTGCCTTTTTTGCAACTGCATCACAATGCTGCTCATTCAATTTGTGATCCACTCTAACCCCCAAATCCTTTGCAGCAGTGCTACTGCCTCACCAGTTATTCCCTGTTTTGTAGTTATGCTTTTATTTTTCCTTCCTAAGTGTAGTACTTTGCACTTGTAGTTATTGAATTTCTCTTGTTGACTTCAGATTATTTTGAATTCTAATCCTGTCCTCCAAAGTGCTTAGTGTCATCTGCAAATTTTATAAGCATACTCTCCATTCCATTATCCAAGTCATTAATAAAGATATTGAATAGTGCCAGACCCAGGATTGACCCCTGCAGGACCCTACTAGATATGTCCTACCAGTTTGACAGAGAACTATTGAAAACTACTCTTTGAGTACAGTCTTTCAGCCAGTTGTGCACCCACCTTATAGTAATTTCATCTAGACCACATTTCCCTAGTTTGCTTATGAGAATATCATGTGGGACTGTGTCGAAACCCTTACTAAAATCAAGACACATCATGTCTACTGCTTTCTCCCTACCCACTAGGCTGGTAACCCCATTAAAGAAGGAAATGACGTTGGTTTGGCATGATTTGTTCCATGCTGGCTATTACTTATCACACTACTATCTCCTAAGGCCCAGATTTTTAGAGACATTTAGGCATTGCAATACCTAACTAATTTAGGAGCCTAAATATCATTTAAAAAGGGACTTAGGCACTTCAGGGGGACTTAAATCCTTGGGATAGTTTAAATCCTTTTTGAAGAATTAAATTAAGGCTTCTAAATCAGTTAGGCGTTGCAATGTTGAATGCAGCAATACCTAAATACCTTTACAAATCTGGGCCTAAGTGCTTACAAGTTCATTGGGTAATAATTTGTGCCAGTATATTTCCAGGTATTGAAGTTAGTCTGACTGGTCTATAACTCCCCAGGTCCTCTTAGTTCCCCTTTTGAAAGGCAGGTACTGTGTTTGCCCTTCTCCAGTCCTCTGGGACCTCGCCCATACTCCAGGAGTTCTCAAAGATAATTGCTAATGGTTCTGAGATTACTTCAGCTAGTTCATTAAGTACCCTAGCATTAATTTCATCAGGCCCTGATGACTTGAATACACCTAATTTATCTAAATATTCCTTAATCTGTTATTTTCCTATTCTGGCTTGTGTTCCTTCCCCCTTGTGAATATTAATTGTGCTAAGTATCTGGTCACAATTAACCTTTTTAGTGAAGACTGAAGTGAAATAGGCATTAAACACCTCAGCCTTCTTGATGTCATCAGTTATTAGCTCTCCTTCCCCACTAAGTAGTGGACTTAGGGCAGGTCTACACTACAAACTTGCATTAGTGAAGCTGCAGCAATGCAGCTGTAGCACTTCGGGTGAAGACGCCCTAAATCAACAGGAGAGAGCTCTCCCATCAGCTAATAACTCCACTTCTTCGAGATGGTAGCAATGTTGGCGGGAGAAGCTCTTCTGCCCACTTAGCACTGTCCACGTGTGGGGGTTAAATTCAATATAACTACATGGATTTTTCATATCCCTGAGTGACTCAGGCTGGGTCTACACTGACGGCAGCAAATTTGCCGCCATCAGATCGATTGCTCTGGATCAACTGAGCGGTCTGTGTAGACCCGCTCAGTCAATCCAGCAAGCAACGCAGGAAAACCACCCCAGTAAGTGGCGTAGTGCTGCATCAAAGGGAACGCTGTTCCCTTCGGCGCAGTGCAGTGTGGACGGTGCGCGGAGATGCCACAAAGTCAACAGGAGATACGCAAGTGATTTACATCACTTGCGTATCTCCTGTCGACTGCCGCTGAATCCCAAAGGTAAGTGTAGACCAGGCCATAGTTATACCAAAGTAAGTGTTTAGTGTAGACCTGGCCTTACACTTTCCTTTGTCTTTCTTTCACTCCTAAAATATTTGAAGAACTTATTCTAATTGTCCTTTATGTCCCTTGCTAGGTGTAACTCATTTTTTTCCTTAAGTCTGTCTACGCTATAGGATTAGGTCGACATAAACTGCCTTGCATCAACCTAGCTCTGGAAGTGTCTTCACATAAATTTGGCTCCCACCATCAAATGTGCCTCTCATCACCAATTTAGTAACACCATCTCCCTGAGTGGCGTAGGGTCTTGGTAGATGTAATCAGGTTGACGCAGCGTCAGCTCAGACACTCATTGTTACTGGCTTTCTGGAGCCATCCCACAATGCCCCATACTGACAATACAACAAGCGCTCCTGGTGAGGATGTGCACCGCCGCCCCACAGAGCCACATGTGCACACACACAGGCGACTTAATAACTGGGGGGGGGTTGCATGCCAACATAAACTAGGTCGACAGAATTTGTAGTGTAAACATGGCCTTAGTCTTTCTGATTTTGTCCCTACACGCTTGTGCTATTTTTTTTGTACTCATCCTTAGCAATTTATCCATGTTTCTACCTTTTGTAGGATACCTTTTTGATTTGAGCCATATTGGCTTCTTACTATTTTTCCTATCTTTCTTTTGCATGGGGATAATTTGCTGTAGTGCCTTTAATATTGTCTCTTTGAGACACTGCTGACTCTCCTGAATGCCTTAGTAGCAATATCAGGGATGCTGCAGGTCAGCAGTGATGTACATGGGCAGAATGGTAGTAAGAACCAATATTATACCTGGCTTTAGCTTGTGCCTTTAGTCATATGCATTCGTGTATCAAATTAATATATAATTTCAGTGAGGTCTTGTAAGTAAATATTCATTTATAAAAATACTTATTATAGAGCAAAGGTGTCAAACATTTGATATTTACATGGCCTGCCTGGCATATTCAGATTCTGCATAATCTAAGATTTCATTTAAAAAAAAAAGAAAAAACACACCGTTTCCAGCCCTCATAGTTTACAAACACTAATCAAGTGTAACTGATGTAGTGCTGTCTATTAAGTCTGCAGAGCCCTGGAAATAATGGTTGACAAAAATGTGACCTTCCCAGGTCCTCTATTAACCCATCTGAAGTCCAGATCCTGGAGTGTAATGATTACATTTAATAACAGCAATATCTATTTTATTACTGATCAAGATGAGATGGGAATGGGGTGACAGAAAAGCCAAGATAGGAGCGTATGTGTGATGATGGAGGAATTGGGAGGTACTAGAGGAAAGAAATGCACACCAAAGAAAGGCGGAGACACAAAGAAAAAAGAAAGTGGAAAGGAAGAGAAATAAGGCAGAAATAATGGCATAAAGATGGAGTGAGAATAGTTTCTCAGTGAGTGATACTGAACGTGACTGCAATAATGAGATAACTAACATTTCAATTACAAGCTATATTCTACCTTTGATCTTTGTGCAAAAAATGGACTAAATTAAGGATAGTACATATTCCTACATGTAAGTGCCAATCCATAACTGAGAAATACAATTTGGCCCTCTCCAAAAATGAGTTTGACAGCTCTGTTACAGAGGAAGAGATATGTACATTTGGAGGCCTTGGAGGAGAGGGAGCGGGCAGAGGTGGTTCTTTCAGGTTTGCTTTTCAAGACAAAAAGGTTCAATAGTTGCGACATAGGCTCATGTGCCTTGGGAGAAGGCTGCAGTTTACACATTGTTTTTATTACAGCCTTAATGAAAGACTTGCATACACACTCAAATCAATGATATTTAAGGTCAGTTATGGATGAATCAGGTTATTTAATCATCACTAGCACAGTGACGAGCAGCATAAAAATGACCCACTGCCTACTGATCTGGATATGGCCAAAACCACACTTAAAATCATTCCTGAAGCCAAGTATCCAACTGACGAAGACAATTAACAAAAATAGAAACACTTATAAATACTGTTTAGCCTCATCCACAATTGTGATAGGACTTAGTTCAACCAAAACCAAGTTTATACTTTAATGTTTGTCCCATGAACATTTAACACAAATGCTTAACTTTCAATACATGCATATAGTCCCTTTTATCTCAATAAGATTAAACATGCTTAAAGCATGCATGCTAAGTATTTGCAGGATCTGGGCTACAGCCATGATTGTTTTGGTAAGGTAGACAGAACCGTGTCCTCTCTTCAGACAGGCTGTCATTAGAGGAGGAAGTGTTAGGAAACTGTAGTTATATTTGATTTCATCATATCACGGGAGCTAAACAGGGTTGAGCATGGTGAATATGTGACTGGATTTTCCTTTAAATTCCCCAGAATGCTGCAATGAGCGAAACTGGCAATTCAATAAATTATGCTGCTCCCTTTAAATTGATACTGAACAAATAATCCCAAAATGGTAGTGGGCAAAATTGGCAACCCTAAAAATTAAAAAATCACAAGTCAAACATCCCCCAAAAATCATGAGACTGGCTTTTAAATCATGAGATTTTATTTACATAAAATAATAAATGTTGGATTCTTTTCATTTGCCTTTAGGATGTGCTCAGGTTCTGTTTTCAAGCTTTTCTTTGAACCAGGGCTATTTTTTTTAAAGATGAAAGTTGAACACTTCACTTAAAGTCTAAATTCTTGGAGGCATTTGATAAGTAAAAAACAAACAGTGAAATTCACAGTAAAAATGCAAGGAGGGTGGCAACACAGAGGAAGGAATCCGAGATTGTTTATTAATGCCATTTTTCAGATAAACAATAAAAAACAAGGTGTTAAAACAATCTGTGGTCATGACACCTTTTTCCAAGTATGGGAATGTCAGCCCTAGTGTTCTAAGAAAATTCCAATTTAAAATTACAATCTGCTTTTATATAGGAAGAATTTTCAGTTAGCAAATTATACAAGTCCTACAAAGTTGTGTCCTGTCATATTACAACACTTTCCATTCCACAGGTGAATGTACCTCAGTGCCAAAAAAACGATCCTGCTATTTAAAGTTTGTAAAAGTGGTAAAACATATTATATTCTTTGGGTGAAAGAAGCCAATGCTCAAGATTTTATTCTCAGTCTTGTGACATCTGATGTTTTTTACAGCCACAGCTCCTACATTTGAGTGATTATCTCAGGTTTTTTTTTTTCCTTTTCAATTAAATTTCTCTCTGTCTTGGTTCTGGAGGAAAAGCTCGAAAATGTGAACTGAGTGAGCCCAAAAGGCTCAAAAAGCAGAAAGCAAAGAAGAAACAACCAAGATTTATTATTGTTTCAAAAATCTCATTGTTTTTAGAGGATTAATTCTTGATTTTTTGAAAGCGTGGTGTTGACAATGCTGTACCAGTCATCCAGGTCCTGTACCAAACCCACACCAAAGAACATTGAAGCATTTTCTAATTTTCAAATCTAGTTCCAATCCACAAGTTCACACCAAATTTAAATATCTTTAGTTTAGAATAAAACCAACCACTCCTTTACTGAGAAACAAAAAATAAAACAAACCAAAACCAGTAGCCACCTACACTAGCAGTAACAGTAGCAGCATATAGTGTTCTAGCCATGTCGCAACAAACAAGAGGGCTCTGCAAGTGAACTAGCAAAACTGACATTTAGAATTTGGGACAGAGCAAGCGGTGACATAAGAAAACAAAACCTGCCTTTATTTTCCCCTTTCTTCTTCTTTTTTTTTTAAAGAAAATTCAATGCTGGTTAAAGATGACAGATTGGTTTCTCCTGTCTCCATGAGCAGTAGTGCCTTCAGATCAAGGCTGTAGCATTAGGATGGTTGAGTGGCTGTAGCTAGCATTGCCAATGCCTGTGCTAACTTCACTCTCCATCTGTCCATCTAAGCAACTAGTGCTAAATTCTCTTTCAGCAGAGAGCCTTGAGGAAAGCCCATTTCGTGGCCTCCATCTTTTGCCAGGTTGGCGACCTCAGTGACTCAAACCTGTATGAATCAGGAAGGGATGAGAGCAAAGAGCACATCTTTCCCAGGAACGGGGGGAAATATCCTTCCACTTTCCTGTTTGCTACAGCCCCGATGGACTCCTAGGAGGAAATCTCAGATGACCTGACCCAGATTCGCGGAGGGGACCTGCCAGCGATGGCTCTATGCATGCTCTTTGTGGTTAGCTGCTCCGGACACCGTGCCCTGCAGCTTGGGGCTCTGCTCCCAGACGGATCTGCAGGCTGGAGAAGGGAGCTTTGTTTGTTGGGGGGGCGGGAGGATCAAGGCGGGAACAGCTGCTAACTGGCTTTAACTTTAGGACGATCGGTGCAACTTTCCAGGCAGAGAGGCAGCACCGGCCACTGGAGCGCAGCCACGGGTTTGTATCTCCACCCGCAAGGAGCCGGCTTTCATCCGCAATCTCCCGCTACCTCCACGAAGCCACCCGCCACCCCCGCTTCGAGACGCTCGGAAGTAAGAGAGGGGCTTGGCGTTACTTACTGGAGACGGGGCCAGCCCGTGCGCTCGGGCCGGGGATGCAGCCGACGGCTGCCGCGGGCTCGGCCGGGCCGGAGGAGGGATGGGGGCGCGGGCGCGTCGCCTTGGCAAGCGAGACCAGGAGATGCTCTCTCCCAGCCAAGGGCGCGGGGCGGGGCCGGGCCGGGCCGCGCCGCTCTGCCGCCCCCGTTCCGCAGGGCGCCCCTCA
The DNA here is from genome assembly GCA_007922155.1 of Mesoclemmys tuberculata. Classification (NCBI taxonomy): domain Eukaryota; kingdom Metazoa; phylum Chordata; order Testudines; family Chelidae; genus Mesoclemmys; species Mesoclemmys tuberculata. Next base: position 80,147,359 of record ML675616.1, on the reverse strand, counting down.
GAGAGCTGCTGGCGTGCGACGGGACGGCAGGAGACCCGCCCGCCGGGCGCCCCGGGGAGCCGAGCCCGCGCGCGCGGAGGCGGGGGCGAGGAACGCCGGGCTGAGTGACGGGAAAGGGGGCGGCGGCCGGCCGGCGCGGCCCGCGGGGGGGCGGGGGGAGGTGGCAGCGGAGCGAGACTCCCCACGGCAGCCTCGCCTGGGCTGCCGCCGGCGCGCGCCGGGCCGACCCGGCCCGGCCTCCCCCCTCCGGCGCTTCCAAGGAGGCCGGGCCGCGTGCGGACTAAGGGGCCGCCGGCAAGTGCCGATCCCGCTGAGAAACGAAAAAGGCCCCCGCGCTGGGGAGAGCCGGCCCCTTCCCCGCGCCGAGCGCCGGGGGCCCAGGGGCCGGAGGGTGGCGCGCGCGCTCGGTGGGGCGGGAGCGAGCGAGGGGAGGCTACGGCTGCCGGACCCCCTTCGCTGCCTGCTCACCAGCGGGCAGGAGCCCAGCAGCGCCCCGAGACCCCTGGGCAGAGGGTCCTGCGCCGCCACAGCATTCAGCCCCCGCGCAATTACTGGGTCCCGGCCGGTGGCAGGACAGGGGAGCACGCAGGGCGAACACCCCTCACCCGAGGAGGCCTGGTCTACACCCAAAACCTGGGCCACCCTACTGCTTTGCTCAGGGCTGCACAAAATCCCCCCCCCCTTTGCAGGGAGTTAAGTCGACTTTCTCCCGTGTGGACCCAGCCAGGTGGATGGAAGAATTCTTCCAGCAGTCCAGCTGCCACCTCTGGAGGGGGTGGATTTACTGCAGTGCCGGAGAAACAGCATGGGTTGCTGTAGTAAGCATCTACACAGCAGTGCTACAGCTGTACCACTGTATCGCTTGTAGGGAAGACTTACCCTAGACGAGCAAAGCACAGTCACAGTCCTGTATCTCACCAATGTCCATGCAAAGGAACCTATGATGTGATACACATGTCTGATTTTTAATATAACTGTAGGGGGTAGCATTCCTAAACTTCGCCCTCTATTTTTCCATAGTCATTCTTTATTTCAGTGGACCCCTGCCTCCAGAGCTGCTGTCCTACCAGCTCTACATACTTGTCACTTTTTCAAAAAGAAAAGGAAGGCAAACTAGACTGTGCATAATGGTGGGTTTGGAGAGAAGCTGCCTTTTATTTCCCTTTCATCAGCACAATAAATCCCAGAGGGATGTGGCCTCCATTTATGTCCCACCATCCCTGCCTTGATCTTTGGCTTTCTCCTTAATGTGGTCTAGATAGTTATTCAGTTTTAATTCGTCACTGGCAATCTGATTGTGCTACGGAAGATTTGGTGGCTACATGAGTCAGTATCCTGCATGTTGGTGGCAAATGTAAAATTGGTGCCTGGAATGTTTCTTTCCTCATCAAGTAGTTGAACAGCCTGAACAGGGATATCTCTGTGCTTTATCTGAAGTGCACTGGTCAGGAAGCAGTGAGAAGAAAATCGAGGCCTATACATTCTTGTTCTTGAGCTCACCCGCTGGGTTTCTGCAGCATGATGAGGCCATTGTACTTCCACCCAGTGCCCTATGGGCATTGCAGGGTTGGTGGGTGATTAATGAGCAACTTAGAGCCCAGTTTGGATCAGCTGTAGCCATCCCACCAACACCAAGCCCAATGATGCAGCTACAGATAATTTACTAGCAAAAGCAGTCAAGTCCTTAATGAAACTACTTTAATGCCTGGGTAGGAAAGGACAATGACATCTGGGCACATCAACTCAGGACATTTGATATTGGGCAGAAGAAAAGGAAGGGTCAGCAATGGCTGGAATTTGTAACTGCCAGTGTCATGCTGATCATTGATTTGCTCTTCTGTCATGCAAAAATTCACAAGCAGACCTGTACAGCTCCAGTAGTTTCACACTTTCTTTTTCAGGTTTCTCCAAATCCAACTCTTCCTTTGGCCAGTCACTGTGGTGTCCTATGAATCTGATCGCATTGCAATAGCAGAGTTTACCCTTGGTCTGAAGTGAGGTCATTGGCAGAGCTGTTTGGGAGTCTAGGGCTATTATAAGAGTGGGTACTGCAAGTAGCAGTTCTGGAGCACTGGCAGAGCAAGCTGAAAAAAAGTTCTCTTTTCTCTGGGGAGAAACAAAAACCAGAGAAAACACACAATTGTTTTATAACAAACAATATCATGTGAGTCATTTAATAAACATTTATTCCTCAAAAATAAAAATTCTGCACATAACACAATTATCAACTCCCAAATCGACTCGCTATTAGTTCTATGTCTGCCTTGTGTCTGCCCTCATAAACTGATACACTTTGATCACCCAAGGCCCTGTTCTGACCAGGACGAATGCACATGCTTATCTTCTGCACTGTGAATTGTCCTCTCAGAATAACTGGATGCAAATACAGAAATACAGGACTAGAGTCAATGGTATGCTCTGGCTGGCTGTGCATCATTCCAGTGATGCAAGGTAGCTAGTTTGAGACTGGGTAAATGGGATTTATAGGGGCTTTGAATCACTAGAGCAGCACCAAGCAGTCAGAACATACTAGTCAGTCTGCCCTGCAACATCTCTGGTACTTCCATAGAGCACTCTTAGGAAGCTGAAGCCAACCATGAAGATAATGGTGGAGGCAAAAGTATTTTCAAAATCCCACAATGTGCTCCAGGTCTGGGTTAACTCTCTCTCAACAAAGGTCAAAATAATGTGCTGAACCCCATCCATTTGAAGTTTAAGATGACTATGTCTTAAGAAATTCTCATCTTTTTCATGGGATTTTTATTTGGGCAAATAGGAGAGACTTACTTGTCAGTTTTCTCTGCATTCTTGCGTGGCATCTTCAGAAAGTTGGGCACCGTATTCTGTGCTTTTCAAATGTAAAAATCGAGTCAAACAGGAGAGATTTTCTCTTGGTGAATACTTGTAGCCATTACAATGTACAGTGTAGTATAACATGAGAAATGTTATACTATACATGTAATAATACCCTGCATTAACATTAATTCTTCCTTTAAGTTTTCCTTTATTTCTTCACTTGCAACATCTAGCATCAGATCTCACTTTCTTACCACTGCAGCAGCTCACTTGTTCTTGAGCTGAGCTCACCACCACATAAAAGTTGTGGCTGGGACACTCTGCATCAGTCTACCTCTTAAGCAAAAGGCCTATCAGACACATCACGTCACTGTTCTGACTCCATTTACTCCACATTTCCAAAAACTGGCCATAATCTACAAGGACCTTAATGGGTTGGGGTCTGGACTGCCTCATCATATGCTCTCCAATGGGATGCTACAGCTGGAGGGACCCGAATATGGGTAGGGGGGACAGAGCAGTCTCAGCACTGGATCCACTGTTACAGAACCTCTTTCTTCTCACAGGAGAGCTGACTGAGGCCAAGTCTGACTGTCCAGACTGAAATGTAAGATTCATTTTTATAATATTCCTCAAGTAATAACTTACTTTATACAAAGGAACATCAACCAAACAACCCTCCCTGAAACCAGGAGACCATGTTCAAGATATGTGCTTTTTACAGAATTCTTTTCAGCACTTATGTACCAAGGTGAAAGGCACCTTGGAAATAAAATAGATAAGCAGACAGTTCCTTGTCACTGCTATGTGCGACCCCTTTTAACTCCAGCCCAACACTGCATCTCTGGAGAAAGTGGATGCTTCCTGAGGGTAAAGTATTCTGAGGTGTTCAGGGTACCAATTAAATGCCACTAATGCAAAGAGGTTAATTCAACAAAAACAGGGCCTGCATCATCGTCATCTATTTTCAATAATACAATACCATCAGGCTTCTACAAGATATCCGGCCAAGAACATACTATTCCATTGCATGCTGCAGGTTTTGGGGATTGTTTAATTCCCACTATCCCTGACACATTCTAAGATACAAAACAAGGAAAACACATCTCCCAGGAAAACCCTTTTAGGAAGTCTTAGTTCAAAAAGGTTTCATCTGAAATCAGACTGCTGATTGCAATAACTCTGAATGCACTATATTTTTGGCTAAGCAAAGTGAATCCCTACGCCGTCAGTTGCAGAGATACAGGCATGTGAGGAAAGGGAAATGGGGATGAGGGGGACACACAGGTGAATAAAGGGAACCTGGAAGTTGTGGAAGAGAAAGGAAGGAATGAGAGAGCAATGGGGGAAATGGGAGGTATGCAGAGCCCCTGGCATGGAGGAGGGGAATGCAGGACAATGCATTGGAGGGAGGGGGATATGGGGAATACAGAGCCCCTGGGGTGTGGCAGAAGGTGGCATGGAGGAATTGGGGGCACAGAGAACAGCTAGCATGGGAGGGGAATGGGGAGTTGCAGGGAGTCACTGAAAGAGACAGGGAGGGGAGCAGCTTTGGGGGGTGGGGGGAAATGGAGGGATACAGGGAACCCCTGGTGAATGCAATGAGTTTGGTCTATCCAAGCTAGGAAATGTGTGACTGCCCCCCACAACCCCAGTGCAAAGAAGAAATCATAGATCCTTTTCCCAGTTAGATTCCCTCCCCTACAGGGCCCCCTATCTCACGCTGCCCTACACAATCTCCTTGGAGGGATGCTCACAGTTCAAGGAGTGAAGCGTCAGAAAAACAAGAGGACAAAACTTTGTGGCTGAAAGCAAAAGGAGGCTGAATTAGTTCTGCTCTTGCAGGAAACGCTGGCACATTTCATTGGCCTCTTTCAATGAAGCTGCAGCCAGGCCCCACCCCTCCCACTCCAGGAGCAGGTCACTTCTCAGTATCGAAGAGAGACTTGCTTTCCAGGAAAGCAAAGGCTGCAGTTGCATACCGCCCACAGAGTAGTGACCCAGAGAAGCCAGCACATGCCATGCACTTCCACCCGTGCACTGCGGTCATTGGACAAGAAGCTGGTAAAGACACAGTGCTGAACAGCAGCACAGAGCATCCAGGATCGCACACGTGGTGTGTTAGAAAGAAGGAGAAACATTAAGGGGGTGTACAACTGGTAATGGAGGAGGCTGCTTTTTTAAAGGCATGCACAGGGCACTACCAATTCATTTCACTTCTGCCCTGCAATAATCCGGGCTAGTCCACTCCCCCTCCCCAAGTCCCAGCACACAGGCCTGCCAAAGCATCTCAACCCTTTCCTATGGCACCCCCTGCTCTTCCAGTCTGGGCCCCAGGCACATGTATGGGGCTTCTTTAGTGAACAAACCTCAGTCCTGATTTGCAGCCCCTGGTTTCATATGGAATGGCAGAGAGTGAAAGCTTGTCTCCACTGAAGGGTCAGCTTGAAGTATATAACTCATGTGTTGCCCCTAACCTGGCTCCCATCCACACATGCACATTCTTTGAGTCTAGCTCGAGTTAAATGTTGCTTTAAACTCAGACTTGCTGGCTTGCCAGGGGGTATGTTGAAGATCAAGTGTTCCTGACACTCGAACTAGTAATACAGTGGGGACTCAGCCAGTCTGTGCAGCTAAGCCAATCACTCTGTGCTACTAAATATTATTTTGCACAGGAGCCTATCTTGAAAATGGCCAACTTGAGTGTGAGTAACTTGAGCTAACTCGACAGTGAAGATGTAGCCTGAGGGAGCTACTAAAGTGGGCACTGACTAGAGCTGTGTGCACGTTGTGGGCTGCCGTTCACATGAATTTCAATTAATCGATCTTGTGCAGACTGGGTGACCTAAGCCTCATACCCCCCATTAGACAGTCACACAAGAATCAATGCCCATTTTAGAGATACAATGCTAAACGAGGAGATTGAAATGTCTGGGGAAGCTCTCTAGCCTGTGTTATACAGGACGTCAGACTAGATGATCTGATCCCTCCTGGCTTTGGAATCTATGTGGTCTTCCATGTAGGGAGTTTTATATGATACAGTCACTCAGATGAGAGCTAAGCAAGTTTAATCAGGGCCTTGTATATAATGCGATACAATTCCTCATTTTCAAAATGTAGCCACAGAATTGCACTCCAGAATCTAAACTTTCATTTAAAAAAAAAAAAAAAAGTCAAGTCTCTTGCCCTTATACTTGAGAAAAGCCTGAAAGTAAATGATGTAGTAACATATGTCTGAATCATTAGACAGTCTGAAACACTAGCTCAGAGTAACGTTAACTGCTCTACTCCATGAAAGCAAGCTGTTACTTCTGAAACCGAGTGATAACTATTAAATGGCAATACTGTTAACTATTTCACTGCTGCTCATTTTAGCAGAAAGGTCAGGCTAATATGCTTAGCTGTTACTGGTTGTAGTGACAGATTTGGTGCGGGCACAGTGACACGCTGAGGATTGTTTTGCTTTGTTTTTTTAATTTATATGGGGGCCAGGTAGGCTCCCAGACAGCCACAAAACAAAAGGAGACATAAAGCTATCTTTGCCTCCATCTCCAGACCCATGGTGAGTGGAGCTTGGTTGGAATGGGAAATTGGGGCCTTATTCTTTTGAGTTAAGTGCCAGATTGGGTTTAGACCACACCCACTCACCTCTAATAATTCTCCCACAATAATCACAGAAGAAAACCCACCAAAAAAACCTCTTGAGGGGCATTTTATATTAAAAAAAAATATACGAGGGGGAGATGGTGTCACCAGATCTTTCTTACAAGTTTGAAGAAAATATAAAACCCGGTAATTCCTTTATTCCATAACAGCTTCTGTTCTACAGCAACACGTCTGAAAACTGTTTCTGCACTTTGGTTTATACTAAAATAGCTGCTTGATAGTGGAAAACAAAATATGGGGACAGGCACTAGAGTTTAAGTGGCAGACAAAGGAATTGCATGAGGTGTCAAAAACATTCATAAGTGGAATACTGTATAGCTCACTAATTTTTCTATGAGTAGCAGAGGCATTGAACTTCTATATTAATATAAAATATGAAATAACCACCCCCAGCACTTGTGGGATTTTGACACTCACATTTGTACAGGTTATCATCAATTCTGTTACACCGCCATGAGAATGTAAAAATATAACTATCACAGTCAATCTTTAGCATGAAGTAAATAGACTGACTTCAGCACAAGCGGTTGCTCTTTTTAAACTTAAACATACTGGGAGTCATGGGAAAGAGCAGGAAAAACCTCTTCCCTGCAGATTAAAAGTGAGAGGTCACTGACTAGTATCACTCAAATCAGATCAAATAAAGATCTTTTTTTAATTCTACCATTTTACAAAAATGATTTACCACTTGACCCAGATAACAATTATTCAATTTAAAACTCAAACCTTCACACGTCTCAGAAGAGCAGCAGGCCAGGCTGGCCTCTCCGTTGCAAGCAATCAGAGGAAATGAGTCCAGGCAAGACTTCAGGCCCTGATGGCCTACCAATAGAATTCGATCAAAGTCTTAAACAAATTCTGGCCCCTAAGCTGTTCTACATTTATGAAGGTGCCTTAAAGAAATGTACATTACCTCCTATTATGAGGGAAGCTCATCCCAATCAAGTGGCATTTATTTAATAAAGGCTTGGTTCAGATGACACACCAGTTGATTAATGTTATGGCATTCCACCAACATTCTAGAAATACCCATGCAATAAAATTTCATTCAGTGCAGAAAAAGCTTTTGAAAGAGTGAAGCGGCAAGCTCTATTCTTTATCCTGGATAGATTTGGGTTGGGGAAAAACAAGGTTACTTACCAGTAAATGATGTTCTTCGAGATGTGCTGCTCATGTCCATTCCACTATAGATGAATGCACGCCATCGTGCATGGGTTCCTGGAACTTTTTTCCCCTTAACAGATCCCATAGGGCCAGCTCTGGTGCCCCCTGGAGTCCCGTGCACATGTCGCGGTATATGAGGCACTGCTGGCCCTATGGCCCCTCAGTCCCTTCTTTTTGCCAACTCCGGCAGCGGGGACGGAGGGTGGGTGTGGAATGGATATGAGCAACACATCTCAAAGAACATCAGTTACTGGTAAGTAACCCTCTTTTCTCCTTCGAGTGATCGCTCATATCCATTCCACTATAGGTGATCAATAAGCAGTACCTTTGGAGGTGAGCCAGAGTAACCGGTGAGCTCTCCCCAGTATGACTGCCAAATCCCGCGTCCTCTCTCGCCTGCTGGACAATTGCGTGGTGGAACGTGAAGGTGTGCACTGATGACCAGATGGCGGCTTTGCAGATGTCCTGCAGGGGCACTCTCTCCAGGAAGACCGTAGACAAGGCTTGAGCTCTGGTTGAGTGCGCTGTGATGGTTCCCGGAAGCGGCACCCTTGCCTGCTTGTAGCAGAACTTGATGCATGATGTAATCCACGAGGAGATCCGCTGGGTGGAGACAGGTGAGCCTTTCATTCGGTCGGCCACTGCGACGAAGAGCTGCGTCAATTTCCGGAACGGCTTTGTCCACTTGATGTAGTAGGCCAGGGCTTGCCTCACATCCAGCGAATGCCATCTCCTCTCCTCCTCTGAACTGTGCAGTTTGGAAAAAAACACATGGGAAGAAAAATATCTTGGTTACAGTAAAATTGGGAAACCACCTTAGGCAGGAAGGCTGGATGTGGCCTCAACTGAACCTTATCCTTATAGAATACCGTATAAGGGGGCTCAGAGGTCAAGGCCCTAATCTCAGAGACCCTCCTAAGTGATGTAATGGCCACCAGGAAGGCTACCTTCCATGAAAGCATAAGCAGAGGGCATGAAGCCATGGGTTCAAAGGGAGGCCTCATGAGTCTTGAGAGGACCAGGTTGAGATTCCAGGGAGGCACCGGGACACAGACCTGCGGGTAGAGCCTCTCCACCCCTTTGAGGATCCTGACCGACATGGGGTGGAAGGACAGGGATCTCCCTTCTAGTGGCTGGTGGAAGGACAAAATGGCCACCACGTGAACCCTCAATGAGGCCAGCACCAGACCCTGGAGTTTTAGTTGGAGCAAGTACTCCAGGATTGCCTGAAAAGGAAAGAGGTTTGGCGGAATACCCCAGGACTCTGCCCAACAGGTAAACCGCCTCTACTTAGCCCGATACATGACCTATGTTGAAGGTTTCCTGCTGCTCAGCAGGACTTGTTGGACCTGTGCCAAGCAGGCTCTCTCTCTTTCCATCAGCCACAGAGCCTCCATGCTGTGAGGTGCAGGGAGTCCAGGTCCACGTGCAACAGGCCACCATGGTCCTGGGAGAGAAGGTTGTGCCGCCTCAGGAACTCCATGAGCGGGGTGATCGAAAGGTCTAGCAGCATGTTGAACCAATGCTGTCTTGGCCAGGCCAGGGTGATGAGTATCACATCTGCCTGTCCCTCTTTATCTTCAAGAAAACTTTGGGCAGGAGCGGAATGTGTGGGAACGTGCACATGAGGGTTCCCGTCCAGTCAATGAAGAACACGTCGGCTATCAATCCGGTCTTGAGACCCTGGAGTGAGCAGAACCTCAGACACTTCGTGTTCCAGGCCAATGCGAATAGGTCCAGTTGGGGAACACCCCAGTTCTGGAAGATTAAAGTCATGACCTCCGGGTGCAACGACCAGTCGTGGCGGAGTAGAAACGACCTGCTGAGGTGATCCGCCTCGTCATTCCTCACTCCCGGGAGGCAAGAGGCAGTCAAGTGGAAGTCATGCCTCACAGTGAAGTCCCAGAGGCAGGTGGCTTCCTGGCAGAGGGCCGAGAGCTGGAGCTGTCCAAGCGCCGCCTGGCGGATCTTGATGGGTACCGCCTTCTGGTCTGCGCTGCCTCCAGTGCCGGGGACCGACTTTGGTGCCGAGGGGAAGACTCGTCCTGAGTTGACACGGACCGGCTCGATGCTTCCGACTTGGAGTGACTGCTAGGGGATGTTACCTGGCAGCTCTGTGTTCTTGGGGAACCAGGGTGAAAAACCCCTATTCTCTCCCTGGCTCACCTGAATCCCCCCCAGCCTCTGCTTGAACCAGAAACAAAAGCTATGAAAAGGCTGTGGGAGACACACCTAAAACCCTCCCAACAAGGGTGATAGGATTAAGACAACTCCCATGCCTCATCTACATAGAAGATGTAAAAAGAGGCATCTCAATTAGCATCTTGAATGGAGAACTGGAGCCTCATTTACATTGAAGATGGAACAAGAATTAGCATGAAGAATGGAGAACCAAGCTCCAACGCAGGAACCGCACTGAACTCTGGGATTGGCAAGGCAGGGATACACTGCATTATGGGAGATCTCTGCTCTTGATGTAAATGAACTCACACCTACACCCATCCAGCTCCGCAGTTATCAGACCATTCTAGTATTGATATGCAAAACACTGAATCTGCCTGGTTGCATTGTGAGCTCCCGCAAGGAACATTGACCATAGCTGGGAGTGATCAGCTCCTATTGTCCAGCATAGAGAAAACCCATCCTGGGGTACTTCATTGAGACATTGTTTACCCACAAACAAACCTGGTTCTACAAAATACCCCTACCCAAGTTCAAATCTCTCTTTTGCTCTCCTCTTCTGATGCCTGGACCCAAATGCTTTCCTGACTGATCCTGTTGTGGGTTTTGCCTCTCCCTCAAGTGTTCCTAACCCTAAGATGAACAGCCTGTCTCCTGGGAACTTCTGAGCTGCAAGGAGTGGTGAGATTTCCCCCCCATCTTTCCCAATTCTCTCTCTCTCTCAGGTATAACTTTCTACTTTTGTAATCAAACCTGGGCTAGCCTTCTCCAATACCCCTACTGTAATTTTGTTGTATTGTAAGTGTTAGATTGTTTTTCTCTCCTTGTATGGCATCACTATTAGTATTAGAAGTTTTATACATCTGGCAATAAACTAACTATTGTAATCAAGCTGGTTGCCAGTTTCTCTCTCTCTAAATGCATTTACTCCTTTGTGTTCTTGGCTTCCCTACCTTGCTCTGCAGCAACGCTTCTTTTACCTAAGCCAAAGATCCCTGGAATGCCTAAAATCCTATGGGGTTTGCTTATCAAGGGGGTTACTGCTAGAACAATTGTGTTGCAAAGAGGCATATAAAGGGGGTAGCTGAAAAGTGCTGCTCTGCCTAGCCTACGGAGTCCAGAGGCACATAAGGGTGACAGCTGAAAGTGCTGTTTGGACCCAGCCTGCTCATAAGTGTGCTCCATTCTGGTGCGGTGCACCGGGCACATGAGGGTGACAGCTGACAGTGCTGTGTCACCAGCCTGCTGAGTTCAGGGACGTATAAGGGGTCAGCTGAGAGTGCTGATAGCCCGGTCTGCTCAGACGCACTCAGTTAATCTGGAATGGTTGTGTGTATCTGTTTATCTGAGGGTTTATCTGAATCTGAAAACCTTAGGTCCTGCAGGATAGCTCCACCGGGAGGGGACTTGTAACCATATGAACACACAAGTAACACAAGCAGCACATTAATAGAATCACACCCCCTCTTCCAGGAAGGTAACCCTAATAAATAAGCATACCTCAAAGTGACGGGCAAATCTGGTAACAGGCAAATCTGGTAACAGGGAGCATCCTCGCTCTACCCATGGTGGCTGTCCGGCAGGAGACCTTTCCACCCCTACCGGGGGTCTCCACTGTCCTTCAGCACGGGTTTGCCCTAGGACACTGGCCCCTTCTCCTTTGGCAGAGGGGGGTACTCAGGGGTTTCTAATCTAACTACATTTAATGTTACTTAACACCACTTAACAACTACTTAAAACTAAATTAAGGATTACAAATAATAAAGAGTTCAAACAATGGGGAATGGCACTTGCAGAGAGCAAGCCTAGTTCCAGCAACCATCAGGGTGGAAAAAAGGAACTGAGGGGGCATAGGGCCGGCAGAGCCTTATACACTGCGACATGCACACGGGACTCCAGCGGGCACCAAAGCTGGTCCTATGGGATCTGCTAAGTGGAAAAAAGTTCCAGAAAAACTGTGCACGGTGGTATGCACTCACCGATAGTGGAATGGATATAAGCAACACATCTTAAAGAAGAATCCTTTATTTCATGGATAAAGTTTAACATCCAATCCAAACTCTCATATCCTAATGAATAGCACAATATCTCCTGCCTTTGATCTGTTTTGGAGAGCTAGCCAAAGATGCCCCCTCTCCTGTTCAGTCTAGCATTAGAACCACCTGCAATACTAATTAGGGAACAATAAGGTATTCAAATGATCAAATGAGAAACTCTGGACACAAATTCTTCTATATGCAGACATCTTTCTATGTTTTTAAAAATCCAGATTAATCAATGCTAAAATATCCTCCAAACAATAGATAACTTCAGTAAATTCTCTGGATACAAGATACATTGTGATAGATCAGAAACAAAGAAGATCTCATTGGATCTAGTTGGAAGTGGCTCTCCTATAGGACATTTAGGTGGCAACAGACAAACCTTAGATATCTTGGCATCTTGTTAAGAACATAGTCAAGGTTAATTTAGCTCCATTAATTATGCAGCCAGCAAATGATTTAAACAGATGGCAGACATTACCACTCTCCCTTTGTGTAAAAATGAACAATATGAATGCCCTCCCTAGGACTCTTTGTATTCTGAATTCCATATTCCTCCTTTATTTTACAGATATCAACAACATTCAGGTGTTTCCATAAGTGTTGGAACTACAGATAGGGGGAGGGGTACTGCCACACCCCTTGGCTTGGAGTGGTTTCCATCACATACAGGGTTTACAGTTGGGTTCAATGGCTCTCATCATCCCCACTATACAAGGTGTTCCAGTACACTGGGTATTCGTTGCGGAGTGCTGGTAACAAGCCCAGAACATCCTTACAAAGATTACAGCTCCCTGTCAACAGGGGTGGGTTTAGATTTCCCAGCATCACACTTTACCATCAGGCAATAATTTTTAGCCAAACAGCACATTGGCACATTCCCTTGTACTATAGTGCCCCAGATTGGGTCCAGCTGGAAGCAAAATCGGTTGCTCCTTTACCTCTTTCCAATGCACTGCACTTGGATTACGACTGATTCCCTAAAGAACAAAATTCCAACTGTTGTGGCAGCCAAAAATACTTGGAGTACAATGACTGCATTTAAAAATCTCCCTATTCTACATACTCAGGCCTCTATCTGGGGTAACTTGAAACTCCGTATAGCAGATAACCCCACTGTTTGGCCAGACAGGATTAGGAGAGGGAGTCTGACCATCAGTCAATTTACTGAGTTCCAGAAGGGTAGCCAAGTTAGTCTGTTTTTAGCAAAACAGCGAGAGCCCTGTGGCACCTTAAAGACTAACAAATTTAGTTGGGCATAAGCTTTCCTGGGTAGAAACATGCATCCAACGAAGTGGGTTTCTGGCCATGAAAGCTTATGCTCAACTGAATTTGTTAGTCTTTAAGGTACCACAGGACTCTTGCTATTTCAGTCAATTAATTGAAAATGATACCTTCCTCCCTTTTACAATATTAAAAGTCAGGCTCAGCCTAGAGACTAAGAAGAAGTGGCAATATAGCATGTTTAAACATGCTATCTCCCATCTATTTGGCTCCAATACCTGAGCTTCCTCTGGCCCATCTGAACTGCTTTCATTTCTCCAAATATTATCCAGATTACGAGGACCAGTGGCAACACTAAATGTACAGTTGGCCAGCAAATTTTAATTAAACACTGATTCCCTAAAAAGAAATGGGAGGAGGAACTAAGTCAGTTCTCTGCTAACCAATGGAAACAAATTTAGCCATTCCACTCAGCTGTTCCTTAGACCTCCTTTTAAGATTAATCAAACAGAAAATCATAAGGCAGTGGCATTGGACCCATCTCTAACTTGTCAAAGAAAGTGCCACTAAGTCAGAGAAATGTTGGCGCTGTAATGGAGCAAGTGCTAACGTAACCCATATGCTCCTGGAATGCTCCTATACCCATATGTTTTGGGCAGAACTTAGTTACAGAGTTAATTTTGTCCTATCAAATAGAATTGTGTTTCAAACTAGACACATAATTTAAAATCTAATGGATGTTAACTGGAAGCTGAATACATTTGAAAAAACTTTCACTGTGCAGAACACTAATAGACCAAAAAACTAGTAGTACAAAAAATGGAACTCTGATAAACAACGGTCACTGGCTGCCACCACCCCTGGCTCCAAGCATGCGCTACCAGTCTCAGTCAAAGGGGTTTATTATTCCTTTACAACAAAGGTTGACAAACAAACAGAATGCCCTCTTAACTCAATACTTGCCCCCACACTTCAGGACCATCCCTCTCAGGGATCTCTAGCTCTCCAGCTCCTAGCAGCTTCCTCCTCCACCAGCTTTGCTCCCCTCTTGGCACCACAACCACATGGTTGCTTCCTGGAGTCCCTAAAGCCCTTGTCCAGGAACGTATGATCAGCATGGCTTTGCTCCCCAGGGCTCAGCCTATCTCAGTCCTTCCTCCCCACAGCTATCTACTCACAGCCCTTTACAGGCCCAGTGTAGCCCCAGCCCTCCTCAATTAGCGGGATTAGGCTCACCTGCTCCAGTCCAGGGCTCTGGGCTCAGTCTATTCACAGAGACAGGCAGCCTTGTGACATATCTCTTACTCCCACCGCTCTTTCCGGGTGGAAAAATATATATTATTTCCTCCTTGTGAGGTGCCCCTTGGGTAACTCAGTCAGAAACACCTTTCTGCCCTGACATTCTGTAACACCAGTTATTACAATTTGCAGGGCCTGAAACTTTCTTCAACTTAAATCAAAATATTGCCCTCCATTGTTTAACATAATACTGACATTTCTCATCATTTCCCAGCTCTAGAGTGCTCTGCAAGCCCTAGAGATGGCAGCCAGTTTCCCCCAAACACAAACTCTTGGTCCCACTCACCCTGAATTTCATGCAGCAGGACCAGGGTCACATACTGAGGCTCACTGTGCACACTCTCTACATCACCTCATCTCCGTCTCCTGAACTTTAGGATCTCGACATGGATACAGGAGACGTGCTGGGAGGTGTCAGTCCAGGCTATTCAACCTCATCTGGTCTTGCCAAACCAGAGTACACCCACATGCCAAGTCCATGAGTCCCTTAACTGCTACTACACACAGTGAGGCCCCCCTGATTTTTGGAGCAGAGCCCCCACCGCTTGGGCCCCCTGTAGAACCAGTTGAGGTAGTCACATTCCATAATTGGGCAATTTTTAAAAAAATATGCCCATCCACACTGGATGCAAACCGTGGGGCCCTCAGTCTCCTCCCACTAGGATTTCCAGTGGACTGCAGGGCTCCCTGGGTCTGTGCCCCCCAGATAGAACCTTCTAGGACGACCTAATCCAGAACTTTCTCCATTGAACTGGTCTCTGGGCAGATCCCTGCATCACATGGTCCCCTAGTTTCTGGGCCACTCCCTGCAGTTGTGCCCCGCGCGGAAACTGGCCCACCCAGGCCCCGTGCTGATAAGCCCCTGGAGTCAACCCTAACCAGTCCAGGATAGCTGGGTAGGAGTTTGCCTGCTCATTGCTCACTGCCCGGTAACCTGCCTGCACCTCACCCATCAGGAACGGTGCTGTGTGGGCCGCCCAAGTCAACTCGTCCCAGTCTGCTGCCTTTGCCACTCACTCAGATGTCTGGAGGAACGCCTCAGGGTCATCCTCTGGTCTGAGCTTCACCGGGCCCAGAGCCAACTGCCACACCCAGTGTGAGTCAAGGGGGTTTATTATGTCTTTATAACAAAAATCAGCAAACAAATAGAACAGAGTCCTAACTGACTACTGGCCCGCAGGCTTCAGGGCCACCCCTTCTAGGAGAGTCTGGCTCTCCAGTTCCTGGCAGCTTCTTCCTTCACTAGCTCTGCTCCCCTCTTAGAGCTGGAGCCTCAGCCACAGGGTTGCTTCCTTGAACCTCTGGCTCCAGGGACCCACCACCAGAGTTAGCTCTGCTCCAGCATGGCTTTGCTTTCTCCTCCCCCAAAAGATTCAGTATGTCTCAAACCTTCCTCTTCTACCACTTTGCCTACTAGCAGCCCCTTATATGCCAAGGGTAATCCAGCCCTCCTTAATTAGCTGGGTTAGGCTCACCTGCTCCAGTCCAGGGGTGCTGGTCTCAGTCTGCCGACAGAGACCAACAACCCTGGGACAGCAACCAACAATTAAAGACCAGAGCATAGACATCCTAAGCTTGACTACCATGGAACGAATTGTATGCGTAACTGAAATATCCAAGACAAATTCTCAGAGAGATAGATGCTTTCCTGGACGTATCGGCATAATCCTATTCAGTGCATACCCTCCTTTGCTTCCCCCTCCTCTCTACCCACTTCCTTCCCTCCCCATCTTCTGACCTTTGATTCTATTCTTTTTCTTAATTTTTCTGTAGCTAGCTGGATTTTTATAAACACATTTGTTTGTAAATTGTGTTATACAAATAAGTGATTCATATTTTAACCATTCATATTCTATATATGATTAAATGTATCAAATATAGCTTAGGTTAGGTAGAAAATGGTTAATATATTATGAGAAGTTTATGTAAAGGCTGTTTGTTCTGTGTACACATATAGATCTATATAAACTATCACAGGACAAAACTATGCCACCACTGTTATTCTACTAGTATCTATTAATGCGCAAAACAAAAAATAGAGACAAAATAATGACTGTTATTGGCTATTTTTCAGTGTAAATATCTAGTTATCTGGTAAAATCTCTATGGGTGTTCAGTTAATTGGGGCTGGGGAGGAAGACCCCAATGGTCTGATTACCCTGACTGAGAAAGCATTAGTGCTGTGCATGCTGAAGGGTATTGGGGTCAGAATGAAGCAGTGAGAGAGAGGATGGAAAGCTTTTTATAACTGGCAAAACCACTGATCTGTATCTCAGCCTAAGGGCCTGGCTTCTATGGAGATGCATAAAGGTGGTTGAGGCAGGAGAGCCTTGGGAGACTTGAGGTAAGGAACTATCAGACTACAACAGGTCTCAGATATGGGCATTACACAGACAGAACCTGAGGTCCAATCAGACACAACCCCAGCTGCAGGAGACCGGCCTGAGCAAGGGGCTACCAGGAAAACAAAGAGCCATATTTGAATATTACTAAGTCTCTGCTGGACCTAGAAGCAGAGGGTTCCTCAACTGACAAAACTGAACCAAGAAAGAACGAAGAACAAGCTGACAAAGAAGGCAGGGCTTGTACCCATATGCAAGACTTGAAGGCTAGTGGCTGTAGGTGTTGGTAATAAATCTTCCAGGGGGAGAGATAAGGACCAGTATCTTTTAACCTCTTGTAACGGAAATGTTGTAGTATGATACAGCAACATCTCAAACTCCCTATCTCACATTAGTGTTATTTATTGTGCTGGGCTAAATACTGCTGGATTTGGTCTGCAGCTGTACCTGCCAGATCTTAAAAGTTAAAGAAAGTCAGTCATGAACAGTGGTTCTATGGGAGATTTTCAAAGAAAACCTAGCTGTTGATGAGCAAGGTCCCATATATTTTGTGGTGCTGTAGATTTCACCCCTAGCTGTAGGATTGTGCTCCAGAATTTTAGCTTTCCTTTGAAAGCATATTTCTAGCCCTCTTAGTTGCAAAGAAAACAGCACAAATGTTGAACCAAGCATAAATGATGTGATGGTGTCTGCCTGAGTCTGCAGGCAGCCTGCAACAACAGCCTTGTGACGTGAGAAGGATCCCATTCATCTCAAGATATTAACTCTGTAACCTAACAATGACAGTTTAAAAAGGATGAGCAGTTATCAGCTGTTTAACTGCTGATCATTTTAACAGATACATGAGCTAACATGCTTATCCCACAATCTCAAATTGCCTCTTACGCCTCAAATTTTTAATAGGCTGAACAAAGCAAGGATACACTCATTTTGACAGCAGTTCTCTGTCTATCTGGCTGTTCGTAACATGATAGTTCTTGAATGCCGCATCTGGTCAATTCCAAATTTCAGGGAATGTTCTAGGGATCAATGGGTAGAACCTACTGAGATGGTAAAAATCAGTCAATCAAAAAGGGAAATGGAGGGCACACAGACCCCTTGCATG
>ML675616.1:80072669-80129530 GCA_007922155.1 Mesoclemmys tuberculata | reverse complement strand
GAGCTCCTGTCATGTCACAGAGTGGGTGGGGGGTTGCAGGGAGTCTCTGAAATAGGGGGAGGCATAGCAGGCACTGGCAGAAGAATAGCTGGGGTAGCTGGGTCAGGTGCACAAGGGCCCACCCAACTTAGAGGGCCGTAGGGCCCCAGAAGTTTCCATCATTATTAAGGCTTCAGGCTTATCATGGTGTGAAAAAAGTCATGGATAATGATTGCCTGTGACTTTTTTTCTGCATCCGTAACTCAGCCTGCAGTGATGTCTCCTGTGTCTGTGAGGCTGGGCCTGACACCCCGCTCCAGGTGGTGCAACAAGGAATGTGAGATTGCAGCACCGCTCAGGTTTGGCCTGCCAGCCCTCCATCACGATGGCGGACGGTCGGGCATACTGAACCTGAGCAGTGCTGTGAGTCCATGCGCCAAGTTGCAATTACCTGAAACAGGGCACTGGGCCCAGCCCTGCGGAGCTGCTGCTATGGGGGGAGCGTGGCATCCTGGGCTTCACCCCACTGGCCACAGGAGTCACCGCTGTGGGGTGAGTGTGGGGCAGGCTAGTTCTCCAACCCTCCTTTGCACCAGGCCAGGGTTAGGGTTGTAGTGCTGGGGGAGGGTGCTGCTGCAGGGGGCGGTGCTGTGGGCCCACCTTTCCGTTCCTCCACCACTGACCCAAGGAGCTTGTGGGGGGAAGGGAAGGATGCAAGGAGCCCTGGTGAATGCAATGATTGTGACCAAAGCCACCTAGTTTATCTAGAGCGGCACAGAATTTCCACCCCTGAGCTGTGGAATCCATGGACATGGACACGGCATGGAGGTCCAGCTACCACATAGTACACAGGGCATTGCTCATGAGCAAAAAAGTGCTGCTGCTGACTGAATAAATGAAGCGATGACCATAGGCAGCGGGTGCCTCTTGAATTCGGGGAGGCCATCCTGAGGCCCTGTCCCCACTCCACCCATGCTCTGCCCAAGGCCCCACCCCCCACTCTGCCTCCTCCCCCAAAGCCCCGCCTATGCCCCACCCCCTGCTCCACCCCAGGCCACATCCCCACTAGGGCCTGCGCTGCTCACACCTCTCAGCCCCCTGCTCTCCCTCTGCTTCTTCCCACCCTTGCTCCACCTCCTGCTGAGTCCCCCCACCTGCTACTTGCTCGTGTGGTGAGCAGGGGGTGGAAGGTGGACCGGGGACAGGAAGAGGTGGAGCGAGTGTGGGGTCTCGGGTGCAGAGGCCAAGCAGGAGCTTCTGGGGCGGCAGCTGTTTGGGGAAGTTTAGCCTCCCCGAGCTTCCCGCCGCCGATGGGTATGATTGACAGAGCTGTGAGTTTTTTGTGACTCTCTCAGGGCGTGTCTACACATCCAGCACCGAGCACTCCACCTCACAGAGAGGCAGTAGCTCTGTTGACAGGAGAGGCCCTCCCATCAACATGGCACTGTCTACAATGGGGGTTAGGTCAGTATTGCTATTTTCCACATCCCGGAGTGACAGAGTTCTGCTGATATAAGGCTGTAGTATAGACCAAGCCTCAGTGTCCCAGCATTTTTAGCAGCTTCTCACAGGTCATGTCTACACTACAAAATTATGATGTTAGGGCAGATAGCCCCCGCAGTTATTAAATCATGCGTGTGTGTGCATTCTTGGTTCCTTGTTGTTGCGTCTTATTCCTTGTGTCTCATGCGGGCCGGACAAAGCACAACGATCAATATGATTGTAAGCAGAGTCCTTTATTGCAAAGCGAATACCATCTTATATATCATTTCATACAGCACGTATATTGGTCACTCTGTCTCCACGCAGCCATTGATTGGTTAATGGCCACATGCATACACAGAGCACGAGCACAGCCTAATTCTCACAGGTTACTTGACATCTTACACGACCACCTACTTTATTATCTTGTTTACCGGCTATCCACAATGTGAGTAGCCAGATAGAGAGACGCCCACTGTCCTCGCCCAGCTCCTACTCCACACCTGGCGGTCTTATCTAAATCTTATGTCCTCGGGGCTTAGTGTTGTAACTCTCCATCCCAGACATCAAGGCAACATAGGGGTGATATATCCCCACACCTTGTGTCAGTGGTGCGCATCCTCACCAGGAGTGCTTGTATCGATTGTATTGTCAGTGTGGGATGGCTCCTAAAAGCCAGGAACAGTCGATGTAAGCGAGGCAGAGTCTAACTGCCACTTGATGTAATTATATCAACCGTGACTCTACGCTGCTCGGGGAGATGGTGTTACTAAATTGGCATAGAGAGGCACTTAGAGCGGTAGGAGACAAATTTATGTGAAGACACTGCCACAACTAGGTTGATGCAAGGCAGCTTACGTCCACCTAACCGTATTGTAGACAAGGCCACAGTCTCCTGCTGCCAAAAGTGCAGAGATTTCTTAGCTGGGAGGCTGCAGATCTCAGCTGTAGCCACTAGGAGGCGCTGCAGGCTGACTTTTGGCTGAAATTACAGTTATAGTCATCAGGAATCGCTGCCACTTGGAGATGGGGAATTCTCCAGGCAAGAGTTTAAAGTCA
Organism: Mesoclemmys tuberculata; assembly: GCA_007922155.1. Classification (NCBI taxonomy): domain Eukaryota; kingdom Metazoa; phylum Chordata; order Testudines; family Chelidae; genus Mesoclemmys; species Mesoclemmys tuberculata. Next base: position 80,127,010 of record ML675616.1, on the reverse strand, counting down.
GAAGCTACTGTACTCTAATAGTGGTGCTGCCTTTTGCATGATACAGGAAGCAGAGCTCCTGATCCCTTGTATTTATAAGAGGGAGAATTACAGAGACAAAATGAGTCTGTGGACCAACTTCTGTTGGTGAGAGAAACAAGCTTCCAAGCTTACACAGAGCTCTTCTTCACCACCAGAAGTTGCTCCAATACAAAATATTCTCTCACCCATCTTGTGTTGCTAATAGCCTGAGACCTACACAGCTGCAACAATACTGCACATAAGAGATCACGTTACTTTTGCAAAAGCGAGGGAGTCTTATCACAGGTGCGCTGGTTAAATTCTTGTTGGGGTAATAATGAGATTCTCCTCTGAAGCCTACTCTGACTAGCATTCTGCTTCACTTCCTGTCTTACGCTGCAGTGCGGTGTTTGCAGTGTACTGTTAAACAGCAGCTGCACACCAGAGCAGCAGGGACTGCATTTCTGCATTAGACGAAACACCCTCTCCCTTTCTATTCCAGGCACAGATAAGTAGGCGCCATGGAAGGTGCTACAGAAATGTAAGACTCCATTATCACTGCTTTATTTACACGGATGCACAGCAGGGCACCCATCCTTGTGTACACACAGCAATGAGGCTGTTGAGGAGGGCTGGAAAAGGGAGAGACAAAAATAGGTAGCCTTTGGTCCCTTTAAGCGTTGCATCCACAAGGGGAGGACCTTCTCTGTGGTTCCGGCTGCAACTACTAGGAAGTAGCCGTCTGAGTCCTCCCCTCCTGCCCTGCATTGAGCCAGCTCAGTCTGTGCAGCTGCTTGTGGCTTTGACGCAGCCCTGTGGACTCCTGGAGGTATGTGGGCAGCGGTGCTTTTGTGATTGCCTTTGCCCTTGGTGCGGTTCTTACCTAGTTTCCTCATTTTAGAATTCTCCCCTTCGTACTGACAGGGTGAGCCAAGTGCTGGGGACCGTGCCAGAGTGAAAGCTTGGCTTATAGTTTCCAGGATAACTGGATAGGCAGCAGAGTTTCCTGTTGTGCCTCAGCCCAGCTCCAGAGGGATCACAGCTAAGGTGTGGTTCTCTCTGGCTCTCTCAGTCCTTGGCCTCTTTGCTGAGGCTGCAAACACGGGGGCCAGAGAGACAGGATGCCGGGTTTTGTTATTTGGACAAGTCCTAGGGAAATCAGACCAGTTCCTACTAGAGAGGTTGTGAAGCAAGTCGGGAAAGACTTTGGCCTAATTTGCATTAGAAAGGGTTTGCTGATATAGTTATGCCAGCAAACCCTCCTAGCTCAAGCCTAGTTTATACTGATGAGAAATTATTTTGCCAGTAGAGCATATCCTTGGTGCTCGAATGCTATCAGCTATCCTGGTAAAATCACTTTTTCCCAGTATAACTGATTCTACCCTACGGCTTTTTATTGCTATAGAAATTTGGAAAAAAATCCCATCACTAACTGACATTGCTATACTGGGAAAAGTTTCTAGTGCAGCCATGGCCAAGGTCACATCCAGCCTGGGGCTGGAACTGGACCAACAACCTAGTGCTGAGAGGCTGTGTATCCCATGTCTCAACCTGCCTGACTTCTTGAAATTTAAGGTCCATATCTGCAGTGGGGGTAAATTGGCATATTTGCTTTATACCAGCAGACGTTCTGGCCTTAATTGTCTTTTTCTAGGGGTAGTCCTACACCAGGGACTTCTGCTGGCACAGCTATGTTGTTTCAGGGGTGTGAAGAGCCATGATCCCTTACCGAGATAGCTGGGTTGGCAGAAGTCAGCCAGTACAGCTGCTCCCACACTCCGAGCGCTTTGCTGGCGTAGTGTACTGATATTCCTATGCCGGGAAGCTTTCCTCCTCAAGAATATTATAGAATATTGTGTTTGCTGTTAAGTGGGCTAAACCACTCTGACTTCTCCGACTCAAGATATGCCTACGCTATACTATGGGGGCCATGCCAACATAACTACGTCGGCTTAGCCCACTGGTGCAGACGAAGCTGACACCGTCAGCAGGGGGGTTTCCATCAGTGTAGGAACACCACCTCCCTGAGCCACGCTGTAACGATCTTGGGGTTCATTAAGTAACAAACCAGTGAAGAAGAAAGGAATAAAACTTTCCTAAAACAAACTGGAGAGCACCTCTGGTGAACTGCTGCACACAGCCGTGCAGTGTTCCCAACCCCTGCCTCCAGGGCATAGCTCCAAATTCCTGTGTTCATCATGCTGTCTCCTTTGAGTGAGCGTCTCTAAATTATAATCTTCTACAGACATTAGCTACGTTGACAGAAGCCCTTGTCTGTTGACAAAACTGCATCTATATTGGGAGTGTTGTCAACATAGCTGTCAATCAGGGGAGTGGCTTTTCCATGCCCCCCCCAGTGTAGCTATGCAAATATAACTTTTCCATGTAGCCTAAAAGTCCTCATGCACAAACAGCCTCTTCTCTGATACACTCCTGAATGGGTGAAGAGAGCAGGAAGCCTCTGTCTTCTCAGCCCACACAAGGATGCAGATGAGGTGGCAGCAATGGGGGAGCAATAATGACTGGGGGAGCCTGAGAGCAGGGGTCCCCAAACTACAACCCGCCAACACATTTTGACCGGCCTGCTGAGTCCAGTGGCATTACAATTACGTGTGGCACTTCATAACGCAGGGGTCAGCAACCTTCCACAAGTGGTGTGCCAAGTTTCCATTACCCCTTCCCGGCCCTGGCCCTCTCCCACATGATGTGGGCCCAGCGACCTGACCAGGAGGAGCTGCTCTGGCCCACCGTAAGAGCAAGACTGAGTGATGTGGCCCTAGCAGCTGAAAGTTTGGGGACCCCTATAATAGAGCCTCTGAAATTAGCTTTAAAAACCCCTGGAGATTGCCATGTTGAGTCAGAGAATCTGGTCCAATACCCTATCTCTGACAGTGGCCAACACCAGCTCTGGCTCTGCCAATACCCCTGAATCCTTACAGGCAGTGCTCCCTGCTAGTCTAGTTGTGGGATTTCTTTGTGCGACAGCTCCGACCCGTCTGGATCTGCAGCATGAGTCTGAAACAACAGCTTGAATGCAGTTAAATGAGACTTCACTGGCATGGCAAGCAATACAGGTGTGGCCACTGCCAAGCCTCCTAATTTGTCCCTCCGTGGGGCGGGGATCTGTGGCGGCAGCGGAGCCCCGGGTGGATGATGAATACTGAGCCGTTTCCCTGTGTGAGAGGAGGAGTGCTGAGTGTCCCATGACATGGTTCACGAGGGAGGTGGGACACATTCCAGCAATCGGCCTCAGGTTACAGGGCAACTGTAATGCTGAAGGAGAAATGTCAGGGTCTCCTTCCCCTTGCTCACCGTTTCTAGTAGACCATGTTTCCCTTTTCTTTTAAGGCTCCAGGAGGCAGAGAAAAAGTGATGTCCTCGCTGCTGAAATGGTCTTCTCTGCCCATGGGAGGTAGGACTCTGTGTTGCTAACCAAGAGGAATCTGCTGCTGGAGGTTGCATTCCTATTCTGGATCCTCTGTGCCTGTGACCAGCTGGGTTAGCAGGTGCTGTGGAGCCAGGAAAGAATTGGGAGAAAGGAATTCCTTCTGTTATTTAATTGTGAAACTCCTCTCCTTTTTGGCAATTAAGGAGCATCTCTGGCATGGTGTCCTGTTGATGGTGCTAGCTACCAGAGGAGGCAGGGGCTGGTAACTAAGGGGAAATACCAAAGGAAATACTTCTGGGGTCAGAATTCACCAGAAAGAAACCCGGAAACATCCCAGCAAATAACCTAAATGATTAAAGGGGGGAAAGATTCTGGCTTCAGCTCATCACTCACTGAACAGTCACAGCTGGTGAATTTGGGGGAGCTGGGATAGGGAGGAAGAGGAGGGACTTGAGTGCCAGGCTATATGTTCACTGGGTGGGGACTAGTGAGAGGCTGGGAGCACATGGGTCAGAGATCAGGGTGGCAAACAGTTAATACATAAGCACAGACTGGAGATTGCTGGGTGACTAACAGCTGGCATCTATGCTAAGCTCTCTGCCTGTTTTGAGCGCTGCATGATGTTCTCACAGCACCCAAAGTCAGCACAGAGGGGAGGCTGCAGTGCTCAAGGGATGTAATTAGCTGATGTTGTATTTCAGGCATGGTCTCGGAGTTGAAGTTCCCGGTTCCTTGGGGCCACATTGCAGCCAAGGCCTGGGGATCCCCGCAAGGCCATCCTGTGCTCTGCTTGCATGGCTGGCTGGACAATGCCAACACTTTCAGCCGACTCATTCCACTGCTCCCTAAAGGTGGGGCAGATCTGTCTGATAGAATCTTTGCTTTGCTGCTGGGCAAAGGGCGGCTGTTCTGTGACTTACTATCTTCCCCCACCTCTCTTTCAGATTACTGTTACATGGCAATGGATTTTGGGGGCCACGGCCTGTCATCCCACCGGCCCATGGGCTTTCCTTACCACTTCCTGGACTACGTGAGCGAGGTCCGCAGGGTGACGGAAGGTGAGCAGGCTGGGAGGACTCGCAGGGCAGGGAACTTTGTGTTCTTGGCTCCCATGTTAACAACACACTCCTGGCCACAGCCAGAGAGGAGTTCTCTCACCCCTCCCAGCTGCGACTGGTTGCCCCTTGCTTCCTCCTGGCCTCACTGAGATCCATCCCCTGGATAGCCCCCTAGGCCAGATTCCTCCTTGACTTTCGTTTTAGCTAGACTGAGCCCCGGCTCCCTCAAAGAGCATTTCATCGAGAAAATGCTCTAGGTGTGTGGGGGGCGGGGAGAATATAATGCTGCTTACCTGGGCCCCAGGCACCACAGTGCCACCATGAGGTGCTGAGCCATGGCCCCAGCCAGAGCCAGACCCCTCAGAAACCAAGATCCAGGCACAATAGGGTCTTTTCTCCAGAGAGGCAGGTCCTCCAGCACCCAAGAGCAGCAGTCTGCACCGCAGCCGGGATGAAGAGCTCCGTTTCCGACACTTTCTCCAGAGCAATAAACATGAAACTCTGTGATAGACATAAAACCCCGTAAGAGCAGCAGCTACTGACCTGCTGATGTGTCCAGTGGGTCCCTGTGCTGCTAGGCTCCCTCCCTCCTACCAACCAGCCTCCAGGCTTAAACAGGCTGTGCTCTGCTCCCCCGCTCAGAACCGTGTTAGGAGTCTCTAAATTCTTCCTGTCCTACCTTTTCCTGCAGCTCCTCAGTGGGTGTGTGGAGTCCACGTCCGTATCTTACAACAGGGCCAGCCATAAACAAAAGCAGGTGTGACCAGGGCTCTGCAAATCCTCAGCACCTCCTGGTCTGTTTTCTTGCCTGGTCGTGGAACTGGGAAAGAGGCTGTCTGCTGCTCATTGCCCCATTCCTCTCACCAGGGCCGAAGGAGGACACCCCCCTTTCCTTTGAAGTGTTGCCATGCAAACCCTGTCTTGAAAATGCCAGGGCACATTCAGTAGGAACAGGATGGATGGGCTATAACTTCCAGAAGGATTTCGACAAACCTAAAAGGTTGTTATGAACACGCCTCATGTGATTTAGGCACTTGACGTGCTAAAATATACCAGGCATTTTCAATAAGAATAATAACAGAGGCAATGCGGTAGATCTAATTTACCTCGATTTCAGTAAGGCGTTTGACACGGTTCCGCATGGGGAACTGTTAGTTAAATTGGAAAAGATGGGGATGAATGTGAAAGTTGTAAGGTGGATAAGGAACTGGTTAAAGGGGAGATTACAGCGGGTCGTGCTGAAAGGTGAACTGTCAGGCTGGAAGGAGGTTACTAGGGGAGTCCCTCAAGGATCGGTTTTTGGACCGACCTTATTTAACCTTTTTATAACTGACCTTGGCACAAAGAGCGGGAATGTGTTAATAAAATTTGCGGATGACACGAAGCTGGGGGGTATTGCTAACACGGAGAAGGACCGGGATACTATTCAGGAAGATCTGGACCACCTTGTACACTGGAATAATAGTAATAGGATGAAATATAATAGTGAAAAGTGCAAGGTCATGCACTTAGGGATTAATAATAAGAATTTTAGATATATGTTGGGGACGCATCAGTTGGAAACGTCGGAGGAGGAGAAGGACCTTGGGGTATTGGTTGATAGCAGGATGACTATGAGCCGCCAATGTGATATGGCTGTTAAAAAAGCAAATGCGGTTTTAGGATGCATTAGGCGAGGTATTTCCAGGAAGGAAAAGGAGGTGTTAGTGCCGTTATATATGGCGCTGGTGAGACCCCACCTGGAATATTGTGTGCAGTTCTGGTGTCCCATGTTTAAGAAGGATGAATTCAAACTGGAACAGGTTCAGAGATGGGCTACTAGGATGATCCGAGGAATGGAAAATCTGCCTTATGAAAGGAGACTCAAAGAGCTTGGCTTGTTTAGCCTGGCCAAAAGAAGGCTCCGGGGGGATATGCTTGCTCTATATAAATATATCAGGGGGATTAACGTTAGGGAGGGAGAGGAATTATTTAAGTTTAGTACTAATATAGTCACGAGGACGAATGGGTACAAACTGGATATTAGGAAATTTAGACTTGAAATTAGACGAAGGTTTCTAACCATTAGGGGAGTGAAGTTCTGGAATAGCCTTCCGAGGGAAGTAGTGGGGGCAAATGACTTATCTGGCTTTAAGACTAAGCTTGATAAGTATATGGAGGGGATGTTATGATGGGATAGTTTAATTTGAGCAATTGATTTGGATTATCGGCAGATAAGTCTGCTCAATGGTCTGTGGGAATGCTGGATGGGATGGGAACTGAGTTACTGCAGAGAATTCCTTTTTGGGTGCTGGCTGGTGAGTCTTGCCCACATGCTCGGGGTTTAGCTGATCGCCATATTTGGGGTCGGGAAGGAATTTTCCTCCGGGGCGGATTGGCAGAGGCCCCGGAGGTTTTTCGCCTTCCTCCGCAGCGTGGGGCATGGGTCGCTTGCTGATCGATTCCCTGCAGCTTGAGGTCTTCAAATCTCACTTTTGAGGATTTCAATAACTCAGTCATGGGTTCGGGGTTGTTATATATGTGTATGGGTAGGGTTTTGTGGCCTGCCTTGTGCAGGAGGTCAGACTAGATGATCATATTGGTCCCTTCTGACCTATGAGTCTATGAGTCTATAACAGTCCTTCCCCAGAACCACGGCTCCATCTGCCCTGTTCCCGATAAATACTCCACAGCAGAGCGCTCTGAGGCTTGTCTTTCCTACAGTGCAGTATGCAGCCAGGCTCCTTTGTCTGACTGATGGTCCCAAGGACTTGCCCCAAATGGGAATGACTGTGGCAGGTGAGATCTGTGAACCAAAGGGAACTGCCTGCTGCCAGCAGACAGGCATTAAGAAGCTGAGACAGGAGGAGATTGGTCCCTGTAAGCCTGGCCTTCTGATCTATCTTATTTCCTGACTAGGAAGCAAAACATCAGTGAAGGCTTTTTAGGTTCCTGTGTGTGGAAATGGCGAGTGGTGACACATCACTGCTCCTGTAGCTAGCCCATTGTCACCTGCTTTTATCTGTTGCTTTTTAGCCTTGAAGTGGAATCGATTTACTCTAATGGGCCACAGTTTGGGTAAGTGACTCTTCTTCCAATGGCAGTTTGACTCCAGCATACATTGGTGAATGATTAACTTTACTTGCCACTCTAGGCCTCCCAAGTATAAGGAAAACAGTCCAGTGTAAAGTGGGGGTCAATCAATGCAGTGCTGTCTTCCTGGGTTGGTAGAGAGCCTGAAACAATGGCTCTGTGAGGCGTGAACTTCTTGAACCTCCTGTTGATCTCCTCGGGGCATTAACTTTAAATCCTAAGGATGACACATTACGTATCCCTACTAACTCTTTAGTTACTCATCACTTTGTCAGAGAAGATAGGGTACAGGGTGGGCATGAAGTCCATGGGGGAATTGAGATGTGCTGCAGGAAAGGAATGGCTCCCTCTCCTCCCTCCTTCTCGTCTTTGCTCTGGAGAAAGAAGGGGAGATACAAAGGCAGGGAAGGGAGGGAGACAGGAGAATGGAGAGAACACAGGGGGCAAAGCATGGAGCCTAAAGGTAACTGTATTCTCCCCGTTTGATCCTGAATGTAACTAACAAGACTTCCTGTTACCCTCATTGTTACTACATACAGTCCATATTCTATCCTGAATCTCTGATTGCCGTCGGTGGCAGAAATGCTGTGAACTGAGGGATCAAGTACTCCTAAGCTTACCCCTTGGGCCACGGACCATAATTAAAAATGTTCCTCTCCCCAATGGGTTTGACGCCCCGGAGTTAATCTATCCCATCTATGGCTACCTCTCCATGGTCCCAAAGCATTGTACCATTTTAGCTGGCAGCTCCCCATTAGCCTACACTTCCTGCTGAGGCAGACTGGGTGCAGAGTCTGAAAGGAACTCCTCCACAGCCAGGATCCCTGCCCCATTTCCTACATTGCTCCATGCTGGGAGACATTGGCCTGTGGCTTGGGATTCAAACCTCAGGTGAGATTGTTGCCTCCTTGCTGAGCATGTCTAGGGTGCACGTCTAGGCCACTCCACCAGTACTGCCAGGTAGCCCTCCTGCTAGCTCTCACTTTGGGGAAGGGGTGTTGCCCCTGCACTGAGTTTACTGTGCATACGCCAAATGTCCTCCTCTCTCTTGCAGGTGGGACTGTTGCAGGAATGGTGAGTACAGCAGCCTTTATTCATAGGGCTGACTCAGTCTCCTCCTCAGCTGGAAGGGTGATGGCCCCTATAGGCTGAAAGGGTGAGGGGACAGCTTGCACGAGACAGAAACAAATGTGCGTCAGATGAGAGGCAGCCCTCCCACTACAGAACCCTTAAGAGGATTGTGTAGATTCTGGGCAAGCGAAGAACATTACTCTTCTCTCTTCCACCATCTTTCCAGTTCTCCTGCGTTTTCCCTGAAATGGTGGAGAAGCTGATCCTGGTAGAATCTTATGGTTTCTTCCCAGCTCCTCAGGTTAGTTTTTTTTCTTGTTTGGCAGACACAGAAGAGAGAGACGACAGGGTAAAGAAAAAAAAAACCCTCAGCAAGTTCATTCCTTGTACTGCCCCTGGGGAGTGTTTCTCAGTTGTAATCTTAGTTACCTTCCCTTCTGGAGTCTGTGGGCCCACTTCCGATTGCAGGGGGTAAAGGAACAAGAGGATGAGAGATGTAGCGCAACAAGAACAACCCCCAGGCACAGTGCCCAGGAGATTTCTGATAAAGGAGAGTCTCTAACAACCCCTGAAATTCCACAGCACCCTGTTCTACTGTCCTCTCAAATTGCTGGTCAGAACAGATCTACATGAGCAATAAATGTCTGGAGCCACCTGGGGCTTTAGGAGTTCATGGTGAAGAAACAATGGCCTTGTTTATTAGTTGTAATCCTGTTTCTTAGGGCAGTGCCTAAGGGCCAACCAGAAATGGGGCCCCATTGTGGTAGGCACAGGACAAACGCAGTAGCAGACAGTCCCAGGGCTGGATGACTCAGGGAGCCGGTGATGGGATGTGAAGACTCATCTCTAGTTCAGTGGTTCCAATCTGATCCAGTGTTCCCAACCCCAAATGTTCAAAAACCATGAATCAGGCTCACCAAAAATCATGAGACTGGCTTTAGAATCATGAGATTATGTAAAATAATGGATTTGGTTTTCTTTTTATTTGCTTCTGCTTTTTGAACCTTTAAGGTCCACTGAGGTCACAGTCATGAGGCTAAAAACTTACTTTTTCTTTAAGAATGAAGGCTGACATTATCACATACCCACTTGACTCCAGGAGCTGGGGCTTTAAGAAAAACAAGAATTACCATGAGACTTGTGACAAAATCATAAGAGATGTCAACTTTGCACATTGGTAGCAACCAAGGGGCACACTTTTAAAATGCAGCCTCTCTCTCTGGGTAGGTCTATGGTATGAAGCCTATGTCAGCACAGCCACTTAGTGTAGGTTTAGCATACACCGACAGGAGTTTTTCTTTCCATGTAGGAACACCAGCTCCCTGACATCATTAGCTACACTGATAGAAGCCCTCTTCCATTGACATAACTGCATCTACACTGGGGGTTTTGTTGGCGTAGCTATCAGCTAATCAGGGGTGTGGTTTTCTCACGCCCCACTGATGTAGCTATGCCAACATAATTTTTAAGTGTTGACCAAGCCTCTGTGCACACAATCACTTGCATGCTCAAATTTTGCCATCATTTGTGTTCAGGACAGAAATTACTTGTTCCAAATTCATTTGTACGTGACAGTGGAGTGCAGATTAATCACAAATGGGCTCGGAAAGTGTAAATTCTCTCACCTGTCTATACATGCACAAAGTTGTACAGAGGGAGGTCAGTTTGAGGCCCTTTGGCAATGTCGCCCCAAAGCCATTCCTCTGATGACTCTTGGTGCCCTATGTGAAAGGGTTTGGTGGATCTCATTGCAATTCCTCATGGGACAGGCATCCCCTCACCAAAGGGACCATCATGCTAACTGGCTCTCTTGTTGGCAGGGTCAGGATAAAGGCCCAGGATTAGATAGGCAAAGGAAGCTGAACTCCCCTCTTCCCTCTAGAGATGGCCCATCCAAGTCAGAGGTGAGATACTAAAGAACACGTAGTATTTTTTTTTTCATAAGAGTAGTGGTGTCCCTGGTACTCTGTCCTCCCCTGATCACCACTTCATCGTTGTGTAGTGCTGCTGTTCTCCCCGGCCTCAGTGGTTGCTGTTCAGATGTGAGATACGTAGTGAGGAAAGTGCTCTGAGATCCATGAGGGTGAAAAGTGTTCTATGGAAACATACAATTGCTTCTGTTACCTGCATCTCTGATTTCTAGGAACACGACATGTGGCTGGAGTCTAAGAGGAAGGTGATTGAAAATCTGCTGAGACTGGAGCAGAATGAGCCCCTGCCCCCTAAAGTCCGCAGCCCCGAAGAAGCGCTACAGAGGTGCGTGACCTCCCTGCCTTTGGTCTCTGTGAGCGATGGTGCAAGCTCTGTCCTGCAGAAGATGGGTGTTCTCCTGCGCAGAATTAGTGGGGACAAGAGCCATGAGGTGCAGCTGACCCCTTTATACTCTCCCCAGTCTTCAGAATCAGTGATTCATTTTCCTTTGGATTCTGAGCAGGGGCTTGCCTTGTGTGGGGCTGGAATATGTTGGCCAATGTGCAAGAGCTGAACTTCCGCCACTTGTCCTAGTTGGGTCTCTTCCCTCCAAGCTCCTCTTTCTGTCAGTCTCTCTTTTGATGCCATATCCTTTCCACACCTTACTTCTTCAACAGCACAAGTTCCTCCCATTATGCTGTGTCTTTCCCAGGCTATTGCAAGCAAACCGCCATTTGACAGAGGAGAGTGGGAGGATCCTACTGCAGCGAGGAGCTACTGAGGTGCCAGGAGGTGAGGTGCCTCGGTTGCTCGGGGAAAGTGATAGCCAGCTGGCTACAGAGCCATGCTGACTTTGGGGTTGAAGGCTTGGGGAGTGCCATCTGCTCCCTCTCCTAGACAGGGGCTGTCTGGGTGTGAACCCCAGAGGTGTGAGTGAGTGACTAAATTTGGAGGGTGGAGCATTATGTTCCTGACAACTGATGTCCGAGCCCACTTTTCCCATCAAGACATGGTGCTTAATTCATTTAACATTTGAATAAAAAGAAGAAACCCTACCCAAATCCATAATTCCACCCCATCCCCCCAGATATGATCTGGGGGTACCTAAAAAGCAGAGGGAGAGCTGGACCCCAGTGTGATTCCCCATCCCATGGTGTGTAAATAACTCTCTCTTTCTTCCCAGGCATGGTGTATAACAGAGACATGAGAGTCCTTACGGTAAGCACTGACATTCTGTCTGGTTTCCCCAGCCCCGTACTCTGACAGGCCCTTTGCTGAGAAGGAAAAGACCTTCCCATTTTAGGTCACATCACAGCTGGGTTCTATTTCCCAGCCCCCTAAAACCCTGGATTGTTCAGTGCTGTCTCCCAGTTTTAAGTTACAGAAGTGACAAAGCTTCTTCTGGGAGACTGTTTTACACTCTAGGCTTAATTTGCTATACAGCCTTGAAACCTCACCACAGTCAAAGGGATTTCCTACGCAGAACAAGTGGGGTTCGCAAACTTTTTTCGCTGGGACCCCCTTTGAAAATATTTCAGGCTGTGACGACCCATTTCCACCTCCACCCCCCAAGTGATGACCCTCCCCCATGCCATGCCATCCTTACCAGCATGCATGGGGGCTAACAGCTTGCAACCCCCACATAGCCTCATGACACCCTGAGAGGTCACAACCCCCAGTTGAAGAACCCCTTGTCCCTTTTAGATCATCCTGAACAAGTCCTCGCCCTCCCTATCCCAAATCCCTGGTTAGGGACAGCTTTCCAGCTGTTTCCCCTTCTGTGGGGTTGCCTTGGAAGAAAGTGGGGACAGGAGTTGGGGCTATCCACTGTTCTACACCTTGTAGGTCTGTCCTACTTTTCAGCAAGTCAGGTCTAGTCTACACTACAGACCTATATTGGTAGAATGACATCACTCAGGTGCGAAAACGCCACACTTCTGAGTGACATGGTTACACCAACCTAACCCCCCTGTGCAGACAGCGCTATGTCAACAGCAGAGCTTCTCCAGTTGACATAGCTACCGCCTTTCAGGGAGGTGGATTAACTAAGCCAATGGGAGAGCTCTCTCCCATCAGCTTAGGACGTCTACTTAAAAGGCTGCATCGGTGCTTTAGAGTGTAAACGTGCCCTCAGTCCTCATTTTGTCGTCCTGAGGTAGGGACCCAAGTAAGATATGCAGCCAGCCCCTGTGCTAGCATTTCCAGTTTTTAGGGAAGGCTTTTTAAAAGCTTCCTTTACTCGTGCCTTGGCTGGCTGGTGTGAAGGAGGTAAAAGCTCAGTTCACACTACCTTTCAGAATCGCTCTGGTGCCTAGGTAGTGCTGTGTGTTAGACGCTCCAGTGGGACTGTTCAGAACTGAGACCATGCTTGTTCTTGACATATTACAGCACTTGGCTTTGATACGGGTGTGTTACTGAAATGTTGAAACCCGACTGGCTAGAAACGAGTGCCTTATTTCATAGAGCCAGACATATATTGCCCATGCAAGATCACGAGCGTCTGTCACATACCAGGATGTATCTACGCTGCCGTCAGAGGGGTGCTTGCAGCTTGGATAGCGATATTGATGCTAGCTTTAATCTAGCTAGCACAGCAAAAAGAGCTGTGAAGGGACGATACAGACTCAAGCTACGGTGTGAGAACATACCCAGGGTCCAGACAGGCTCGTGCAGCCTGCGCCAGTGTCTGTGCTGCTGCTATTTTTAGCTGTCAGTGCTATTTTTAGCTGTCAGTGCTATTTTTAGCCACACTAGCTAATTAAACCTAGTGCCTGTACATCTATATGTGCTCTGCAATCACCCCTCTGTTTGCAGTGTAGACATACACTGAGGGTAAGCCCTATCCCCAGGCTCCATCATAGCCAATAGGGTGTAGTGTCAAATGTCAGCCAACCAGTGCATGCATTCCCCCCCACCCCTCCAAATGTACTGATAGCTGGTGTCTCCATTGCCTTTGTATCTGCAGCACAATCAAGACCCCCTGACCCTGGAGCAGTGTGAGAGCTTCTTGAGTAAAATCCAGGCCAGTGTCCTCATGATCATGTGAGTGATGCACAAGCATAACCAATACCTGCTGTCTGCCACGCCCCATGGTGGGTGGTGCACTGGAGGGCAGGTCTGAATAAAACCTATCTTCATGTATGGAAGGTAGAGGTAAGCATTGAACGATAGGAATTAAATAAGCTGTGTGTAGAAACAGCTCACTTACAGCAGCCAAAACCAAACACAGCCACCCCCTGCTCAGCTGCTTTCGACAGGGCTTGCTCCAGGAAGCTTTTGACAGGGGCTTGCTCTCCCCTTCCCTGGGTTCCTTCACCCAGCCCACGCCAGGCTTGTGTTCACCGACAGAAAAGTGCCCGGACACCTCCTCTCTTGCTTGCTGCTCCCTCATAACTGACAGGGAACAGGGAGTTAGAGCCCTTCACAACTGGTTAGTAGTGTTGGACTGTGAGGGAGGAAGTCTCTAGGCTCTGAGAACCCCTCCAGCGTAACATTCGTACTTCAGCTGATCACCTACCCATGGGGAAGCCGCCATCCCCCCCACCCACACAGAGGCTGCCACCATCCCTCTGTTAAATGTGGATTTTTTTACGCTTTGTGCCCAGGCTCAGGCTCTCTTTCCCTTCTGCAGGATTCGCCCCCTTTCTTGGAGACTCCTGCATATTGGGTCTTTCCAAGCTCGTGCCTGTGGACGCGTGTGCACAGACTCCCAAGGGGGTCACTCCCGTGCTGCCTATGCTGTGTTACCCCACTCAGAAATGGGAGAGAGAGAAATCCTTGTGCTGGCGCTCTCACAGTGGAAAGACTCATTGTACAACTTTGCTCAATTCCCATTGTTGTCTGTACATTTCACTCCCACTGGCTACTCTCTGCTGCCAGCGTGCTCCTCCGCTCAGTCCAACCCAACCCAACTCCCAAGTCACACTGGTGCCGCATGAGTGGGCTGGAGTAACAGTGGGAGAAGCCTGATTATAAAAGAGCAGGGGCGGGTGAGTGAGAAATGACCAAAGATTCTAAAATGGCTGAGTAGGAGAGCTGCTTTCTGGAGTCTGCCTTTAAGAAGAAAAATAAGCAAAATCGAGCCTCAGAAGCTGTAAATATACTATCTGAACAGAGATCTCACCCAGTCTGGATTGCATGCATCCTCAAGCCTTATGGGAATGTAAGCACTACCATAATATAAATACATGAAATAATATTTTCAAAATAGTAGGGGAAAAATTTAACAGTTTCTCTGTTTTCTTATCCTTCTACTGGGATCTCTTTCATAGAGGGACGAGGCACTAAACATGGCAGTGCAGACACAAAATGTGGGTGGTTTAAGTCAAATAACACTATTGGGCCCCATTCTAAAAGCAATGAGCCATCTCAAGGTGTGTTTGAGAGAAGGGTGTCTGCATTGCTCAGGTTTAAGTCACACACACCTACCTGAGGCTGGTGCAATAATCTGCTAGAGTGCCCCTGTAATGCCTTATTGCTGTGATTAACAACAAAGTCTCACAACGGAAGCTTTCGGAGGGGAGCTGGTGTTAAACTCAGATGTAGAACAGGTGGCAAACACCACATTAAAGAGCCAGCACCACTCCCCTTGAAGTGTATGGCAGAGGTATTCGTGTCCTGGGATCCCCACTGGGCCCTACGTGTGTCGAATACACTGCACCAACTAATAGTGAAGGAGGATGAGAGAACCCAGGGAGACTCAGGAATTAGGGTGGAAGTGGATCTTGTTGTAATGCCACCTACCTATTATAAAGCGCTTTTCATCTACAGATCAGTAGATCAAGAAACTTGCGAGTCTTTAAAACTCTGCCTTTAACCACTTCTCATTGGCCTCATTCTCTCTCCATCAGTGATGCTAGCCTGGCCTGTCCATTTCTCCAGTCTTCCCGTGATTGGAAAACCCATCAGCTAAACTAATCTAAAACGATTACCACTGCTGCCTCCAACTCCCTTCTCAATAGCCCGCTTTTATCACAGTTCCTGCAAGAAGGGGCAACTGGGCATCAATTGATAATTATTTAGATAAGGCAAAACAAGTAAATTATAAACATTATAGTTCGGCTCTGCCTGCCCTCCCCCCACTTTTGTAAGTTGCTCCTTTTCTTAGAGGCCAAGATCTGCAGGGCTAGTGCCATGTCCACTTCTTTGTTAGCGAGTTAGCTACATAATGAGTGTCTCATCCTGACTGGGCCCTTGGAGCACTTGTATGAAAGAAAACTCTGCTAGAAGTTGAGCAGAAAATGGAAGAGTAACTGCAGAGCTGGCTTAGCCTCCTTCTGTTACAGAAATAGAACTCTGGGCACTTTTACTTTAGGAGAACATGTGCTTTAAGTATCTAGCTGTTTCTTCTGGATCCAGTAGAAATCAGAACATTTTCTGGATACCTCATCTTGAAAATTGGGGGATAAAAGGAAAGACTTGTAACCTCTCATTGCACCACTTTGCGGAAGAAATGCAATGTTACAGCCTCCCACATGAGCTAAAATTAGGAAACTGCAAAATACTTGTTTGTGGGGGGCTTTTTTGTTTTGTTTTCTCTAATTTGTCTGTTTTAGCAATTCTTGAGTAGCTGCTCTTGTACCTGATGCCCGACTGCCTGGAGGAAGCTCATACAGGGGATTAAACCAATGGATAAAACCAAACATTCAGCTACACAAAAGAAGGGGGGGGGGAAGCCACCAGGGAGAGATGGGAGCGGCTGATTGAATGAAAGCAATCACCCATGAAGTAGGTCTTCGGACCTCAGGAAAAGCCGTGCTGGCTGTGGCTCTCCTCTAAGAATTTAACCCTCACAGAATTGAGCCCTGGAAAGGGCAATTTCCTGAGTTTATGCACCATGCTCAATCCACTTTTTTGGCAGGGGCTTTAATAGATAGACAATGGACTGCTGAGCTTGGTCCTCCCTCCCTCAGCTACCTGAGCCTAACCCTGGCTGTCCACAAGACAGTCCGATAGTCCATGTGACCACCAAT
Source organism: Mesoclemmys tuberculata (assembly GCA_007922155.1). Taxonomy (NCBI): domain Eukaryota; kingdom Metazoa; phylum Chordata; order Testudines; family Chelidae; genus Mesoclemmys; species Mesoclemmys tuberculata. Next base: position 80,110,538 of record ML675616.1, on the reverse strand, counting down.
GTGGGTGTGGAAGGCAAGATGAGCTAGTTCACTCTCTCTGGGACTCTCCTCTCAGAGCAAGAGAGCAGCTAAGATAGAATCATGGAAGATGAGGGTTGGAAGGGACCTCAGGAGGCCACCTCATCCAACCCCCTGCTCAAAGCAGGGCCATCCCCAACTCAGTAAGTGCCGCAGTGATTTGGCCTAAGACACTGTGTCTTACACTGAACTTCGTGGTTGTTTTCTAGAGCCCAGGATGGAATTTGTAACCCTAAAACCGAAGATGTGGCTAAGTACTTTGTGAAGCCTCTGCAGGCAGCGTTCCAGTCCAACCTGAAGGAGGTGAGAGCAAGCACCAGCCAGGCACACCCACTCACTGAGGGTTTGCGTGCACAGGGAAATTGACCAGAAGCACAACTATGGAATAACATCCTGGGTGGACACACTTACTCCAACATAAGTATCAACCTGGGGCATTCTCCTGGGTGTGGGCAAGGGGGTGAGAAAACAGGTCCAGGAAGCAGATCCAGGGGGAGATGGGAAGTGGGGGGGGGGGGACAGCACACAGGAGGATACAGTGGGGTGGGGCAAACCCCAGGACATAAGAAGGCCTAGGAAAAGGAACAGACCTCGGGGTCAGGAGCATGGACAGTGGAAAGACTGGAAAAGTGGAGGGGGTAGCAAGCCTTGACCATCCTGGACCCCTTGAGAGGCCCCAAAGCCTTGCCTGGCCCCCCATCTTACCCTCCTCGCTGGCAGTCTGGAGGCCTCTAGCTGATGGGTCCATCCTGCTTCCCAGACCTGCCTAGTCCCTGCTAATGAGGAGCTACTGCCACTGTAGCAGCAACCAGCAGGTGGGGGCTCAGCTGCTGGTATGAAGCAGAGTGAGAGCCAGGTGCCAATCAGGCCAGGCTGTGGTGTGCTCCAGCCCAGCTGGGTTTTAAAAGTGAAGGGGGAGAGGAGGGCAATCAATGGCTCTTTAGCCTGTCTCCAGCACCTATGAGGGCAGATGAGATGGGATAGATGGGGTGGGGGAGGACACTGGGTGGAAGCTAGGCTAGCCACAGGAGGGACATGGGGACCAGAAAGCTAGGCTGTGGGGGGTTAGGACAGAGAAATGGGCCTGTGTGAGGAAGGTGCAATTTATCTGGTCAGCACCTACCACATGGGTGGGGAAGGCCTCAGTCTCGGGCTCCTCTAAGGACAGGTCAGGAGGGGTAGGCTGAGCCCTCCAGGTCTGTGCGGAGGCCTTGGCAAGGGTGTCAATGCACACAGGGTGTGCGCCACCTGCACCCTGCTGCGGTGCATTGGCACTTTGTTAATGCACCTGGATCCAGTCCTCTTTGAAACAGGACTAGAGCAAAGCACATTAAGGTGCTATTAATGGATGCAGGCTCCACACAGTCAGACCCCACCGCAGCAGGCTCATGCGGGGCAGGTCACCCCCCCAGCTTGCCAGAATTTGCTGCCCTAGGCAGTTGTCTAGTTTGCTTCTGCTGCCATGCTCAGTACTGCTCACTGCAGATGTCTACCTGCCCCTCTGTTGATCATCTTACAACCTTGCATCACAATTATGCTTATTTTAATTTGCATGACTGCAGCATCTGCTAATTGTAATGGAGTTTGAGCAGCTATAATTTAAGAAAACCATCTAGCCCCAGCATTTAGCCTGATGGCTTCCTGTGGCAGTGAGTTCCACAGGTTGATTATAGACTGAAGTATTTCTTCTAGTTCACATCTCTCTGTATTCTCTCCTACTAGCATTTCCAGTTAGCCGAAGTGAACGGGAATCATTTTGTCCACCTGAATGAGCCAGAAGTAGTGGCTGGGCTCATCAACATCTTCCTAAAGCAAGATCAGACTGACCAAGCCAAGCTGTAGCCTGGATTCCTGCATCACGGCTTGGCATCAGCTTCTGAGGGCAGACAGCAGCAATGACAAAAGAGGGCAAGGAGCCTAATAGCCTCACATACTGGAGGAGACAGCACCTTTACCTGTTTGGGCCCTGAAGTTTTGCTCACTACATGATTTCCATCCCTCTTTTGAGCCCAGCAGTTTGGAAGGGCAAAAAGAACCAGTCTAAGCAAACAGGAATGGAGGACCGTCCTCAAGGAAGAGCTGAGCAAAAAGTTTTCATGTTCAAATGGCAAGGGGGAGTCCTATCTTGCGCCTCCCACTTCGTGTTAAAACAGCCACTTCTGCATGTAAGGGACACAGTCCTGTTAAACCTTGTGCAGTTTCATTAGAAGGAAGCAAAGCACCCTTGCTTCATTTTGCTGATGTGCTGCCTTGGAAAGGAGTGGGAGGGATAAGCCAGGTGTCCCCCTGCCCCTACCTAAATCTTATAATAGAGATGGTGTTTATGTATAGTGTATGAGAAGAGAGTTCTTTGATCGTGTTCATCCTATCACTGCAGCCTGTATCTTACAAAGATTTGGATTCTGCATCTCTATTTTCAAATAGTGTTTTAGGCAGGAGTGACCTGAATTTATTCTAGTAACAACTGCCCTCACAGCAGCTGGGTTACATGAGACACTGCATGGGCTGGGAGAACACCAAGACTAATTCAGTTCCATGATGTGATGCTCATGCAGATCCAAGACACCAGATCACTTCTTGCCCTGGGCAAGGCTGCAAAGGCCTCTTCCAGCCTGACAGGGCAGCAGCTGTAGCTTTCCCCTTCCCCCAAAGGCAGATGTCAGAAGCAGCTGAGGAGACAGCACCATTTCAGCAAGAAGCCAATCTGGAATTATGATGGGCATAAAGGGTGGCATCGCTCAAGGGAAACAGACAACACTGTAGGAATGAATACACAGGGCTTTGCACAGTTAGACTACGCACAGCAGCCACTGCAATGCATTTTCTAGTGTCCACTGACAGTTGAGCTGGGCTTATTGATCAGGTGGCTTATAAATGACAGCCGAGGTGATTGAGAGGTCCCAATCTTCCCATGCACTAAACAGTCTAGCTGCCCTCAGTGTAAGAAAGGGGGCCACGTTCAACTCACTCTGAAAGAGAGCTGGACTGTTAAAACAGAGCCACCCTTATTTGAAAGAGGGTGAGAGGCTGGTGGGGGCGGGGAGGAGGATCTGAACTCAGGGGCTCTCTTCCTCCAACAAAACCATACAGAGGCTCCCAGCACACCCCCCCTGCTGTCAGAAACACAAGATGCTTTGCACACCATGTTCTTGTGAATTTACAGAAACAGACCATGAGCAGCTCTGTGCCCTAAAGGCAACCAGCAAGAGCTCATGGTGGACTCTAGAGGAACTAGGGAAACACAAATGCCAGCACCACCACAGCACTCACACCCAGCTGTTTCTGAAAAACTGCAGCAGCTCAAGTCTCAGGGGGACAGGATCATCCGTCCCTCTCCTTCCAGGGCCTCATTTCCTCACTTTCCCTTCTCCCCTCCACACAAGAGCAATCTCAGGCAAACCTTGACTCACAGGTGCCCATCTTGAGGGTGGCTCATTGCAGCAGGCAAGACACGAGCTTGGCCTGGAATAGGACAGAAGCTCTGCCTAGCACATGTTCGTGCCGTGCACAGCCCTGTTATCCACTCAAGCAGGCACGTGGAGAGCTGGTAGCTAAGGGATGGCGAGGGCAATAAGGCGGCACTTAGAAAACAGGCAGTTTATTTACAATTCATGTACAGTGGACTTCTGCCTTTGATTCAGCAGCAGCCCCCATGCTGTGGTCCAGGCGCCTGGGGTGGGTCTTGGCGTTGCTGGGATGTGGTTTAAGAAGGGTGTCCCGCAGAGACCGTGCAAAAAGATGAAGGTTGGTACAGGAGGGCCCCTCCCATTCAGCACCGGAGGGGCTGCAGCGTGTGAACTGCAGATGAGGGGCTAATGGGAGTGTCTGTGCTGGGCTCGCTGGCACTAGCGGCATATTCAGCAGATGAGGAGCTTCACCAGACCCTCCTTTTGTAAACACTGGAGATTTCCCATTTAGGGCCCAGCTTACAGCAGAGGGAACAAATCAATGCCACAGCACTTTCTAGTGGCCTTGAACAGGCTCTGTCTGTAAACTTCTCAATGTTCCCTGCAGCAGAAACGTCCAAGGACACGGCTGTGCCCAGAGTGGCTCAGTATGGCCGGAACTTGCGCTGGGCTCGCATCAGGGCAATCCTCTGCTTGTCTTCTTCAAACTTCTTCCTCAGCTGTGCTATGTCTGAAAGAAAGAAGGAGGGGCTTGAGTATAGCAGGACCAGGATGGGCTTGGCCATCTGCACAAGAGCAGCAGGTTTATATTTCTCTAGGGCTTTGTGCTCTGGCTGCTCTCAAAAGCACTTCACTGACTGAAAAGCAAATTCAGTCCCAGCACAAGCAGGCCCAACAGCCCCTGAAGTTAAGTGGGTGCAATTCCCATTCCACCAGTGCTGAATTTGTGGCTGCAAATGTAGGGATCCACTCATCCACCACTGCGCTGCAGCTCCATCTGGGGTAGAACATGATGCTGTTATTTTTACACAGCTGCCTGTGTAAAAGAAACATTAAGGGGAATTCAGACAGGACACGGGCTAAAACGTGCTCTAACAACACATGGTATGGAATGAAATCAATGAGAACAAAACAGCAAGGATCTCATGATCATGCCCCATTCTGACAGCAGCCCAGCGCCCACAGCACTCTGTTGGGTATTGCTTCTGCGCTAACTTGGAGGGGAAAAAACGTGCCCATCTGAATCAGCAACACTACTCAGGGTTTTCCTTAAAGGTCTCCCATCCAGATAGTGACCAGACCCAACCCTGTTTAGTTTCCAAGATTGGCAGGATCACAGCCTGAAGAGGTGTGACTGGCTGTCCTGCAGCTGTGCCCCAAATGCCAGAGAGCAGTGGTGGGGCCATTTCTCACCTCTCACAGAATTGGTGCCAAAAACTATCTGGCCTGGTGGGGTGTTCAGACTTTGATGCTGGGGAACGAGGAGATAAGCAGCGGCAGAAAGAAACTACACAACTCACTTTCTCTCTTGGTCTCACGATGCTGCCAGGCGTAGAAGTTGAGCAGCTCCTTGCGCGCCCTCTTTCGCTTCTCCCTCTCCAGCACTCGCAAGCTGGCAGCCTCCGTCAGGGGGAGCCCAGGCCTTCGGCCTTTCCGTGTCACCTTTACCCAACCTTCCTCGTCCGGAACACCCTCCTCCTTCTCCGCTTTGGCTTCTTCCTACGTGAGGAGGACGAGGGAGAACATGCAGCTTAGTCCAGACCTGTGGTTCCATTTCACAGCAGCTTCCTGAGGCTGTCCCCCAACAAACACTTTTTTCCAGCCTCACACAAGGGCACAGAGAATCCCAGCGCCTGCTCATGTGAGAAGACCAAGGGTGGTATTCTGAGGGAGCAGCAGAAGTGTGAGACAAAGTGGCTGAGGATGTGAGCACCAGAATCCCAGGCAATGGGGGCACTGGGCCATCCAAGAGCTGGCGTGTTTGTGGGTAATTACAGTGCACCTCATGGGGAGGTAATGGAACCTTGCCAGACCTAATGTCTGGGCACTGCCTGCCAGCAATTGGGAGACAGCAACCCTGGGCCCTAACAGGAGGCCTTGCCCAGCCAGCCACCCAGATAAAGAGTGATGGACAAGCTTGTGAAGTACTGGAAGACTCAAGCATTCCCTCTGCTGCTCAAAGAGCTGCCCTGTCCAGCAGGAACAGGCCAATCAGCAATGACAGGGAGTAGTTAGGCTCAGAGAATCCCTTAAGAAAGCCCACGCCTGGTTTACCTCATCAGCCCTCCCTACCTCTGCTATTTTCTGGTCGTAGATTTGCATGAAGGTGTCCACTTCAGCTTTCAGCTCCACCGGATCCACCATCGAAGCTGCATAATTGGCAATCCACTCTGAGACAAGGAGGGAATAGGTCAGCAGCTGCCTCTGCAGTGACCCCCAGCCTGACAAGATGCCTCAACGCAACCCTGGAGAGAACAACTCTAGGGACCAGAGAAGGGGTCAGATTCCATGTCATCACTCCATGGACATCCTGTCCAGCAAGGGAGCCAATGAGTGACAAATATGCTACAGAGGTTGGTGGGACCCAGGCACCTTCCTCATTATGGTCTGGGCTGATGCCTGCCAATGAACAGCTGTATGATGATAACAGCATTTAGCCACTGGTGTCTACGGGGAGAATCACATTCGGAGTTCAAATTTAACATCCTCTGCTGTGAGGACAGAGCATCTCCTTACAGTGCATCCCACCATTCTAAAGCAAGGAGGCCAGCATCAGCAGGAAGAGGTGCCAAAGCATGGGAAATCCTGGCTCAGCCATGGACCGAGCTCCTGGATGGACAGCTCATTAATGTCGGTAAACCGCTCTGTGATCTTTCAATGCATGGTGCCATAGGTCGCAGTCTCAGTTATAAGCAAGCTAAGGCCAGCTCCACCAAACTGAAGAAGATACTGAAAGACTGTGGAGAGAGCCTGCACAACCATTTGGGCAACCAAGGCACCATACAGCAGTGATAACTGCAGATCCCTTGTGGACCTCCCCGCTCCTTCCAGAGTGGCTGGTCATGGAGCCTGTGATCAGGAACTGTGTTCTCCCACTAGAGTGAGAAGCTCCATGTGGGAGGAGTGAGGAATACAGGGAATGTAAAACGAGAGGAGATGGGGCAGGGGAAATGCCAGACAACTCCCTGCTCAACCTGGCACGGGAGAATCACTTCTGGGGGGTGACAGCCCCCTTGGCACACAACTGAGAGGGGGATGGGGTGGGGGTATAGCAAGGATGAGACACCCCTCTGATATACCTTCCTCCCCCAACAAGTCTGAAGAGCACATGGGTGACTCACTGCGGATACCAGTTTTCACAGGGTGACTCTCTGAAGACATCATCAGGGGGCCCTGCAGAGATAGGGATTTGACTGCCTGTATCCCAGCTGGATTCTTAAACACCACGTAAGCCACTCGGAATCCCTGGAGAGAAGGAAGCACATTGGTACCATCAGTGACAATCAGCACCCTCAGCACGAGCTAGCTCTCCAGATAAGCAGCTTTATTTATTAAGTCCCCTGCCAGCACTAGGGTTGCTAGGAAGAAAAAAACAAGTCACAATTAAGAATCCCTCAGAAGGCCTCTTCTCCCACCTCAGGTTTCTTCCCATTCTAGATTTTACAGTGTGCCCCCTTTCCCACTACTCTTCTCAGAATCTCCCTTGAGTTTTACCGGAACTCTCTTGAGATTGAAGAATTTGGATTTAGGTGCCTCTGGTTTCTCTCTTGGTCCTGGTTTCTCACACATATCCACAGACTGGACAGACCAGCAGCAGGAGAACAGCCTGGACAGACATGCCTTAATACAATGAGAGAGAGACAGAGAGAGAAAAGTGACCGTGACTCACCTGAGTGCCCTCCCCTTGGGGAACATAGTCCTTTGCAGATACCCTATTCCCCCCCTGCTTCTAAAGAATCCACATTGCAAACACCCGCATCATCCCAGCTGAGGATGGCGTATAACCCTCTTCTTGTACTCATCTGCTTCTGTATAGCTGCATCATGGTCAAAAAACAGGCACAAAGTTTTGAAGTACAGACACAATTTAGGCATGAGATTGGAATGAAGATCAAACCCAGATCCTACAAAGCCCCACTAATCTTTTGGTCAGTGAAATGGTCTATCAGATGGACCTCTAAGAGCAATGAGATCCTACACCTCTGTGCTGACTGAACAAGTCCACACCAGTTTTCTTGCAGAACTAGTGTAATGGAGTCCCTAGACTTCTGCCTCGGAAGATCAGTAAGCTCCAGAAATACTGCAGTTCCCTTGAGTTTAAGAAGGTTGTCTGGGCAAATCCATGGCAACTCCATATGGTGACTAGATATGTTACAAGGTGGAGGGAGCACCAAGCAAATTTACCTTTCTTATAGGCAAGAAGGAAAACATGGGCTTCAGTGTTCCTCCTGTAACTTGTAACAAAGATAACAGGTGTTTTTTCAAAAACTCATTAGCCAGTCAATGTAAACTTTTGGCTTCATGCTATGGTTGACTTTGACTAGCTAACCTGGGTTTAAAGATATTAAACTGCATCTACACTAGATCCCAAGTGACATTTCAAATAGGGTTAACTAACACATGAAACATTTTTCCTTATTCTAGCCAGGGGAAGCATGACCTTTACTAAGTCACTGTCAGCTCTCCCTGCACCACTCTGTGGTGCTTTCAGTTCCCCCATGCAACCGCTAACATAATTGTCACAGCATCTCTCTGCTTTTCTGGTTAGGCTCCCGCCTCTGGTAAAAGACACATTCACGTATTCCTTTCATAACTTCTTCCAGCCCAACTCACCTTCGTGCAATACGGGGGGATATTGAGCACAAAGAGGGTGCGGCTGGGAGGGTGGGCAGTGTCGGCGCCTTCTCGGACTCTGTGCTCCTTCACGTACAGGTAGTGAGGCGACCGCTGCTTCTCCCCGAGTTTAACTGGAAGGGCTGAAAGGGACAATCGGGGAAGGCAGGCAGCGATTTACAGCCACTGACCTCCGCAGAGCCTCGAGCGGGGGCAACCGCCGCCAGCTGCGGACTCCACTGGGGAAGGAGGCTCTGCCTTGGCTGCCCCCGTTCAGTCCCCCAGGCCGTGGCCCAGCGCCCCCCGTCTCTCCCGGCCAGCTACGGGGCGGCGGGCAGGGAAAGCGGCTCGGGAGACGCGGGGTGGGGGAGGGGGTGGGACCCGCCCGTCGGGACGCGGGGGGGGCCGGGACTCCGGGCCACACGCTCCCCCCTTTGAAGCCGCGCCCCGCCCCCAACGTAAGGCAGCCGCAGCCGCGAGGAGCCGTTACCCGTGTAGCCGGCCGGGGCCGCCGCGCTCGTCACGTGCCGCTGCCTTCGAGGGGCCGCCATCTTACTTTCCCGGGCGGCGCGGCGGTGATGACGTCACAACCGCATCCGCGGGACAGGCTCACACACACTGATGCGCCGCGCCGCGCCGCGCCGCGCGAGGGCCGCCGGGGGCTGTAGTTCCGTCCTTGCCGGGCCGACGTTCGGGGCGAGCGCGGTCTCGCTCTGGCCTGGGGGCGGGGCTTCAGGGGGACAGAGCGCGCGCGCCGCCCGGTGGTGGGGGGAGGCGGTAACGCGCCCCCAGTGGAGGGTCCCTCTGGCGGTGTCCGCGTGCGCGCCCCATTCATTGGAGGGGGAGGGGGTGCATTGGGAGCAGCCCTCGCGCCCCCGACCCAGAGCGGCAATGGGGGCGGGGCAGCCAGAGCATGCCGCGTGGCCAGGGGGATCCAGGCCGCTCATCCCCCTCCTACCTTCCTCGGGGCCTGGCTCCAGCCCCCCTCACCGCCCCAGCCGGGGGGACAGGAGGAGGCATTCTCGTGGCTCTCAGCTGCCCCAGACCGCTGTAGGCACCCCTCTCGGACTCGGTGACCCCACAGCACGTGTGGAAATCAGTCTCTCACAACCCAATCGTAGCAAGATACAAAATCACTGAGGTGGCAGAATACTTACAAGCAACCGGTAAAAAAGATGGAGCCCTATGAAAAGAGCAGCTGGGTACAAGCCTCTACCCCATCTCTCTGGGACATGAGAATCCCAGCTCCCATGGGACAGATGGTTTTAAAACACTGATTTTTTCAACTGAGGCAAAGCTCTCTCTCAACCATTTTAGCTACTGCTTGCAGCAGATAGGAGAGCTTTTTGGAGAGGTAGGAATAAGCTGTGATAGGATGCCTAAAGCAGTTGAGTAGATTCTTTAGATTAGCAAGATTTATAGAATAGTGGATATGGATAAATGATCAAACACCCTGTAGACATCATGGGAAAGGTGACCTTCATTATAGTTAGAGTAAGGTCTTAAATGACCATGGTCAAGATCGCCCACCCCTACGCCCTTATAGGTAAAACATGATAAATGCCTCTTTTTTAGGGGGGGGAGAGAGGGGGGAAATGTAATTTGCTATAATTACATTAGAGTTCTACAAGTAAAATCTGTTAGTACAACTCACCTTTGACCCAGGCTCTCCATTTCAGTATATGTATAACTCAAGCATTCTGCATGATCAGCCATGAGCTCCAAAGCCGTAAGGAAATAGAAATTTGCCATCCCCTTCTAAATAATTTCCATATCAGTTAAATTATCCGAGATTTGACCTATCATCAGTGTCAATAATGTGACCATTGTTAATAAACCTGTTCCTTAAACAAATACCATTAACAGGTGTCTACATTCACATTATCATAACAATAAAGGAACTTCCTATGCCAAAAATATGGAGATTAGTGACCAACCTAGTCCTGTATCCTTTCTCCAGCTGGTAATAATTCTGATGGCCTAGTGAGCTGGACTGAATTTAAATTAGTACCAATTGTCTGAGTTGAGCCACGCATCTCCCCATTGCACCACCCTGTACTTAGCTATGTATGGTGTTCATCACTGAACCAACACTACTGATTTGAGACCTCCCAAGTTCTTTCTATCAGTGAAGCAGCAGGCTTGATTCAAAGTTAAACAGCTTCACTGACCTGGTGTCTGTCAACTGCCTCAGTGTCTTAAGAAGTTTAGAATCCAATCTCTGTATAACAAACGTTTATTCTGAAACAGATAATACATAGTTTTCTCCAACCTGACACTCCTTTCCCCGACCCCTTTATTAAAACACAGATGTCTGATGGGTGATCTAAAATGGGAACAACTGCTGTCTTAAACTCCTTCCCCCATACACCAGCAGTTCACAAGAAGCACCCCCAATAACTGTACAGTTATTTTCCATATATGAGTACTCCATAAAGGCAAGTCCTATTGAGTCCTCGGTTCTTTTCATGGCTAGGAGGGATATGGCATGAGAGAGGAATGATTTGTACCTGCCAGACAGAGCAAAAGGTTTGCACAAAACAAGAGTGCAAAAGAAACATAGGATCCACCAAGAAATGGAGTCTGAATCTACAATGGTACTGAACAGAGTTCCCTAAAGAACTTCAGCAGTGCTGAACAGAATTGGTTAGTTTCACAGCTGGAAGGATAAAGGTCAAACTCCAGCCAGATTTTGGGGTGGTTTTCACTTCCCTCTCTTCTCATAAAACAATTTAAACTAATACAATTAGAGCTATGTGGACTTCCCACTTGTTTAATGCTATGCTAACAAAGGGAGCACTGCAAGTGCCACCTAGTGGCCAATGGCTCATCACAGACAAACAGTCCCTCCTTGGAAGGTACATCCTTGTGGCTGGCTTGGTTTCCATGCTCCCCTTTCTGCTGTATCCCTTACACTGGTTTCGCAACAGCCATCCCTCTGAGGTCATGCAGTGCCCTCCAACACCTTTCTAGCCCATGTACATGAGCAGCTGTTCTGCACAGCAGCCAAGCACTGCTTGCTCACATGGAGCCCTTTTATAATTGATATTCCTTGAGAGCAAGTGGAGAAGAGGATTACTTCCTGCATATTAGTACATGACTTACTCCCCACTCCTCTCCATAAAACTGGACTGGAGATGCTAGAAGAACTTCCCAGCCCCCACCCTACCGAATAAAGCTCATGTCCCTACATGTACAGCAGGAGTTGGGAGAACATGACATGATTCAACCTAAGGGGAAGGGAAATGGTCGATTTCCTGTGGTTCTGGACAAAGTCCCTGCTCCCACATGAAATCAATCCAGAAAGATGGAGGAGAGGGGAGATCATCCTCGGGTAACCTAAGGGGCTGATATATTCACATTACACAGAAGCCAAAGCCATTTTCTCCCCCTCAGTGCCTTACTGAATGCTGAACTTCACCAGGACAATAGCAAAGGCTTAACTGTGGCAGCACATTAGATGCTATATGGCTGCACCTGTGCATATATCCTCTCCCACCCAGCCCAAAATTCTTCCATCAGCTCATAAACAGGTGAGCTGGTTCTTCTCAGTACTTCTCAGTGTCACTGCTGCTGATCAGCAAAGCATCTGACAGCCAGGCAGAAGTGGTATCCTACCAGGTGGATGTGCGATAAAACCATCAAAATGCCACTTGCTTCTGAGCACTGCACCTGGCTCCATCCCAAATGCAGCAGCTTTAAAAAAATGAAATCTGGTATCAAGAGGGAACAACAGAGGGGCTTCACCTTTCAGTCACAGGTAGTTAGCGGGAGGACATCAGGTGCTGTTTATCAGTTCCCTTCCCTCAAAGTCTCTAGGTGCACTTTTAATGGCTGGCCACAAGAGGGCCTGGAGCAAAGGAGGGTGTTATGTGGGTCTATGCTCAGTAATATATTCCACTGGCAGAAGAGGGAGGTTATTGTCTTGGAAAAAAATGTGGAGGAAAACTCCAATTATGAAAACAGAAAATACACACAAGAGGGAACACTACTGTACAGGAAGGTAGCGATCATAGAAAACAAAAAACACAAGGTGGGCAGACACAGTAACATCTGTGCCCCCGTGCTATTCTCCCCATTCCATGCCTTCAGCAAGTTTTCCAGTCCACTGCTTGCATCCACTCTTCTCAGAGTTTGATTTTGAATTCTGTGGGCTGCACAGAGGCAGAGGCCCCCGAGGATTTGAAGAGCGCCTTCAGAATGGTGTCAGGGTCCACCTCAGCTGGTGGATTTGAGGAGGCACCTGCACTTGACCGACGAGGTTCTACTTCCTTCTTCACAGAGGGGGTGTCACTTAATCGACTGCATGTTGAAAAACAGAGACAACCGTTAACCTAATGTTACAATAAGTCTAGACAGCCTCCGAGGCTACTGTTCTCAATATTTCCCCTCCATGACACTGGGTACGTGGTTTAAGATATGCTTTTCGCTGTGGAGGGGTTTCTGGTCCCAGCCTCTCATTTCTGAGCCAGCAGGGGCTAGGGATGCTATGGAAAGAGACTGCAGCACATTCAGCTCAGGGACATTTGAAGGAAACGCATTGCATTGCTCAGCAACAATCCTGCAGCCAGTCAGGCTGGCATTGATGGGCTCTGGAGGGAGTCTCATCTTCTTTTCTTTTAGTGGAAAGACAGTGGCTGTAACCCAGGGCAAGGTGCAACTGAAGGGGTGTAGGTGAGAGTGCTACAGGGGTTTTCTTGTGAGAAGAATTTACCATGGAAAAATTTTCCTCCTGCATCTCATCTCAAAAGTCCCTCCCTCCCTCGCAAACAGAACCTGCAAATTCTTTTGGCTCTTCCACCCTGATAACTTACAGCAAGATTGGCTGATCTGATGTGATGACATTCCCATTCATGTGAAGGTTGCACTTCATTGGCTGCCCTAAAAAAAACAAAATCAAATTGCATAACCTCAGTAAGGCACGAGACCAGAAGCATTACACAGGCATGCATACGGGGGTGAGCAGATGCAGCTCCACATGGAATTTGTGGGGAGCCATTAGAGACAACAGCTTCACTCCTCAGGCATGGCAAAACCACATCATCTTCAAGCAGCAGCAGGGCTACTTTAAGAGCTTAATGCAAATACAACACTTTAGCATCAGGATAACAGCCAGCTGAGCAATTACAGAACAGGCTGCAATGTTTTAGCAAAGATGCAGGAGAATCTCTGGTTCTGAGCTGTCTGCACTTTAAGTGACCTTGCTTGCTACGATAAAGTTACAAGAGCCATCAAACCTCAAGCTGACGGGCAAAGAGCACGTAGATAACCATCTAGAGTCAGCAACAAATTTTTATCTATAATAAAATATAGATAAGTTTGTATTAGTTGAATCTATACAGAGACTGATATTCGTTTTTGGAAACCATGATTTCAGAAGTGCTTTGGACGTGCCTTGAGACTTTGCAGAAACAGGGATTATTTATACTGCACAAGCAGGTACACTATGCCTTCCATCATTGGCTGCTGTCAGAGACAGGATAGTGGATTAGCTGCATCAATAGTTTCATCTCGTGGGGAGAATTCTGTATTCTTAACTTCAGCAAAAGCCAGTCACTACCTTCGAGCTATGCCTCTCTCTAGGGAAATATATTTTGAAACAACACTGATGGACAGTGGAGATACTCAACTACTTACATAAAACCTGTAGCACGGAGCCCCACACCCTTTGTCCAGCTTTCAATAGCATTCCCTGGCAACACACTCTTTTTAGGCAGCATGAGAAGACTGAATCACCTTCTGAAATCTGCTGCGAGGTGGAAAGCCTTTGATTGATTCATGTACACTGCCTTCAACTCCAGCCTCAAACTTACCATCCAAGCATCTGTTGTTGTATTTCTTATATGCTGTGATGGCATCTTCCTTCTTCACAAAGACCACCTCAGCCACTCCTGGGTGCACGAGACGGGCTCTCTTTAGAGCACCACACACACAGAACAGCTCCTGAGGACAGATGACAATTCACGGCTGTGGTTGCTGTCAGTGCCACATTAGAGTTGCTGCTTTGATCTGACAGTCTCATCATGTCTGGTCAGGCTCAGAAAGAGGGCATCCTGACAGCCCCACATCCACAGTTCAGTAGTTCAAGGCTTTGGGAGTGAAACAGCTAGCGATCTAGGTTTGCCTAGTATGGTAGAGGTACTTGGTATCTCATAGTACAAGTTGCACAATAGGTTCATTACTAACACCACTGTGGGTTGAAGAGTTCAAGGCTGCTTCAGTCAAGCTTTTGCATTTAAGAATTTGTAGCAAAGGAAATAATTGGAGCTAAAAATAGTAGCTCCTCTCTGTCTAGTTGAAAGAGAGAGGAATTTTTTCCAAAGTTGAATTTAAAAGATTCCCATGATTTTCATTTCTGAAAAGAACATGAATTACAAATTTAAAGAGCCAGAGGCCAGGAGGTGGCTGTGGTTAGTACTCAGGGGCTGGGAGCACAAGGGAGGCTGACACAGGGGTTAGCTCTCCACACTACCATGTGCAAATGCTGTGGAGGCTTTGGGTATGGAGAGTAGGCAGGAGGAGGGTGAGAACAATGGCATATACTCCTTGGTATCGAATTCTCCAGCCAATTACAGGTGGTCTCAATGCACCCCAAAAGGGTTTTTCTCTTCAGCATAAAGGTTAAGAAGTGGAAGGTAGGAAAACCGCAGGGCTCTCCCAAAAAACTACATGCCCATCCCCCCACCTCAAGACAAAACATGGCTAGTGCAATCAAATCTATGGAGAAGGACAAAGGGGAAATTCCAGCCACACAGAGCCCAGCAATAAACAGCACTCACAACAATGTCTTCCTCTGTGACTCGGGGGTGCAGATTGTTCACAGTCATCTTTGTACCTTCCAAAGGGCTGAACACCGGCTGCCAACACAAAGAAGAGCAGAAGAACAGAGCAAAACATATCAGAGAAGGCATCATGGCAAATAAAGTAGGAATAATCTGGGGCAAATAGGGCTCTAGGGAAGGGACATGGGAGAAGGGAGAGAGAAAAACAATGCTGAGAAGTATTAAGTTCCACCAAAGCCCGGCCCAACTGACCTACACAGATAAAGCTTCTCTTTCCTACTGATAGGTCTCTGAAGTAATTTTTCCATCCCAACTCCAGGTGTGACAATTAGTTTAGCCCTGCATATGTTAACGATCAGTCAGTTAAACCTCTAATCCCTCAAGTCACCATCCGTGTCCAAACAACCATCCGTTACTTATCTTTTATCCTAGTAATGTGGATTCTGCTGGGACTTCTGGGAGACAGAAAATTCAACAAAAACATCAAGAAGGGAAGCCCACACGTTCTCTCTTCTTACTGTTTAAAGGAGGATTCATAGACAGATCCAGCTTTCCAATGCCTAGAAGTGGGTTCTAGTCATCCAGACTGGCTTGACTCTCTGAGTAACAAATCCCATGTGTGGGGGAGTGGGAAGGAAGTGGGGAGGGGAGTTGTCCATCCAGCCCATCTAGACAGATTTAGAGGGGTGGAGAGGCTCCACTAGAAGGCAGTCCCCTTTCCTTGTACTGACCTCAACAGGTGCTGGCTCTTTTGGTGGTTCCTCCTTGGTCACCAAAGTCCGGGACATGCTTGTCAGGGCCTTTGTCCGAATGGGAGAGGGAGGCGCTGGGGGGGCTGTATAGGTATCATTCTGGACCACTTTGGTAAGGGGCACGGTCTTGGAAAGAGAAAACTTACTGCCACTCAGCCCAGCCTAAATGAAGGGAGAACAACAATGTAGATGTAACCTTCACAAGCAGCAATGATCAGGGACAATTACCAACACACACTGAGATACTTTCACGCCCTCCCAGTCCAATGACTTTATGAGCTACTGGAGACTCAGAGCAGCTCTGTATTCAGGGATGCATTTAGCCCTAAGCCATCACTGCCACTTGTAGAAAAGCACTGTTAAAAAGTACTTGTTTTCACATTGCAGTGGTAAAGCTCAGTTAAGGAGGGTTTGTATTTTAGAACATCTTTCATCCCAAAGATCCCAAAGCACTTTATAAACTGCCTGTAGAGACAACTCATCCATTTAGACCACTCATCCATTAAGATTCAGCCATCCACAGAGTAGAATGCAGTTGCCATTCTTCTCCAGAAACACTAACCTATCATCACAGGAAGAGATGTGAAGAGTAACATGCCCAGTTGGGGGCTACTTGGGGAGTTTTTGGTCAGCAGAGTGTAATGAGCGTGCTTGGAATGGGGTCAGTGTATTGGAATAACATCTCTACTCCTGCAAAAAGCGTCCAGGGATTATTTTATGACAAGTGGTCAGGAGTTCAGTTTTAAATCTTGGTCAGATACTGGCAACTCCAGTAATTCAGTGGCATTGATTCAGCATTAACTAAGAGAACAAGGCGGAGATGGACCAAACCAGGTTGTGCGCACCAGGAGAGCCACATCTATTTGCCTTCTTCTCCATCCTCCCCCAGACAGTTGGTGCCTGCTGATAGGCAGCCAGCTGCAATTTTGCAATACAAGAGGATCTCCTACTGTAGTTGTTCAGCCTGTGATCAGTGGGACCAGCAAGTTTCCACTACTTTCATACTCAGGCAATGATGACCCATGTTGAAGAAATTACTCCCCACAAGGGGAAGACAGCCAAAAGCCAACATGCAGCAATCTCCTGCCAGTGACAGTAAGCAGTCTTTCTGGCTTGTAAAACTATACAGAGCCCAAAGGGGACTCCTTTGACCTGAAAGGTAAAGCTAGACACATAGGCATGAAAGGAAGGGAGGGGCTGAGGTCAAAAATTCCAAGGGGATTATTTACATACTTTAGTAGAACATAAAGCCTGTAAAGCTGCAGCCTGTGTCCACCCCAGGTGAGCATGGTGTGGTGGGGACTCTTGAGACACCCCCTTACCGCATTGTGCAGGAAACTGTTTGTGGTGGTGATTTTCATCTGTTTGCCAGGAAGGGGAGATATGCTTTCATCATCATCTTCCATGTCATACAGGCCCTAAAGACAAACAGCAAGCAATGAAAGTCTTACAAAGGCATAGGTTTACTTTAGATGACACCGCACTGCAGCCTCCTCAGGAACAGACCTGCTCACTGTCAGAGGAAAGACAGCAAACCCCTCTCTGTGCCTTGCTCCTGTCCTCACAACTCAGTGCCAGAGAGCGAAGGTTGGACAAATGAACACAAGAATGCCCTCCCACAGTGACCTCTTCCTCACTGATGCCACAGCAAAGGGGTTTCTGCAGAAACAGAGCAGCTACATACAGATTTCTGAATTCCTAGACGTTATTAGGACTCATGGACCACATTAATGCAATGAAGCATTAGTGCCCTTTGCTCCTTAGCATCCTGCCAGCTACCAGCCTAAAGCATATGTATATGACTTTTTGGTAAGCAGATGGCTGCCAAATGCATATGAGCCCAACATTCCTTTTGAATAAACTGCATTCTTCCACACATTTGATGGCTGTCTGGCCCCAGAAAATGCTGTGCTGAGGAGGTGAACATACTCTGTTGCTGAATTAACAATTCATTTCTAAGCTTCTTTAGATGGTCTCAGTCCCTATTCCCTTCCCTCAATACTGCAGGGAACTCCAAAACAAAATAGTTTCATACACTGTAGCCAATATTGTTTTTAACAAGAAGCATAGGAAGTGTGCTCAGTTAAGGAACACAGGAACTACCATGCTAAATCAGAACATTGGTCAACCTAATCCAGCATCCTGCCTTATCAGAGGCCAGTATTTGGAACTTCTGAGAAAGATGAACCCCTCCACATAATGCACCTGGGTCATTTATGAGCAGATCATGATCAGATCCAGCCTAGCAGATGGCTCAACTGCCCACTCTGGTGCGATATTACCAGTGATTTCATGACAAGAGCCTGAAGGGGAGGGACACAAGAGAGGATTCTGCAAAAAAACCTTAAGACTAAGAAAGGCGAAGATTGGAAATAACCACCCTGTGTTCTCAGAACTGGCACATAAGATAGCTACAACATAAAAGCACACTTTTATTTGACCTCTTCTCCTCCTCCTCCACAAGAAAGTGCAGTCAAGCTCTGAAAGAACTTTCAAATTCCTCCCATTCCAAGCTACTGGAACCCAGAGGGAAATGAAAGGTACCCCCGTCATCCCTATTAGTCCTTGGGGAAAACACACAGTAACAAGTGGACAGTATCAGTACTGCCAGTGAATGGAACTCACCTGTCTGTGTGTGTGGTTGTTCACTACATTGATCTTCATTCCTGCAGGATGAGTGCGCCCTGGGACTGCAGCCTTCTGCTGTGGTATCAGAGGAAAGAAATACTCAAAGTATTAACACCAGATTCTGCCATTTCCAGTCTCAAAACAGGACAGCTATTCGTTCATTCCTTTAGAATACATAAACAAGACTCCCACCCCTTGCTCTTATATAAACAGTAGCATGACATGGTAGGACAGAGACAAAGCCTCTGTTAGAAGAGACAGAATAATGCAGAATATTTTTTTCTGCCATAGAGGTTCAATGTGAGACAGCAGCCTAAGACAACAAAGAAATTAAGATTTTAGGCCTCGGTAGAAGCGTTATAACTGCCAATTATGTGAGCTTTGGCTCAAGATTAGCAGAAAATGAATTTAAAACCTGCAGGGCTGTTAAAAATCAGACTTGTGCATATGCAAATATTAAATAGGCAGTGAATATGGCTAAGTGACAGGATCTGCAGGCTGCCCTTTTTTGGTGCTGTGGTGAGCAAGAATGCATATAACCACATTTTAGACCCTAGGGATCAAGGTAATTTACAAGTTCAGTTCTATATCAAGCGTGAAGCATGAACTTATCCCTGCTCTAGTATGAAGTTTTGCTTGGATTTAATGCTGCCTATGATGATACAGCTGGCCCTTTCAGCAGTCTGACCAGTTACCCTGTGTGACTGAAAAAAACCCAAGGTCTACAACTTCCCCATTCAGTAATTGAAGGTTCCTTTTCTGGAATCCTGGTCTCAACAGTTTATCAGCCATCTCTGAGAGCAGGCTGAAACTTGTTCAGGACTGTGGTGCTAATATTCCTTTTGCAAAAGGAACATGGGAACTTTTGACCACAACCAGTCAGAGCCTCAGTTTTGCATTTCATCTAGAAGGCACCATCTCCCCCAGCACAGCTCCAGACTCTGCCACTGATTCGGATTCAGAGAGAATAATGTCTTCTCTGCTAAACACCACTTCCTGCAGCACCCTGAGGTTTCCTTGGAGGCCTCTCATTCATGTAATGATCAAGCTCAATCCTCCATTTGTTTATGAGAACATCCCAAGGCAATATGGCTGTCTGCCTGATGGGACCAGGACAGTTTAGTTTGTGGGTTGTGAGCAGGTGCACTTGCAAACAACTGGGAATTTTGGCAAAACCTGTGAAGAACCTTAGTCCATGTATAGGATTTCATATGTGGTTTTAGTTATGTCTCTTCATGTTCAGTTTTGGACTCTACTGTGCACTATTCCTTAATTTGAATGCCAGCTGGCCCTGTAGGGCAATGGGAGTCAGTCAAAAATATTAGTAAGGTCATTACAGTGCACCAAATATTCAGAAGATACGTAAATCCTACAACTGGCACTGCAGAAGTCCAATGCCTCATAGCTGACAAAGAGGGCTGTGTCAATTATTTGAATAATCAAAAACTATGGGAAGCTTTACTGTTCTGTGATTAATCCATCACATTACCATGTGAGAGAACAAGCTTCTATTCTTTGGTCCAGTCTCTCACTCCCAGGCAAGGGACTGGGAACTCTGAAGAAGTAATATGCAATTTCTGTGGTCTTTCTGAGGAAGGAGCATGGTATGCTCTGATGCAAAACCTGTAGCTGAGGAAAGAGCTAGGTCAAGGGGTTCCAAAAGGAATCTTCCTCAGCTCTCCAAATTCAAGGAGGGAATGGCTTTTCCTGGCAAGCATGAGAAGCAGTGGAGAAGGGTAGTCAGGTGAGATATTCAACAAAAGCTTTTGGTAGCTGTGGTGCTTGTCCTAGGGATTAGGACAGTTTAGCAGATAGAAGGGGTCAGGATCAGATTGTAGGCGTTTATTATCATGTGCATGTGGGGTGGTTTGCTACTCTCTCCCAACTCCTACCCTTTCAGATGTCCAGTATCCTCTCTAGCCCTTACCGTGACAACTGGGTCCACTCACTGCATTAGAGTGTGTGTGGAGCTCATTGGGGAGGCTGGCAGCTGGTATGTGGCACTAGGGCCCAGCAGAATCAGCTGAACTCAAGCTACCTGAGAATGGGTGGGAAAAGTTGTACCCATGGCAGGCAGGTAAAGTCAAAGCTCAATGAGCAGGGGAAAGGTGGCAGGCCAATCAGCTGGTTATACTGAAAATGGGGCAAACCTTGAGTTTTATAATTTGTCAAGTAACTAGGCCACCGCCTGAAAACCAGAACTTTCCTGCTACAACAGGTCATCATCAGCTAGTGCTGGAAAAGGGCTGGAACAGGAGAGCAGAAGGGGGAAATTAAGTTCTGTTTGAAGACGAAAAATGTGGTTATCTGTTATATATGCAAATAACTGCATATTCTTAGTTATATCTATTTTGCGCACTGTCCTTTCCAAGTAACAGAACATCCACCCACACTGTCCAGATGGGTGATATGCTAAGAGGATCAGCAAAGTGCTACTCTCAGTGTTACTACTTCAATCTGTCTGAAGATTCAGAACACTGCCTTAGTCACATGTAGAGGGTTTTATTGGACCTAGCAGGACTAGAATCACTTTTGCTTATATGAAAGCTTAGATTTTGCAGAAAATTATGAATATCAAAAATCCATAGAGACCAAAAAACCAAGCATGTATATTTTCGTGTCTGGCTTAAACTTCATCACTATGATTCCCTTCCTCTGTAATGATGTAGATTCATCATCTGCCCAAGCATTATCCTTGTAGCTGGCCTGTCATAGCACAGCTGGTGGGGACTGAGTGACAGGATAACACTGACCACCTACCTGAATAGTTTTGGTGATCTTCATGGCTGGGGTCACTGTCCCCACGGCTGGACTCACAATTGCAGCAGTAGGCGCGCTCCTTTTCAAGCTGATCTTCTCTCTGGCATCCACCACTTTGGCCACCTTCTCAGCAGCCACACTCTGCTGCTTGCGGGAATTCAGCATTTCCCGGGCATCCTGAACTTTCCCTTTGATTTTGAACCGAGCATCTTTCTGAAGCAGTTTCTCCCGAGCATCTTTAACTCCCAGTTTGTGTCGGGCATCAGTGAGGCCAATCTTTTGCCGGGCATCAAATGTCCGCTGGAAGCTGATGGTTGACGTTGGTCTACTTAGAAGAGTTTGCTGGATCCCAATTCGAGATCTGACGCCTCCAAATACTGGTCTGGTGTTCAATCTGGAAAAGAAATTTCAGACATGATCAAGTGAGTTATAAAATTAATGGAAGCATTTCAGCAGGTGCAAATAAAACCCAATATTCCCAAACAGAACCCCACCCACATATGCACATGTAGTGATATTCCGAGTCTATTTAATCTAAAGAT
Organism: Mesoclemmys tuberculata; assembly: GCA_007922155.1. Taxonomy (NCBI): domain Eukaryota; kingdom Metazoa; phylum Chordata; order Testudines; family Chelidae; genus Mesoclemmys; species Mesoclemmys tuberculata. The sequence goes on along the minus strand of ML675616.1, from coordinate 80,088,817 downwards.
CCTAGGTGTTTTACAAGCTCATTTTTACATTATGCAGAAGACTAAACAGGATAAGATTTTTAAAAAATGGGTTCCTAGTCCATACTTAAGCACCCATAAGTGCTGAACATACAGCAGCTCCCATTGAAGCCCATATGACATCAAGAGTTGTTTATTTTGGGGGGAAACAATCCAAGGCCCAAAAGGACAGATACAACTTTCCATGCTTTTAGACTCAGCTTGTCCTTCAACATGTTCTTTGTGACACTATATGCCCTGGTAGAAGGAAAACAAAGTTAACCGGTGTTGACATCTTTTCAAGAATTCCAGACAGACGCAAGTTACATTTTCTGGAAGTGCATGATCCTTAGATGTTAGGGTATATGAATGGTTTATGCTATTCTCACTTCAATTCACCCAATTCCAGAATTAGCATCTGAGCAGAATTCTACAAACTGCTATCTACTTATCACTGCTGAAATCAGTCAGGATTCTCTGTATTGAGGATTAAGTTAAACCAGTGTCTTCAAGAGAGCAAGTGTTAAAACAAAAGCAGGTGGTGTAATGACTGACACTTTTCTGTAGAGAATCATTCCCGAAGTAACTGAATGATGCCCTAAGACAAGAGAAACCAGTAACCACATCACTCCATCTAACTCTGCTCCTGTTACAGATCCTACTTACTAGCTTGCTTGGGGCAAATAAAATAAAAGTTATCCCTTTCATAATGTTTAAGAGTGGGCAAGGGGACTTTATCCCGAGGCTTTTGAATTGTCATGACAATCTTGCAAGGGCGAACAGCATTACGTAGCGATACAAATGCAGTTTGCCAAATAGTAAGAAAGGCATATTAGCTGGATCAGAGAGCTCACAGTCTATGTCAGACGCTATGAACAAGAGATAGACAAGGCACAAGTGTTCAAGTAAGGGATGCTCTTGAGAGATTATTGCTGAGCAGAAGAAGGCTGGAAGAATTCCTGTTCAGGAGGGTTCTGAAAGCGAGAGGAAGTGCTTGGTATAATAAGCAGCGTAAGGCTGCTCAAAGCACGCAGAAAAGCATGAATGAATGGACAAAACCAAGGCCTTGGCAAGACTAAGATTTAACGTTGTGTTAGACTGTACTAGGCCAGTTGCTCTCAAACCTTTTGGGCTCAGGACCCATTTGTAAAGGTTTATGGCCTGTTGCCATCCAGTAAATAGTTCAGTGGTGGAGGCCCTGAGATGGTTTTGGTCAGGTCCTGCCCCGCAGGGGAGTTGGGTCCTTCCCAGCATGCCCCCCACAGCAGCAGCTCCTGTGATGCAGGGCTGGCTGGGTTTGCTCTCTGCTCCAGGCATTGCAACCTCTAGGGTTGCAGCACTGCTCACCTTTGGAACCGCCCCCCAAATTTGTGCGAGTGGAGCTGTGACCTGGCTCATGGGTTTGCAGTGCCACACACTCAAATTTGGCCTACCCACACTCACATCATCATGATGACTGGGTCAAACCTGAGGGGCACTAGGAACCCAGAAGTTGCAGTGCCTGGGGCAGGGAGGACAGCCCAGCCAGACACAGGGGATAGGAGCCACACAAGCTGGCACGTGATTCTTTGAAACACTCTGGTAACCCAGACATAGCCCCAAAAACATGAACATGTGCGAAAGTGGATGAATTAAAGTCTAACCTCTCCTCAAGCAAGAAGTACTGTAGATTGGATTGCCTAGCAAGAGCACACAGAGAGAGAAGAGAATCACGGAGAGGGTTTGCGGGGGCATCGAGTGTCTGAGGCAAAGAAGGCGGCCAAAAGCTGCTGCAGGAAAAGATAGCTGGGCAGGGGAATCAAGAGGGCACATAGGTCTTGTCTACACTAGATATACTTACTCTGCTAAGAGCCATTCTCACCTCCTAATTACCTTATGACACACTTCAACCCACATGTATTCTGAATAGTTTCGCTGGTATGCTACCAACTGTACTAAGGAGACTATGATTTTTCAGAGCTAAAGATCTGTTTAGTCTGAATTATTTCAGCTTGAACTCCTGCCAGTGCGGGTGCAGACTAGCCCTGATAATTAAACCAGTTCTCCCATTACCATCCCACAGCATTCCCTGCTTCTGGGAGCTGTGCCGGGAACTGTAGGCTGGGTACCCAGAAAACACCGCGAGTGCAAAGTCCTACGTGTAAAGCAGTGCATGCTAGCCTGGCTTGGGGGTAAACCTGCAATAGTGGATTTGCTAAACCCTTTATGCTTAATCCGGTTCCCGTTCTCTAGTATAGACAAAGCCCCCGTAGTGGAGGGGGAAAGGAGGAAAAGCACCAGATTAGCAGGGGCAGGTAAACCCTGCTGCAGGATCAAAGCCCCTTTGCCCGGGCGGAGGCGGAGGACTGGAGGCGAGCCTGGCGGGCCCTGGGGGTAGGCAGGGGGCACCCCAGCACCCTGGGGAGCCCAGGGTTGAGGTCTCACGCCCCCCCCCGGCAGGGCCAGGCTGCCGGCCCCAGACTGGAGAGGCGGGTGCCGCGGGCGGGGGGGCTGCACCCAGGGGGCGGGTGAAGACGCCGCAGCGCCCCCCCGGCCCTCGAGCGCGGCCCCCTCGCCCGAACGCTCACCCCCCCCGGGCGTGAGTGACAACAAGGCCATCCAATCAGCATCAAGATGCGGGTCCCAAGGGACCACGGCTCAGCCAATGGGAAGTCGGAGGTGTGAGGAGGAGGCGGGCGCGGTCGGAGCAGGCCCCGGGACCGGGTGACGGTTCGGCGGGGGGGCGCCGCCGGTGACTCCCCGCCCCGGCGTGCTGCGGGCCGGGCCCCTCGGCCGCTCACCTCCCCTTCACAGTCACACCGCGCTTCCGGATCAGCTCGTCCAGGGACAGGTCCGCCATCTTGTCGCGCGGCCCAGAGACGAGACGCAGCGAGCTGGCGAGGCCCGGACATGAGACGAAACTGCTTCCGCTCCCACGCCCGGCCGGCCCCGCCCCGCCTCGGCGCGGCGGCTGGGCCGCGTCGCGTCCGCGCGACTCCTCCCGGGCGCGCGCGCGCCGCCAGCAGGGAGGGAAACGGAAGGCGCGCGGCTCCCATAATGCCGTGCGTCCAAGGCCCATCATTTGCATACGCGGCGAAGCGTGCCCTGGCCCATTTCTAACCCACCAAAACGCCGCTGAGGCTGAGAAGAGAGACGGGTGGAAGCGGCAAAAAGGTCGGGAGTCTCGGTCTGGCCTGACCCGAATCCAGCCTGGACCGGCCGCCGCGCTCACCCTGACGATTAAGTCACCGCCTCGGCTCCCCCCTCCCGCCTCGCGGAGGATTTGTTATGCCTTAAACTTATGAGTAAGGAAAATAACGATCCGGGGTGACGCCCGGATCCTCACTGCTAATGTGAGAAGAATTTTTGCGCGGGCACAGGTCGCCCCCAGGGTGACTCGCCTACTTAGTGAGATGCCCGGGTGCTGCGATCTGCCCGATCCCACCCACTTGGTAACGTGGCAAAGACAAAAATGTTATGGCTGCAGAGACTTCGTGTGCGAGATTTGCGGTAGAAACGCGAGGCCTGATTCTCCAAGCTGCGCATTAGCTGTCCTGGAGGAGGGAGGATGAGGCGCAGCGACAGTTTCATTCCTTTCCGTTTCAGTCGCTTTGTAGCTCTATGGGGTCAACGAGCTCCTTATTTTAGCTTTCTCGTGCACGGGACAGACCCGGCTGGGAGCTACGTAGGCTAAAGTGTACAGACCAGGCCCGTTTTAGGCGTGATCACCAGTCTTAGCGTTGTCACCAAACATATAAATGATGCAAAGCAGGGGAAGATGTTTGCCTGGCTTTTAAAACTTGTCAATTCCATTTGCCTTCTCCCGGGAGTGAACTTCGAAGCCGAGGGATTAGTGGGAAACATCATGAAATCGGTGGCCTAGTCTATCAAATATAAGAAACAACGTGGCAACAAAATATACTAAACTCAGTCCTAACATTTTCAGTTTATTCATCAGTAACCTACAGACCCTGCTGGAGCAAATTAAGGGTTTCCACTTAAAAAAAAAAAAAAAAAAAAAGCTCCATGTAGAGTCTTTGGTCGTGCAATTTATGGAGGCAAACCAGACTCTACAAGAATTTACACCACCTAGGAACATATTGCAAAATAACGAATGCAGTCTATATTTATATAAAACGTATCCATACTTTAGGGGAAGTTGTGGGGGAGAGGAATTACTCAGATTAAAAACAGACCAAAAAGGAGATAACTGCAAAAAATTAATGTAAATGCAAATGCTACAAGCTTTTACTGTAAATCTAGGAGACGTTATATTTCCAGTGACGTGATCTTTTGCTCCTAACAGTCTTGGAAAAGATTGTGTCCAGCTGTTCTCTTAGAATTTGTAGATTCAGGGGCTGGTGAGGTGACCTTTGAGGAGGTGGAATGGGCAACAGGATGGATGATTACCTGTTCTGTTTATTCCCTCTGTAGTTTCTGGCACTGGCCACTGTGAGAAGACAGGATAAACTGGGCTAGATGGACCATTGGTGTGATCCAGTATGGCTGTTCTTATGCTCTGTGTGCTTACTCTGCTCTGTTACATTCAGAGGGATCAGTTCCACAGTCCCCAGAAATCATGTATGCAAGAGTGTCCCCTCCACAACTCCTCTCATTTCTGAAGTGGCATCTCCCTACACTTCCTGGGAGATAATGATGACATGCACTGCTCAAAGGAGACTCTTTCCTAAGACACCTGCCTTGGGTACTTTGCTTCCTGCTAACACTTTCCAATGCACTGTTACTCTCTTACAGGAACGTTTCTCCCCCATTGTGCCTTTCTGAGGCAGGCTCTTTAAATATGCAGCGCCAACCCACACTGAAGAAAGAAAGATACACTGGTTAAAATCAGCCTGTCTTAGAGGGGATGTGAAAGCATCCATTAAAATAAATAAATAGAGGGATGGTGCTAGCAATGAATACAATTTAAAAGCTAAGAATTGTAGAAAATTGATAAGGGAAACAAAAGAACACATGGAGAGCAGAGTTAAGGATGATAAGAAGGAGATTTTTAGTATATTGGGAACACAATTAAGCCTAACAATAATATTGGTCAGTCACTAGCTGGAAATGATAGCATTGCCAACAATAATGTAAATAATGAAAAGGACAGATCATTAAATGCAGAGCCAACTGGCTCCCATAGCCCAGGTCTACTCTACATGCTTACTTCAGTATAATTACATTTCTCAGGTGTGAAAAATCTGCATCCCCGAGCAATGGAGTTATACAGACCGTAACCCCCTGTGTAGACAGCGCTATGTCAATGGGAGAGCTTCTCCCACTGACATAGATACCTCCTCTTGTGGAGATGGAGTTATTAAGCCAATGGGAGAGCTCTCTCCCAGCTGCTTACAGAATCTTTACCAGATGCATTACAGCAGCATAGTGCAGCTGTGGCAGTGTACGTTTCTAGTGTAGACCTCTCCTTAGTAAACTGGATGCAAGCAAACAATAGGTGTTTAAATAAGGTCAAATGTAAAGGCATACATTTAGGAACAAAAAATGCAGGCAGGGTCTTCCGTCTTAACGGATGGGAGACTCTATCCTGGAAAACAGTGACTCTGAAAAAGATTTGGGGAGTGTGGTGGGAACATGTGCTCCCAGTGCAACGCTGTGGCCAAAAAGGCTAAGGCAATCTTTGGATGTATAAATAGGAATCTTGAGTAGTATGGAAGTAATTTTACCTCTCTTATTTGTCACTGGTGCAGCCACTACTGGAATACTGTGTTTTGCTGCCCACAAGTCAAGAAAAATGTTGAAAAATTGAAGGAGGTTCAGAGAACAGCCACAAAAATGATTGAAGGGTTGAAAATTACACCTGTGAAAGATTTGAGGAGCTCACTCTATTTATTAATGAGAAGGTTAAGAGAAGACTTGATCACTGACTATAATGGGGAACAGAAATTTAACACTGGGCCTTCAGTCTGGCTGATAAAGATCCTTGGACAACAAGATCCAATGGCTGGAAGTTGAAGCTAGATAAATTCAGACTAGAAATGAGGTGCAAATATTTAACAGTGAGGATACTTAACTTTTGGAGCAACTTACCAAGGGTCATGGCAGATTCTTCATCACTGGAAATTTTAAAATCAAGACTGGATATTTGCGAAAAGATATGCTCTATTTCAAACAGGAATTAGTTCAGGGACGTCTCAAGGTCTCTGTTATGCAGGTGGTCAAACTAGATAGTCATCGTTGTCTCAATGATAGCAAAACAGTCAGCAAAGTAGCAATATTGGAATGTAGGGTAAATATGAAATTAAAGAATTAGCGTTATCTTACGTTTGGTTAAGAATATATATATATATATATATGTTTTTTTTTAAAAGGCCCTGACTAATAAGTAGAAGGAAGGCCTTGAAACTAATAAGTTATAAGGCCAGAAGAAATGAAGCAGGGAGGCTGTCTGTTTGAAAGAATAACTTATGAGACAAGGGGAAGTTGCTAAAAGGAAGGCCAACAGGAGTGACTGCAGCTGGTTTTAAATAGAGCAAAAATAATCTGTCATGAAATGAGCCAGCATGGCCCTTCCCAACCCACACACCAGTGTTAAAGCCTAAGTGAGCCCAGGTACAACTGGGAAAAAAGCCTGGGGAAGAAAAAAGGTTGTCAATCTTAGCAGCATTAAGACTGGAAATAAGTGTGTATTGTCTCAGATTGGCTTTTAGCTGAAGTCATAGCTGGTGGTGACATCATTTGTTCACTAAAGGTTATAAAAAGTAAACTCTTAAGGGGTTCATTGCTAATTCCTACCTGATTGCATTGGAGCTGACTAATAAGGGTCTAAGCACCGCTGGGTTTAGCCCATTTGTAAGTAATCTTGAGCAAATGCTTACAAATGTTTTGTTACTGTTTGGATGTAGTAAATTGCTTAATCTTTAGGCTTTTTAGGGATGTTTAGAACAATTGAATAAGTACTATTTGGCCTTTAGATTTAATAAAGGAGTTTATGGTTAAAATAGTCTTTGCTGGTTTCCCATAATAATTTCAAATATTATTAATAATTCCAACATGGCCTTTATAGCCTAGCTGCAATCTCTAGCTGCAGTCACTAGAGAGGAACATGATCACACACTATGGACAAGGCACTGCTATAGTTAATGTTCTATTTAGCTATGTCAGGGGGAAAGGCTCATTTGAACAGGTCTGGCATTCTGTTCAGTAGAAGATAGTGCTGCCACACTGTGGCAGGACAGACACAAACATAAATGAAGCATATGTTGTAAACAAAGATGAAAGACATGGTGGATGAGGTAATATCTTTTATTAGACCAACCTTTTTTGGTGAAAGGCGCAGGCTATCGAGCTCCACCGGAGATGCAATATGTGGGTATGTGTATTTCTTTAGAAATGTGGTTCTGCTGGATGAGAGAGTTGTAGCTACAGTCTTCCTGGTGTGTGCAGTTGATCTGTTGTTTCTTCCCTTCTTCTTTTGCACATGGTTTGTATTTAAAAGGATCTTTCCAAGTGGTATTTAAAAAGTCAAGGTATTTTTAAAAAGTCATAATGAGTAACACCATGCAGTTCCGAGACACAGTCAGAGGAATTCCTTGTCCTTCCTGGAGATGATCATTCTACATCCAAGGCCCAAGCATAATTTTTTCAGACATAATACAAACTTGTAACACAGACACTCCCCACACACGCATACCCATGGGGGTTGCAGCCTGGGCCAGGCCCCCCCCCCCCCCAGAGCCTTTGGGCCCCAGTAAAGTGTACCCTTTCTTTTCCCCCCCACTCCATGTGGGGGCCCTGTCTATATCCTGCATCATGAGTATTGTTTATGGCCCTTCCATAGATCTGGTGAGAAGTCTTTTGTCTGCTCCTAGAGAGAAGAAAAAAAAAAGTCAAGGAGTTAGATGATGTGAAACCTCTGCCAGCCTTCTTTGGGTGGTGGCAGCAGCTTGTACTAGGAAACAAAGTGTATAGTAGGGCAGTGGTTCTCAAACGTATTTGATTGTGCCCCCCTTCTTTGTGTTTATGCTCCCCCCCGCCACGCAAGTACATATGCTAGTAAAAAAAAATCAACACACAACTCTCACTAAATATTAACAACAGTAAGGCATTGATTCAACAGAGCCAACAACCCACTGTAATAAGAGCAAAAGCAAACCTGTGTCAATACCTACAATTAAATGTGCACACCATGTCATAGCAAATGGATTAACCTACATAAGACAACGACTTTGTATAAGTTTAACAGAAATCCGTCAAAATGCACAGTGCCGTCTAGTGTCAAATGAATAGCATCATCTGAGGAGCTGATATGTGGGAGGAATCAGCTTTGCTAGATATTCATTGCTGTGGGTAAAATGTGCACAGTAAGTTTTTTTTTGTCCTAAAGCATCTCATCCCCCCCCCAATACATTCCGTACCCTCCCCCGGGGGGCTCTGACCCCTAGTTTGAGAACCTCTATACTAGGGGATCACACGCTTTGTAACTTGCCTTTCCCTTGTACCTCACTCTGGGAAGGAGGAGTTTCGGTGGGGTAACTCCAAAATGCCCTGGCTGTGGGTGGTCACGTGTCCATTTTTCTGGTATCCATAAGGAAGTGAATGTACAGTCCAGTTTGCTCACTCATGGATTTGTTTCTGAAGGAGGAGCAAGAAGAAACACACAAAGCTTTCAGCTGAGGCTCCACTGCCCTCACAGGTTTGCATCCTACATTATGAACTGGACAAAGGGATTCCTTTATACTCTACAAAATGCTTTTAGAGCCTTCACAACAAGGTTGTTAACATAAGATGTACATGGTCCATGGGAATAGTCATGCATTAGGTAAACCAAATGACTTAGCAGTCCCTATGTATTGCTTAATGTCTTCTGTTTTATTATTCAGTCTCATTTCAGCAATGAACAAAGCCCATTTTGAACCCACTTCTACAGCATTTAAAAGTCTAGAGGCACGTACCCATGCCAGTCAAAGTTGTTTAATGATCAGTTAAACAATCAGCAGAGAAACATCTAAAAAAGGGAAAGGCCTTTGGAAGGATCCTATAGTTGCCAGAGACACTGATGGCATGTCTTACTATTTAATGGTCTACGTACACACTTGCACATGCACATGCATCAGCCACACTTCCCACATAGAAATGTTGTCCATCCCGCCCTAAAATGATATAAGTCATGGGGGTACCATTTCAGTAACTCCTGCTGTTTGATCCTGATCCACCACGTATCTCATTCTGCCAATGCATCTCAGATGCAATATAAGTCAATCAATAAAAAATAACCCCAAGAGAGGTGTAGTAGGTAGGCCAAGCTGAAAGGGAAGAAACAATGTTCTGGGCATGTTATCATACCCTATGCAGGAAAGAAATATATCAGTCTGGTTAATTCATTGCATAGCAGCCCCCAGCAACCCTCAATGTGCATTTGACTAAATATTACATAGAAAACCAAGGATACATTTGTCAATTCTGTGAATACCTCAGTGCTCATTAACAGAAGACGTGCCCAATTCTTCATGCAATGAAGTTGACTTTAGCACGAATTAACCATACTGAAATATTTCTTTCCTGCATAGGGTGCAATAACTGCCCAGGACATTATTTCTTCCCTGTGCTCAGAAGAGCTGTAAAAGTCAATGATATAGGGATGGCAAAATCAGTTCTTGATAAGACAGACAGCTGGAGCCAAGATTTCCTGCAAGAAGTGAAGATGGAAAAAAGTAAGCTCTTTTTCTCTAGACACTTTCGGCAGAGAATCATCTGGATAAGGTGAGACGGGTCTAATAGGTCATTTAGGGCCAACATTTTAAGGTATTAAGACACCGAAAAATGCAACGAGGTGCTTAGTGGGCACCTTGAAAGTGCTGTTGAAAATCCCACTATGGCCCAGATCCTCAAAGGTATCGAGTGCCTAACTCCCATTGATAGCAGTGTAGGTTCAGCATCTAAACACCTTTGAGGATCTGGTCAAAGTGCCCCTTTGCATCTTTAAGCACCTAACTACCTTTAAAAAGCTGTTCCTTTGTCCCTCACCTCCCCCTGTGGCAGGCTTGGTTTCAATATCCCTGAACCTGCCGTGTTAGGTGCGTGAACAGTTTTACATACTTCCACCTTCTGTCTTGAATTATCCCATTACCACTGCTCCTTTGTCTGCTTATTTAATTGCTTGCTCAATATTTGCTTCACCAGAATCCACATTTGTTTTTCAGCTTCTCTGACCTGAAGAAGGAACATGTGAAGCAGACTGACCTCTGCAAACTGAGCATGAAAACAGGAAGGGCAGGAAGAAAGGACAGCCAGGAAAAGAACACTGGGGCTCAAGGAGCCTACCCTCTTATTTCCTCTCCACCCCGGCTTTGTCTCTTTGCTCTTCAATTATCTCCCCTTCCCCTCATCACAATGGCTAGTTAAAATGCGTTCGGCTCAGACAGCTTCTGGCCCTTACATGAGTATGTGCGTGTGTGGAAGGCAGGGGTGTGTGTGTGTCATAAGGAACTTTTTTAAGGGTCTAGCACAACTGCAGTCCCTGCAAGTGGGGACGCGCTCCCTCCATGCTCCTCAGGGGTGCACAGAAAACGGGCCTGAAGCAGCGTCTTGGCCCCACTCTCTCCTCTCTTTGGCCATGCAGGCTGTGGTTTGCTGCAGCCCTGGAAAGGGTGGAGCAGCAGGTGCACTTCCTCTACATACCAGTTTGCTCAGAGCCTGTCCACACAAACACGTTTGGCACTGTGGTGGCTACACAGCTGTAGCTACAGGTAATGTCAGCGGGATAATCTGTACTGGGCCAAGTCACTTTTTACAGCACATCTGTGCTGGGGGGGTTGCGCAATGCAGCGGAGAGTAAAGTCAAATCTTTATGAGAAAGAATGTTTCTGTACTACAAGGCTGTCAGAATGGTGGCTGCAGCTGTCAAGTCCTAGAGTAACTAAGTGCAGTACACAAAAACCAAGTCTTGTCTGATGCCAGTGCCATACCTATGCCACATGCCTCAGTCAGACGTGTCCTCGGCCCATTTGTTCCTTTGGCTCAGGCCCAGCTATTTATCACCTTCTCACATTTCTTTCGAGTTAGTCTCCCTTTCTGGCTGGCAAGTTCTATCCCAGCATTTTCAGCATTGCAAGAGAAGGGTTAAAAGAAAAGAAGACACTGATTCTTTAGGGTCTTTGATGTCTAATGTAATGGAAACCCATCTATTTGGAATGCAGTTTAAAAGAAATTTGAAGCAATAGGATTTGCCTATCCTAAACTGACTGTCTCTCTCTAACATTTAATACAACTTCTCTGGTTTACAGCTTTGTTTCTTTCCTTTTCGTTTTCATAAGGGTGCAAAATGCTCTTGTCTTTTCTGCTCGCCTGCAAAGCTCACTGGTCACCATATAGATAAGAACAGACATGGTTTTAGTACGTTATGGAAAAAACCTACAGAATGTAATAAGGATGAAACCCATAAAATTTCATAGAAAATTACTTTGAAAACCTAAAAATTGCAATAATGTGATCTCTCCCAGAAAAACATTCTGTAAATAGGGTATCTGTAGCTAGTCATTCCTAAAGGGCTTTTCCATAAGAGAGACACATTTATGTAAATTCTTCTTTGCTGAAATGGCCTCTGTGCTGAAATGGTACCCCACTGGAAAATAAGCCCTTGCGAGAGAGATCCAGCAGAAGCTAGAAGAGCAGTATAGAACAACAACCCATTGCATGTTAAACTACAAATATTGAACACAAAAGTCTCCTTACGTGCCAAGTTTCCTTCCATGCGCTCAGCCTCAGGCCTGGTCTGGGTTGCTACCTGGGAGTCAGGGTTGGGTGCGGCAGAGCAGGAATGGGGTTTGCCTCCTACTTAGCCAGAATCAGGGTCCTGAGTCCCAAAGAGATCCTGGATTTCCAGGGAGAGCTTTTCACTGACCTTTTTGTGCTCACCCCCCCCGATGACTCTCGCTGATCATTCTCAAGGTGTGGGTGAATGTGGCCAACAGGCTCTGCAAACTGCCTGGGAAGGGTGATCGGGTAGTTATGCAAAATCCTATCCAGTGCCTCAAAAAAAAAAAAAAAAAAAAGTTACCCATCCCCTGGTGGGGTTTTTTCTTGTTCCTCATTTGAATGAGGGTTCTCCTGAGCTGTTCACTCTTTATCTGGCACTGTTCAGCATTCCGGCCACAGCCCATTGTGGACATCGTCCTAGCAATGTCGACAAAAAGGTCCTTATTCTGAAGGCTGGCCCCAAGAGACGGCTGGACTGATGCTTCTCCCCAAGCGGTGATGAGATCCAGGGTCACAGTGAGGCTCAAAGCACCTGCCTGAGGCATGTTCAGGGCTTCTGGAGTATTATCACAATTAAACTGGAATCTAGGATTGAACGGACAAAATCTGTGTGTGCGCCAGTTTGCAAACGAGGGAGGCGACCTCTGCTCAATTTGACCCCAGAGCAGGGAAGAGCACATGGGTAAACAGACGGGGCAGTCGGAGTAGCCTGCAACGCAGTGTAGGCTAGCAGCAGTGCAGGTCCTACAACAATAGACTGGACTAACTCACTTTGCAGCAAACGTAGTTCATTTGGGAACAGACTCCAGAGTAGGTGATTGCAGGCAGCGCTTTGCAATGAAGTGCGTTGTGGGTGTGCAATTGTTTGCAAAGTGGGTTAACACGAAAGCTGTGGATTAACATCCTCCTCCGCCCTGGACAAGCTCTTAGGGCATTTTTTATGCAAGCAGAATACTTTCGCCTTGACAGGTCATCATCATTTCCTCCTGCTGCTTATTCTCCAACAGAAGACATGATCCTGTTTGTCATATCACAGTTGTTGTGAAGAAAGTTGTGACAACGTCACACACACAGTGCATTGTGACGCCAAGTGCGGAGAATAACCACTAGAGGATATTTTAAAAACATTGATCCAGTTTTCACACCAATGTTGCTTGGAAATAGTGAGGGGTGATCAGTATCTAAAATATGAGCCAGGCAGGAACAGAATTATTTCTAAGGAAAATATTTTCCATGAGATGTCTGGGTATTTTTAGTCCCCTCTTTGTAAATACTGAACTTGTTGTGACAGGGTAAAAACATGTTTGTAAAAGAAATGCCCCAAGTCCATCATCTTGAGCTAAGCTACAAACCCATGTGTGAGGGGCTCAGAGACAGCAAAAAGAAAAAAAAAAAACAACCTTGACCAAGAAATAAGCCCATGATAAGAGGAACTTGCAAGTGTAGCAGTTCCACACACAGATATGGGAATTTGCAGTTGCTGCAAAAATTGGCATTGTAAGTCAACAGTATATTTTTGAGTAAGGGGACTGCTGATAAAACATTAAGGAAAGGATCAATCATTGGCTTAGCGGATGGATTGGCTGGAGTAGATATAGGGGGTTCTCAGACCGAGGCTTTTCGGAGAGCCACGAATCAAGAAGGGGGTGCACCAGGATTGTGCCACGCAGAGAGTCTGATCAACTGTCTCGCCTCTCTCCAGCTCGTCACTCAAAATAGTAGAGTAAGGTGTCAGAGCTGATAACCCGTGGAGCTTTGTTCTGCAGATGATAACCTGGGTGTGAATACTTTGGAGGTTCCACTTGGATGAAAATATAGCATAAAAGTAAGGCGAACCTGGCCGTGATATGTTTGTTTTTTGCTGCAGCTGAGTTAATTCGTCTATGTGGTGAGCAGTGAGTGTGAAGGTAAAACTAAGTAATAATTCTACTTGTATTCCAGGGGTAATTGTCATTGTAACTCTTGGGGTAACTGTTTTGTGTACATGTGTTATTGTAATCAGTAGTTTTTTTAAGTTTCATTTGTGTATTAAGAATTTGTAAAAGAATAAGGGATGACAATTTGTGGTAGAGTAAAAAGCCCCCAATATATAACCAATTTAGATTGGATATAGAATGTGTGTTATTGTGTAAATGAATGAGAGATTTATGAACTGTTGACCAGGTCTTGGACTAGGACAGGTTCTAGCTGCCCTCATCCATCCACAAGTTGGTTGGATGAATACCAAGGGGGGCCTGTCTGAACCTAGTGACCCAATAGGCAGGCAGAGTGTGTGGACCAAAAGGTCAGTTCCTTTTTCCTCCAAACATGAGCCCCTGCAGTTCCGTTGCTCAGTAGAGCTCCTGTGACAGCAGGGGACTGACTCCCTCTGTGTCTGTCTGTTGCCTTTCCACCCCCCTCCCACTAAATAAGCATTCCGTTATCAGGTTCGTTCACCTCGGCAGTATTGCGGGCTGAATTGAAATGGTGCGGACCCCTCAATAAGTCAAACCTAAGTTGTGTAAGTGTGTGTTTGTAAGTGTGTGGTTTGAAAATCAATTCCTTTAAAAAGAAAAACCACAACAGACTGTAAAAAAGCCATAAATAAACCAGATAAGGGGCACTTTCTCCTCTCCAAGCTCCCCCCCCCCCAAGGCGTGGAATATAGATGGACTACAAAAAAGGTTTTTAACCCTTTGTCACCACAGAACTGTTCTAGGTGGCCTCTGTAATAGTTCTTGGGTTGTCTAGAACTGAGAGTCGCCATGTTACTCCCCCTCCTCCCCACCTCCTGTAAGAGGGAGACTTGCTTGTTCTTAGCTGGGTGTCAGTCCCTAATACCAACAGCCCGTTAGATACCCACACCTTGCAGGCAAAGAACAGGTGCGCCCCCATGCCCAAGTCCCTTTGAAGCATTCCCCGGTAGTGCCCAGCCCCTTATCCACTGAACACTCACAGAAATAACAGGCCTGCTGTCCCCAGAGAGACAGGGCCACACCAACTCGACTGATTTAACTCAGGATTATTGCTGTGCTTAACAGCACGGCACATCAATATATTTATAGTGAAAACAAGACTAAGCATATCAACAAAGATCAGAGATTCAAAGATTCAGGTGGCTCATGAGTGCAGATGATAGAAATAGAACGGGTTACATATAAAACAAAATCAAATCAACACATGTTTTCTAGAGCCTTAATTTAACTTCACAAGCTAAATCCCTTTCTAAAGACATTGATTTCACCCAAAGCCTTTTCTGCAGTGTTTGAGCCGATGTTGGTTGAGATCCTGTTTTCACAATGTAAACCACTGCTTGTTAACATCCTAGGTGCAGGATAAAAAGGTGCCTTCTTATCTTCTCCTTACACAACTAAAGTTCATTGTCCCTAGTTATACTCTCCTGCCACTTTTTTTTTCCAGTGTACTCTTCCCTATTAAAACAACAAGAGCTCTATGACATCTTAAAGACTAGCAAGTATATTTGGGCATAAGCTTTCATGGGCAGAAATCCTAACTGAAGCTTCCACTTCATGCATCCGACGAAGTGGGTTTCTGACCATGAAAGCTTAAGCCCAAATACATTTGTTAGTCTTTAAGGTGCCACAGAACTCTCGCTGTTTTGCTAAAAACAGACTAACATGGCTACCCCTCTGGACCTCTTCCCTATTAACTTCCTTTGCCTCTGTTGACTTCCTATGTACACAGGGATTCTATTGTGTTAGCTTACAATGCTTCATTTACATTTCAGCAGAGAGATACACATATTGTCTCCTGTCTGGAAGAAAACCTGCCATTCTCTTTGGTTGGTGACTCATACTTGGATACTGAATCTAGACATATTTTCAGTATACACACATTACTCCTCACATAGTATCTGTACATACATTTCACAATCGTATTAATGACCAGTGTGGCCTCTGGCTTTCACTTGAAACCTCTCACAGCATTCTTCATGGATAACTACTATGAAAGCAGAGTACAAGATATTGTGAGCCCTGTTAGGAATTGCTGTTACAAAGCAGCGAACCCTTTGTCAACAGGCACCAATGTGTCTCCGTGTCATATCCCCTTCCATGAGTATATGCTACAAGAGCTAAAACCTAGTCATATCCAGAATAAAAATCACACAAATTGCAAGGCTGCTCTTTCACTTTTGAAAAAAAAAATGTTCTATGACACAGTGGTATAATCTGACTCCAAACAGCCTTGCATTTAATCATAAACTACACCCTTCCTAAGCACTTGTCTCCCACATGCCAATACTGGCCACAGAAAGTTTAATGGCATCTTGTCCTCCACGTCTTTCTTGTCCACATGCCTTATGCAACCTGCTGGGATTCTTTCTGCGTCCCACACAGCTCTAATGGGTGGATTCTGAAGAAGCAACAAACAGTACATTTTGTAGCTCTCTGCTGCGAAATTTACTAATGGCTGAAACTTCTGTAGACCAGGAGAAAGAGCAGGCTGAAAATAAA